>OZ007578.1:2213862-2228862 GCA_963931925.1 Onchidella celtica | reverse complement strand
TTGAAGCTGCAATGCTATGGTAATTTGAGAAACTACTGAAGAAAAAGCCAACCAGTCCTGACGCTTTTGAGAGCTGATCATGTAAGGACATCAAACACTGTGATCAACGACTACGTTAACTGAAATTGTGCGTCGGCGTTGATCACTATCCAGGCATAGAGTGCCTTTTTAAAGAGTTCTGAATTTTTCCGCCACCGACGAAGCATAATTGAATGAACGCAAAAAATATGAATCAGGATCTAAAGGCTGACGTCATGGCAAACGTCATTTTAATCACAAAGTTGGATTACTGAGTTCTCACCACGTACATAACATACGTGTTCATACTATAACATAGAGTGCCAAAAGAACCAGCAATATTGTCTAAATTGACACAAGAAAGAAAACACTTCAATTTCTCGATATTGAAACAGCATGTGTCATGTTAGTTTAAGAGTAATGTTGTCTCATTTTGCATTTGAACTGTCCAAATATCTCTTACGAAAAGGTATCTCTTGATAATTTCGGAAGAGCTCTGAATATAGAACATTTGGACAACAGTGAACACTTGGGATTAGAGATGTAAAACTGCCAAGCTTTGCTAGTTTAAACCATCATTGTGGCGGTCGAACGCTCCATTAATCTTTAAGAAGAATAAAATCCTCTCTCCTCTTTGTTGTTTCCACCAGCGAACGAGAGAAAAAAAAAAATGACAAAAGTTAGAATACAAAGCAACAACTCAACATTTCTCCCAACAAAATTTCACATGCTTGCTCATTAAACGCCACACAAGCTTGCGAATCACAAGGCCGAGAGCAGAAATAACCCCCAAAAAACGATTAAACCAGAAAAAAACAACAACAACCAACAAACACGGACACACAGACAGACTAATAAACAAACACACCGGCCAGCATAAAAGGATGGAGGTTGGCAGGATGAATTACGCCACTGCAACAAAGGGAAGCAACAGCAGTAATCATCCCGGGGAAATAATGTCCCCCTGGGATTAACCAATAAACAAGCAAAGATGTCAGAAATGGTCGCACAATGGGTCGTGCACAGAAAGACAATCAGGCTGGGAAAACACTGGCACTGAATGGTTTTAACATACGGGGAAAAAGGACATCTTGCCTGGCTCTCCCGCCGACTCCAAGCAAACAAGAGACAACTACATCAACAACATCAACGAACAAACAAATAAAAACAAAAAGCCTCACCGCGACCACGACCATCATCATCAGCATCATTACAATTCACCAGTACCACGGCCATCACAACCACAATCACACACGTAAACACATTTATCCTATATACTCACAAACACACACGTAAATACACTTATCCTATATACTCACTAACACACACGTAAATACACTTATCCTATATACTCACAATCACACACGTAAATACACTTATCCTATATACTTACAATCACACACGTAAATACACTTATCCTATATACTCACAATCACACACGTAAATACACTTATCCTATATACTCACAAACACACACGTAAACACACTTATCCTATATACTCACAAACACACACGTAAACACACTTATCCTATATACTCACAATCACACACGTAAACACACTTATCCTATATACTCACAAACGCACACGTAAACACACTTATCCTATATACTCACAACACACACGTAAACACACTTATCCTATATACTCACAAACACACACGTAAATACACTTATCCTATATACTCACAAACACACACGTAAACACACTTATCCTATATACTCACAAACACACACGTAAACACACTTATCCTATATACTCACAAACACACACGTAAACAAACTTATCCTATATACTCACAATCACACACGTAAACAAACGTATCCTATACACTCACAAACACACACGTAAACACACTTATCCTATATACTCACAAACACACCATACTCACTCGAGCATATACCAGAATTGGCAGATGTAAATTCAATGATCAATACACCATTTTACAACACTGATTGAACTTATTCCGCGCTACATCTTGAACAATTACTGAAACTCCCCA
The DNA here is from genome assembly GCA_963931925.1 of Onchidella celtica. Lineage (NCBI taxonomy): Eukaryota > Metazoa > Mollusca > Gastropoda > Systellommatophora > Onchidiidae > Onchidella > Onchidella celtica. Next base: position 2,226,843 of record OZ007578.1, on the reverse strand, counting down.
GAACTCAATCTGTAAATCATAATAATATATCAGTAAAAAAAAGATACGGTAAGAATCACTTTATCATCCCATGAGGAAAATTCATTTTCCCAGAGCCTTGAAGAGCATAATATAAAAGACATACATAATTATCTTACGTATTGTTGCCTGAACCTGTCATGAGTCAATAACAGACAACTATGAAGTAACGTGGCATGGGGATTAAACAGCATTTGGCACGGATCTAGCTAGAATGCGTTACGGGGGCGGACTGTAGATTGTACTGACGATCATCTATAATATCTTTCTCTGTTTGCTTTGATGTGTAGTCAATTGATTTGATGAAGTAAGGGATGGAAAGGCAGAGAGAGAGAGGGAGACAGACAGACAGACAGAGAGAGAGAGAGAGAGAGGGAGCGAGAAAGAGAGAGAAAGAGAGAAAAAAAGAAAGAGGGGAGACAGAGAAAGAGAAAGAGAGAAAGAGAGAGAGAGAGAGAAAGAGAGAGAGCGAAAGAAAAAGAGCGAAAGTGAGAGAGAGAGAGAGAGAGAAAGAGGGGAGAGAACGAGAAGGAGAGAGGGAGAGAAACTAGTGTAATGAAAATAGAGTCAGAGAATCAAGCTGAAAAATAAAGACTGAACAAAAACAACAAAAATATCAGCAGCAGTAGCAGCAGCAACAGCACCACCATCACCATCACCATCACCATCACCACCATCACCATCACCATGTTGTGATGTGTTTGCTGCTCCGCTCCTGAATTTGCTAAAGCTCGTAGGGAAAAAAATCACGCGTCCGGTACCTAACAAGCCGACATGGCGTTGTTGAGACTCCCTAACCCAATTTCCAACAGTCTTGATACATGAAAGCTCATTGTATATTACTAAAGCCTTGTTTTCATGTGTACGGACACTGAACCGACAACGGAAATGTCAAAAATCCACCAAGCAGTAAAAAGAAAGAGTGTTGTCATGTGTGAGGAAAGGGCATGCAAAGCATTTTTTCTATCTCACTAGTTGAAAGGTTTTTGGCGATTCCATTGCCGTTTCCATTTCCGTACACATGGAAACCTAGCTTAATGATGTCTTGTCCACAAATTGTCGTAAAATTTGATGAGAACACGGACATCAAATCTGGAGAAATAAGCTTGAACTGAGTCGTAGTCCATGTTGTGAGCAAAGAAGACTGTGTAAAAAAAAACAACATCAATATCCCTTCTTGGATGAAATTTGATGCAGACAGTAAAGTCACATTGAAGTGACACCCTGCCAAAATTCGATGACATTATATTTCATGATTTTTCTAAGAGTTAAATGGAAGGCAGCTTCCTTTTTGTGACGGATCTACTACATAAAAGAAGATATAACAGTTTTCATCTCTTTTATGTTTCTCCTTTATTCCGTGGCTAGCAATGTGTAAAGAACGAATGAAGATGCATATATATGAGATTGTGAATAAGAAAACCCGGCTTAAGTCGGCAAAGCTGATTTTGAGAAAAACGGCTTTGAAGTGAAAATATGGATCCGGCACAAACTTCCAACTTGGCTGTTGTTTAGGGGACCGTGGCATGTTACAGGGTAAACGGTAGACGAGCAGTGAACACTCCTCACTAAGATCTCTATAACGGCTTTGTAATTAGACTACGGTCTCCTAACAACAATCGCTCCAATATTGCTTGGTCAATTAGCTATTGCCACTTATAGGGTTAAATGCCGTTTTCTCAAAATCTTGTTTGGGGGGGGGGGGGGGGGAGGGTCACTGACTTCAATTTATCAGAAATGTCTAGTCTTTTATCTTGTCTTGTACAGACCTCAAAATGTCAGTTGCCGACAAAGGGTAGCCACACAAAGGCCACCGAATTCGGTCACCGAGCCACTAGGCGCTTTAGGTGAGAAGAATTGCACTATATAAACGGACCGAATCTAGGTGGGCTCTATGTGCAGTTGTTGAAATTATAATAGTGCAATTCTTCTCACCTAAAGCATCTAGTGGCTCGGTGACCCAATTCGGTGGCCTTTGTGTGGCTACCCTTAAGCCTGGTTTTCTCATGCACACTCACATACAGCTCCCACCCCCACCCCCACCCCCCTCCCCATCCTCCACATACACAAACATGCGCGCGCCTTTCATAAATTGCCTACTCAACTGGAAAATGCAGAAAGATGAATGAACATGCCCGTTGTTCCAATCAATCAATACTCCATTGTGTGCGTTTAATGTAAACTTTATTTCCTGTTCCCCGCGGACACCAAAACAGTGCTAATTTAAACATGCTTGTCAGTGCTGTTTGCGATACCGGCTAATCTTCATCCCATGAGTTCTTGAAAGCTTTTTTAATGCAGCTTTCATCTTTTGAGGTTTTCTGTGTGAAATAGTGCGGGGTAGACATCAAACGGCGGTGTCTCTAAATTAACTAGTGAACATTTTTGTTCACCAAACAAAACAACAACAAAAAAAAGGTGCCAGACTAAGGAAATGTGTCTCGTGATCACTCTGTGATTTGAGAGAGAGAGGGGAGGGAGGGAAAGAGAGACAGAGAGGCAGAGAGAGACCGGACAGACAGAAAAGAGAGAGTGAGAGACATTGTGTGTGTGTGTCTTTGCGGGTATGGGAACGAAAGAGAGAGAGAGAGAGAGAGAGAGAGAGAGACCAAGAGAACGAAACAAATAACAATAAAAAGATAATAATTGTCAGGGAATCACTGGAAGATAAGAATGAAAAAAAAAACACATGATTTTTCTTTTCGCCCTTCTGCTTTTTTGTTTGTTTGTTTGTTTGTTTGTTTGTTTGTTTGCCCTTTCTATAGTTCTCAGCCATAATATTTGAACATTTGCCGGGCAAAAAAGAATGGTTATTAAAAATTTATTTTTTCCATTCGTTGATATTTTTGTATTTTCTATGTTAAAATTGTTTATTTTTCATGTTTTCCTCTTCACGATCCCTCTAAGAACTCTTCATTTAAAGTGAACCCCCCCCCCCCCTCTCACTTACACGCACAGACTATGCTTAAAATGAACGACCATAAACAGGAGATGTCCCTCACTCTCTCTCTTTCTTCGTTCCTCTGGACAAAAAAAAATGATGGAGAAATGAATAAAGAAGATAAGAAGAAATAGCCGGCAAAGGACAAACGCTTGGTGAGTGAATGTGTTAACATGTGGGCAAGTGTGCACTCACGTCAGCTGCATGCTGAGAACTGATGAGACTGATAGTGTCGTCTCTGGTCTGTCTGTCACTCTGTCTGTTGTCATGTCCAGCGAGCTGGTGACGGGTCGGATTCGAGGATGGGGTGGGGGGGGGGGGACCTGACGTCTCAGCATGAGATAGACAGATAGACAAACTGCACGGAGGTCGTGAAGTGGGATGGGATAGGACTGATAAAACAAACGGGTAGGCCTGGGAGATGAAAGACAGGAGAGGGAGGGGGGAAGAGGAGAAGAGAAACAGAGAGAAAAATAGAGACAGTGAGCAGTGAGGGAGAGAGACAGATTGAAAAGGAGATAGGGAGCAAGGAGATAGGGAGCAAGGTTTTCTTCTTTTCGGAGGGGGGATGAGGGGGGGGGGGGAGTATTGTTATTATCATTATTATTATTGTTATCATTTGAAAATATAATTCTTGTACTTTGTAGGGTAAATTATCCATAAATATAAAAGCATTGAATAATTATGATGGTTATAGAAAAATCATTTAAACAGAGGCGATAGAAGGACATCGTAATAAATTTGCAATATTTATCAAGTCATTTTCCGTAAAAGAGCGGAGCGGAGCGGATGCTGTGGACAAGACGACCTATAAATCTTAGAAATAATGTTTGCGTGCTAAAGACATTGTCGCGGTGGCGTGCCATGACAAACCAAATTTATTGTATGTGGCCAGAATAGAATGCCACAGTCATTCCACAATTGCTTTGAATGCCATTTTGGGGGGCGTTTTGAGATGTAATGTTCACCTTAATTAGACAATCATACTACGCCATTCAACAGTTACAGTGTTTCGTTTTGTTGACTTGAGTTTTTAAACCAAAACCTACATCCACCTAAATCACCATTAATTTGTAGACTGTTGCTAGGGAAGCGGAGTCCAATTACAAAGCCAAATAGAGAAAATACTGAGTTGCGTTCACTGTTCAGCTGTAGCTTTCTATGTAAAACACTACGCTCCCCTAACAACAACTACCACTATATTCGAAGTAAACTGTTTTTAAAAAAAACACAAAAAAATGACTTAGGCAACTGTGGAATGAGCCTGGCGATAATCTGTTGGTATTAACATGAACACCCATAGAGAATAACGTTTTTCCTCATGACGATCTGTAGATTTCATAAGGCTGCATAATTATTAACTGATCATGTTCGTGACTCGTGTAGAAGAAATGTTGAGCTTCTGCCGGAGTGTTTCAAGTACCTTGTGGTACTTTAATGGTCACACTGCCAGATTAACTGTTCCCCAGTGACAGATAGTGGTGTGCGTTTCACGATACTGTATATTAATTATTGTCCAAGACACGTGAAATAATAATACATCAAAGAAAAACGTCGGGCTGTCCTGGACGAGCGTTCCAAGGGCGTGTATTATCATGGTCATCCTGTCAGATTAACTAACATAACCAAAATGATAGATTGTCTATAGTAATACACACTTCAAACGACTGCATAATTGAGTGTGTTCAGGATTTGCAAAACATGAGGGTATGTCTAGCTTGTGGATTACAAATAATCACAAAGATCTCTGCATTAAATTAGTTGACCCGCTGGCTCGGGAAATATACAGATGCGATTTTTAATGTTGGTTTCGATCCCCAATGTGTAAACTGAGGCGCAGAACGAAATTCCCAGTCACACGTTTTAATTCTGTAAAAGAAATTGCGGTTTTATTCCGGCTCAAAATGCCAGAACACTTTCTTCTGTTCAACTCAGGTGTGGCTCAGAATCAACGAAAAATGTTGAAAATATTGTGAAGTCCAAGACCTTTTAAAATATGCCCGCCCACACTTTTACGTCTTTCTATGCGCAATAGGTAGAATGCGCGTGACGTCACAGAGTGTTTTTACTTTGTTCTTCCGACACACAAGATGGCCACTGGATCAGCTGATTAGTGTAACTTCGAGATATGTATAAGCGGTTAAAATGCCTGCTGGTTGCATTGCAGTTGACTGTTATGACAGAAGTGGAAAGGATGGATCCAAGCTTTTCAGATTCCCTACCATCCGTGTAAACAAGGGAAAGGAAGCGAAAGAATTGACCGAACGTCTCCCATGTGCATGTACACATGTGCCATGGTTTACTGTAGCGAACCACTTTTAGCTCGCCTCCGATTGGTTCGCGACTCCTCAAGTGCTCGCAGTGCAAATCCGATAACGAATCAAAATCAATGCCACAATCGTCATGGTGATGCGTCTGACCTTATTGCAAAGATGGCGGATATGCGCGTTCTACCTATATGATATTTTGTAGAATTTAAGGCTCATCGTTTAAAAGCCTTTCATGATTACATTGTTGGCCTTATTTCCTTTATAATAAAACGTGAGACACTTTCAGACAACATGTCATGAGATCGTGACACTCTCAGGCCAGCAATGAGGGTTTTCAAATATTCTCCACCCAGACCCTCTGTTTGTGTTAGATTTATGGCAAAGACAAATGAATAGACAAAACAAAATTAAAATAGGCTTGAAAATCCAAAATCGCCGGTCACGAACACAACACTCTTCAAAGCAGAGAGGGGGGGGGGGGGAAGAGACAGTGAGCAAGAGAGAGAGAAAGAAAGATAAAGAGAAGGGCAAAGGTAGAGAGAGCGAGAGAGAGAGAAAATAGAAAAAGAGAGAGAGAGAGGGAGAGAGAGAGCGAGAGAAAAAGACTGATAGTGAGTGTGCGTGAGAGAGTGAGTGAGAGAGAGAGAGAGAGAGAGAGAGAGAGAGAGAGAGAGAAAGAGGGGGGGGAGAGTTACTGCTTCACTGGCTCACGGTATAGGTCCACTTTATGGAGAGAAGCACTATAATACAAAATAATGTAATCCATCATTGAAACAGTTTTAATAGCCAATTTAATTGCGGGTTTCAATGTTATTCATCACACTTTATCTCGTACTGCTTCCCGTGACTGCTTAAATCGATTCGAACCACCACGGGCAGGTTGTTTCTTGGTCTGGAATTCGCATTAGTGTCCGTATTTTGGGGCACATTTCCAGTTTCTGTCTTTATTTAACTTCCTCTTCAGACTGTTTTTATAATCGCATAATTGCACGAAGAACGCCTTTTTGACCCACAGCCATTTCAGTCTTTCTATGTGTTTTGTTCATTGTATCATATCTGTATCATTACTTAACTCTTTGAGGTCCAAGCAGCTCACACTGAGCCAGCGACAATGCTTTCAAATACTCAGACAAAGCAATGTCTGTTATCTGAGTAGACTTATTATTTCACTTGACACCATTGTGATTTGGAGTTTCATGAATTTTTATTCTTTTCTACATCCCAAATTATTATGTACTTTTACAGAATCTAGCAAACGTTAAGTGTTTCAAGGGAGGAAATTAATCATTCAATTATTCCCTTTTTTTCTGTCATAGCAGTCAAAAATTAATGTTGGCAAAGTTTGTATAGCTACACGGGCCTTGACGAGTTACGCGAGGCTTTACAACATACAACTTTTTCTTTTAGCAGTGTACTGTTTCACCTGTTTCTAAAAATCGGAATTTTTTGTGCTCACACGAGCCGTGGCAGTATTAAACAGCAGATGGAGACACACAATGGAGTGTTTTCGTAATACTGACTAGCTCCTCATGCTTTCCAGTCTACCAGTCAACGGTTTATCACTCAGTAAGACCTAAGGAAACAGAAGGCATAGAAAATAGACGGCATGGAAAATCATAGAATTAATGTATATGAGTAAAATGCATTGTTTGAATATTATTTGACCCGAGCAAATTTTCTCTTGAGCCGCTCAGAAGGGCTCACAGGAACTGGTCAGTTAATTTTGCTTCAAGCCCAGCTGAGACCCCACTTATTATATTTTCTGTGATTTCTAATGACAGGTGTTCAACGGCTAGACTATCAAACCAAAAATGAGAGTGTGTCTGAGGAAATCGGGCTTAAGTTGACAGCCCGCACCCTGATAAAACCCCTCCGATCGGGGAGAAAACGTTCCCTGGAAACTAAAATTTGCTTACAATATGAAGAAATTCTTTTGCATTCGGTTAAAATATTTTTCTTGAAATCGTCTTAGAATTGTTGGTGTTTTTTTTTTCTTTAAAAATTATAACAGAGGTATGAAAACTTCACTTTTAGCCAGGTCTTGTCAGAACAGTCCATAAATCGCCCCCCCCCCCCCTCAGAATGACAAGACACTACCAGCTCCAGTTTTTGGCTGAACTGAGCTACACACTACACACTACTTCTACGTGTCTTCTCCATTGTGTGTCAAAGTATTAGCAAAAAGAAACACACTCTTTGCTCTAAATAAAAGCTACGATCACATAAAACTTTAATCAGCCATTTCCCAAAAGTTGACGAAATGGAATTAGAACTTTGTTATTCTAAGGGGACAAACAAAATTAATTATTGTCTGCTTCATTGGTGTGTCCTGATCAACGCTTGTGGCAAATATCAGATTTGTAAGATTATTTCTTGCAGCTCTAAAACATTTTGGCAGGGCAGGGCGATGCTTCCCTGGCAACAATAAAGTTACTGTTATGAAATCACCCAGCTTTCATATCTATGGCAGAATCGGCTGGATAAACAAACTGATATTCTGTACAGCACGAATAAGAGTTTATTTCTAGAATAAAAACGCCCGCCAATCGATCCATATTGGCCCACCCACAAAACATATTCGAGTCTCATCACGATACATAAATAACATCGTGTACATCACTGTTTAATTATAATAGTTGTCTAGCTTTCCTGGCTCAGATACCGATGATTGAAACTGATTTAGGGAATACAAGCAAATCGCATTATTGCAGACCGTTTTATCATCATTATTTTATTGTATATAATTATATTGTTTAGTTGATCCGAGGTGGGCGGGGTGGGGGGGGGGGGGCAGTCGGTTGATATGCTGACATGGCCAACCCAATGTCTGACCCTTACCGTACTTTAACTTCAAAGTGGGTGAGAGAAAAATACATACAGATGCCCTTTACTATTATTTTCATTATTTTTATCATAATTAGGAAGAAAGAGGGATCTCATAATTTTTTTTTTTCAAAAAAAATAGGGCTCTTCATTATTATCATTATTATTAATCACTATTGTTATCAATATGATTATCATTCAGAGAGAGAGAGAGAGAGAGGGGGAGAGACAGAGAGAGAGATAGAGAGAGAGAGAAAGAGAGAGAGAGAGAGAGAGAGAAAGAGAGAGAAAGAGAGAGAAAGAGAAAGAGAGAAAGAGAGAGAGAGAGAAAGAGAAAGAGCGAGAGAAAGAGAGAGAGAGAGAGAGAGAGAGAGAGAGAGAGAGAAAGAGAGGAAAGGAGAGGGAACTGCATTGTTCTCCTTTTTCAGACTGATAACACATCATAATATGTTGTTGTTGTTGTTTTTTTGACAGAGGAGATATTTCATTATTATAAACATAATATTTATAATCATTTAACTTTCCTACAGTGACAGAGCATCGCAATAATAATGATGACGATTTTAATAATAATTAATAAAAATAAAGATACATAGGAATATTAGTAATGATGATGATTATACTAATATTAGTAAGAACAATAATAATGATATTAATAATCATAATCATAATCATAACAATAATAATAATCATCATCATACTAATAATAATAACCATAATCACAATAATATCATAATCATAATCATAATAATAATCATAATAGTAATAACGAGAAGGATGCTGACAATAACAACAATGATAATAATAATAATATAATCTTCCATAAAGACGACACCTCATTATGCTGCTATGGTACGTAGGAAGTCAAAACAACCAAAGATGAACCAAATCTGTCATGCTAATTCCATAGTATACTACTGGATCCTCGAGCTAAAATATCTCTGAGATTATCGCATTTCACAAAATTGTCTGCGCACAGCAAGGCACACTCACGATTGTTTTTAAAGATACATGGATCACTGCGGGAATATTTCAATAATTAATGATCAACAAACGGGTTTACCCGATGTTATAGAATACTGATCACGAGAACAGCATAATTATCGATCTGTTAAAATTTACGTGTGCTTAGAAAGAAAACAAAGCAAAAATACGTTCCAGTTCTAAAAGGGTCCCCGGCATAAAGGTGATGTCGTTGGGGGAGGGAGAAAGTATCATTTAACAAACCCCCGAACACCTGACATTGTCTGCAATGTGATTACATTTGTATTTATTTATTTATTTTTAATTTACACTCGCTCCCAATTCCGGAGCCCTGAAGCACTCTTGTGTGAGAATACATGTCAACCTGCCTTGCGTCAGGTCCCTAATCACAGAGGTATTACACTATCAGAACCCGGCGGCGAGCCATTAAATCCTCAAGGCCAAGCCTTACAGGGGCTAATATTAATGGCCAATCCATTGATAAACCTTAACCGATTTGGGTGTCTCAACAGTACAAGGCATCGAAAGAAACGCATGATAGAAATCTGTCTCTTTTTTGTTATGAATAGAATATCATTGTTGCTATTTTTGTCTTGGTGGTACATGCTGTTTAATACTGACGCGGCTCGTGTACGAACAAAGAAGTTTCCGGGCTTTAGAGAGAGGTCAAAGGCTTACAGTAAGCCAGGAGATAAGCCTGTAGATTGATATTTATTTACACGGAAACACACTCCGAGTATTATTCTGACGGAAGTTATGAGAGACAAAGAGAGATAGATAATCATACAGACGGAAGGATGGATAAATGAATGGACGGATAAAATGATAGACATACAGATAGATAGACAGACAGACAGAGACAGACAGATGATAGATAGATAGATAGATAGATAGATAGATAGATAGATAGATAGATAGATAGATAGATAGATAGATAGATACACAGACAGGCAGACAGACAGACAGACAGACAGACAGACAGAAAGACAGACAGATAGATAGATAGATAGATAGATAGATAGATAGATAGATAGATAGATAGATAGATAGATAGATAGATAGATAGAAAAATAGATAGATAGATAGATAGATAGATAGATAGATAGATAGATAGATAGATAGATAGATAGATAGATAGATAGATAGATAGATAGATAGATAGATAGATAGAACCGGCCGGCCAAAATACCTGTGGGTAGAATGCAATCATACTTGCAATAGCACAATAATATCAAATCATGTCAATACAGTTTTTAGCCATGAGAGGCAGGCTGTGCCAAAATTACCTTCGAACAATTTCGAATTTTTGCACGGGCATTCAGAACACCCATTAATTGTCACAGGATACAAAATTTCACAACATAAGATTTTTGCAACACACTGACTACTAAAAAGTACAGAGAACATTGATGTAGAGCGTTCGTCCTAAAAACGGTATGGTGCGCGAAGTGCTGCCACTTTCACTGATGAGAATCTAGAGCTACCGTACGTCGCTAAAAACTATGCATGGTGTACTTAATGGTGTCTAATTGACACTGCACTCCTAAAAACAGTTTAATAGGTTGTCTCTTTCATTGTATGGTGTTTGTCAGACCCCAGAACGTACGAGTAGGGATATATCAATAAAATCCTCTCTGGGAGTGTGGTATTTCTGAGACCCCAGAACGTAGGAGTAGGAATATAACAATAAAATCCTCTCTATGGCTGTGGAATATCTGAGACCCCAGAACGTACAAGTAGGAATATAACAATAAAATCCTTTCTAAGGTTGTGGAATATCTGAGACCCCAGAACGTAGGAGTAGGAATATAACAATAAAATCCTCTCTATGGCTGTGGAATATCTGAGACCCCAGAACGTACGAGTAGGAAAATAACAATAAAATCCTCTCTATGGCTGTGGAATATCTGAGACTCCAGAACGTACAAGTAGGAATATAACAATAAAATCCTTTCTAAGGCTGTGGAATATCTGAGACCCCAGAACGTACAAGTAGGAATATAACAATAAAATCCTTTCTAAGGCTGTGGTATATTTCAGACCCCCAGGACGTACGGCTTAGGTAGTGGTTCTCAACCTTTTTCAGGCAATTGCCCATTTAGCTCCAAATTTTCTTTCATCTCTCCCTTCTCTCTCCCCCTCTTCACACACACAAAAATTACTCAAACCCAATGGATACATTTCACAAGAAGCCACGCAACACACAACGTAGGATGTTAAGCTGCTCAAAGCCTTATTAATGCCATTAGCCGTGTTGAATAATCATTTTATAAACAGAAAACATTCTTTATCAAACGCACTAAAAAAAAAAAAGGCCTTTTCTGCTAATTAAAAAAAAAACATTTACACGTGCTGTTCAACAGGCCAATGACTGGCATGTATATTTTGCCCCCAAATCATCCTCCATTTATATTTTTGCTCTCCCATATCGCCCCCCTTCATCATTTTCGCCCCTTGTCTTTCCAATTTTTTGCCTTGAAATCAAAATTGCCTCACGGGGGATTATATTGCCCATGTTGAGAACCACTGGCCTAAGGGTATGACAGTAAAATCACACAATAAAATCCTATTTATGGTGTCTGTGTCTGAGAGACCCCGGGACGTACAGGTAGGAATAGTCAAGTTACGTGGACGCTGGTGAGCACCAACGTGCATATTTTAAATTTTAAAACTATGAGAAGGCGGACAAGGACATGATTGAGCAATACCTGGAATTTAAAAAAAAAGAAAAAAAAAAAGATAATTACAAATGTTTTTAATTGCTGCTGGGTTCATTAGATTCACGTCTCCACCATTGTTACCATGGTAAACAAACACTGCTTCGCCCCAGTTCGATGCGGCAAGCGGGTTCAACGAATCATGGTCACGTGACCGTAGTGCTGTCTCCATTTCATCTAAGCTCCTTGGGATGGTCTCTAGTTCCAGAGTTTAAATTTCCGGTAAGACGCGGAAATGACGAAATTGACGGAAGTACATTATCACGTCGTATTCGCAATCATTAATTGATAATTGATAATTAAAAACTGAATTGCTGAAAAAAGTAAAGAGTTTCGGGAAAAAATGATTAGACAACGTTCGGGCTTGATACATGTTACATACATGTGCTGTTTCATTTCTCTACGTTGCGTAGTAAAAAAGCCTTTGCGGGAACAAAGTTGGGCCCAAGCTCCATTATTATACGATGACATATGACGAAGGTTAGGAAGCAAATACTGTAGCGTTATCAGGCAGATGAAAAGACCTGAAAAACACGTCGATTTTCTGTCTAACATCTTTGTCACCAGGATTAAAGGCGAAAAGCCTTTGCTCATCACTGACAGACTTGACAGATGGACTAGCTGACCGAACGGCAGACACACGGGCAAATAAGGCAGGATAAAGACGCGGCATGATGAGGGAAAAATCAACAGTTGTGCTCACCAATGACAAACATTTGGATAGCCAGATAAAGGGAGAGATAAAGAGGTGGGCAAGGGGAGGCGGGAGGGACAGCGAAAGAGAGGAAATAATGATACAAAAAGAAATACTGTTCCAGTTCTGATGTGTTTGCATGAATATTGACCACATGTTCTCCATCAACAATATTATCACGCGCCCCCCCCCCCCCCCGCATCTGACGCCAAAAAGACAACAACAAACAAAAAACGTCGGCTCTGTTTTTCTTATACATCCTTTTCTTTATGTCATGCCTCGAACTTATCTCTCTCTCTCTCTCCTCATTTCACTTTTTCTGTCATTTTCTCTCTCTCTCTCTCATTTCTATTTCTTCCACCCCCCACCCTCTCTCCCTCTCCTTCCCTCTCTCTGCCGTTTATCTCCCTCACTCTCTCTCCTTTCTCTGTCTCTGATTCTGTCGGCCTGTCTATCTGTCTGTCTATCTCTCTAACGTTCTCCCAAAGATACAATCATAACAATTGTGCCTTTCAGTCAGCCCTCACATTTTCC
>OZ007578.1:2043862-2211362 GCA_963931925.1 Onchidella celtica | reverse complement strand
GAACAATATAAAAAGAAAAAAAACCAACCACAAAAATCGAAGTTGTAGGATCGCAGAAAAGCTGAGCACAAAGCTAAGGTCTGTGGTGGGATTGATAAGTCTATATTTTGGGTACAATCGCTAAAAAACAAATGACAGAAGGACCAAAAACTTGACATAAATCTTGTCAAGACGGGGTATTTTAAGGAAAAGGTGTTGGCCACGAAAAATGTTCAAAATGGCGCTCAATTTTATTTTGGAATTTGCCACCATGTTGGATTGTTAAAATTTATTATTATTTTTCTTTTTTGCGGCCAACACCTTGTTATTAAACACTGTGATAAGGAGAATATTTGTGCCAAGTTTCATGTTTCTATCATTTTTTTTAACGATGGTTCCAGACATCAAGTCCACTAATGAAAACAAGAACGAGAGTAGTAAAAACAGTTGATGTTAGCAAATCCCCACGACAGAAACGAACAGTACAATCTCAAAGTCTTCATATGAATAGCATGACAGAAAGTGGCAGCTGCAAAATTAAAAGGGTAAGAAACAAACAAAAACAGATGAAGCAAAAGAAAAGACAAATAAAAACAAGAAAAGCGGGATGTAAACACTGACAGTAGTGATCCCCCTGACAATGGTGATCCCCCTGACAGTAGTGATCCCCCTGACAGTAGTGATCCCCCTGACAGTGGTGATCCCCCTGACAGTAGTGATCCCCCTGACAGTGGTGATCCCCCTGACAGTAGTGATCCCCCTGACAGTGGTGATCCCCCTGACAGTAGTGATCCCCCTGACAGTGGTGATCCCCCTGACAGTAGTGATCCCCCTGACAGTAGTGATCCCCCTGACAGTGGTGATCCCCCTGACAGTAGTGATCCCCCTGACAGTAGTGATCCCTCTGACAGTAGTGATCCCCCTGGCAGTAGTGATCCCCCTGACAGTGGTGATCCCCCTGACAGTGGTGATCCCCCTGACAGTAGTGATCCCCCTGACAGTAATGATCCCCCTGACAGTAGTGATCCCCCTGACAGTAGTGATCCTCCTGACAGTAGTGATCCCCCTGTCAGTAGTGATCCCCCTGACAGTAGTGATCCCCCTGACAGTAGTGATCCTCCTGACAGTAGTGATCCCACTGACAGTAGTGATCCCCCTGACAGTAGTGATCCCCCTGACAGTAGTGATCCCCCTGACAGTGGTGATCCCCCTGACAGTAGTGATCCTCCTGACAGTAGTGATCCTCCTGACAGTAGTGATCCCCCTGACAGTAGTGATCCCCCTGACAGTAGTGATCCTCCTGACAGTAGTGATTCTCCTGACAGTGGTGATCCTCCTGACAGTGGTGATCCTCCTGACAGTGGTGATCCTCCTGACAGTAGTGATCCTCCTGACAGTAGTGATCCCCCTGACAGTAGTGATCCCCCTGACAGTGGTGATCCCCCTGACAGTGGTGATCCCCCTGACAGTAGTGATCCCCCTGACAGTGGTGATCCCCCTGACAGTAGTGATCCCCCTGACAGTGGTGATCCCCCTGACAGTGGTGATCCCCCTGACAGTAGTGATCCCCCTGACAGTAGTGATCCCCCTGACAGTGGTGATCCCCCTGACAGTAGTGATCCCCCTGACAGTAGTGATCCCTCTGACAGTAGTGATCCCCCTGACAGTAGTGATCCCCCTGACAGTGGTGATCCCCCTGACAGTGGTGATCCCCCTGACAGTAGTGATCCCCCTGACAGTAATGATCCCCCTGACAGTAGTGATCCCCCTGACAGTAGTGATCCTCCTGACAGTAGTGATCCCCCTGTCAGTAGTGATCCCCCTGACAGTAGTGATCCCCCTGACAGTAGTGATCCTCCTGACAGTAGTGATCCCACTGACAGTAGTGATCCCCCTGACAGTAGTGATCCCCCTGACAGTAGTGATCCCCCTGACAGGAGTGATCCCCCTGACAGTAGTGATCCTCCTGACAGTAGTGATCCTCCTGACAGTAGTGATCCCCCTGACAGTAGTGATCCCCCTGACAGTAGTGATCCTCCTGACAGTAGTGATTCTCCTGACAGTGGTGATCCCCCTGACAGTAGTGATCCTCCTGACAGTAGTGATTCTCCTGACAGTGGTGATCCTCCTGACAGTGGTGATCCTCCTGACAGTGGTGATCCTCCTGACAGTAGTGATCCTCCTGACAGTAGTGATCCCCCTGACAGTAGTGATCCTCCTGACAGTAGTGATCCTCCTGAGAGTAGTGATCTTCCTGACAGTAGTGATCCTCCTGACAGTAGTGATCCTCCTGACACAAAGTCCTCAAACCAGCAGCCGCAAAGTTTTGTCATGCATCATATTCGCTAGGTTTAGTGGTCGTGTCCACAGCATCCGCTCTGCTCCGCTATTTTCACGGAAAATGACTCTTTGCCTCTGTATACTTGTTCAGAGCATCCGCTCCTCATCGCTATGATTAACCCGTGCTCCAGAGGAAAACTCTCAACTAGTGACCTGTTTTTTTATTGGCAAATAAAGGGATCAACTCCTGAAAAGGACAGTGATTAAGGACCTGCCTTCCCTATAGCTATCTTTGACCTCCTCCTGCACCTCTCATGGCGCTTACCACAAATAAAAAAGATCAGACAAGAACAACGAACAACGAGGAAGAACAATAGAGAACAGGGGGCCAACGGCACTTGGCTGACGTCCCCGGGAAAAACCAAAGGACCCCAGACCTCACCGCTATAGGTGCTGAGTTTTTCATACGTCATTTTCAGTCAAAATAGCGGAGCAGATGCTGTGGACACGATCGCTAAAAGGTATGATTCAAAATGACCATTTTTCCGCAAGTAGCATCACCAAGTTATCTTCCCATCAAAATTTCTAACTCTGAACCATCGAGTTTCTGTGTTAAGTCACGAGTTAGAGTGCGAAACGCGTTCTCCAAAATTACATTCACGTCCATAGCCTTTTGTCAAAAGTCCCATATTAGAATGCTGTGTAGACAACGTAGACCGTTTATCCTTCTATAATGAAGTTCAATCCGAGACACGGGTTACCCAGAGGAATCAATACGTCACGTTTCGTCGGTCGACTTCGGCGCGTATCATCGATGTCAAGAATGCAGCAATTCGCACCTCTCCCCATCGTAGCTGAACGAAAAAGACTAGTACTCACCGCATTTATATGCGCGCAAGTTGTGGACATAATATAGTGAAAGAAGGTATGGTTCGTTTCGGTCTTCTGTGTCTCGGGTTCAATGTTCCAAAAGAAGGAATAATATCCGTATTATGTCCGAGACCTTAGACATGAAGACAATCTATACACCTTTTTACATTACATAATACAGGTTTGAGTTTATTAAAATGTTTCACTACTAGGAAGTAACATATAACATATTTAAGAAAAAAAAAAAGAAAATCTATGTTGTTGTTTCTTTTCTGTTTTTCATTTTTGACTCATTGTAACGTTTTTATTTTGTTTCTTACACGGGGCTGGTAACATACAATATTATTATCTCCCTCATTTTCTGTTTCTGCCATAATTTAACTAGGAAATAAACATGCACTACAGTGCTGCCGATCTAGAATAAAACATAATGGTATTCACACTGTCTTAAGATAGAAATTACGAGGAAATTGTACAATAAATTCTTAAAGAAAAACCACACACGCCACTACATCAAAAACAACTTCCTCCTTCGTGCATGCAGATTTTAATCGAAAACATTAATGATCGTGACTAACATTTCAATAGGCTATATAGTGTGACTTGTAAAGTTACGCACGCTACCCATATCCAGCAAGATCTACAGTGACACTTCTAAAGTTAGACACACTGCCCAAATACAGCAAGATATACAGTGACACTTCTAAAGCTACGCACACTGCCCAAATACAGCAAAATATACAGTGACACTTCTGAAGCTACGCGCACTGCCAAAATACAGCAATATATACAGTGACACTTCTAAAGCTACGCGCACTGCCCGAATAGAGCAAGATATACTGTGACACTTCTAAAGCTGCGCACACTGTCCGAATACAGCAAGATATACAGTGACACTTCTAAAGCCATGCGCACTGCCCAAATCCAGAACAAAGCCTAAATTGCAACGAATAGCCCAAAGGTGAATGAATATTCAAGAACCTGGTGGCAAATTATTTCCTGCCGAATAATCATAACATGTACTTGATTCTAGATCATCAGACTCTGCCCTTCTGTCTGTCTGTCTGTCTCTTCCCTTCTCCCTGTCTCTGTCTCTCTTCCTCCCCCCTCCATATGTAGATGTCCAGCCCGCTTGTCAACTGCTGTCCTACTGAGCTGTATAAACAAATACTGGATGTCCCATACTTTACCACCTTCTATGAATGTTTGTGTGTTATGTTAATCAATTATATATCATGTAATTATACATAGCACATTTCCATGTCTCCGTCTTTCTGACTTCCAAATCTCTTCTATTCCTTCGTCAACGATTTCTGTCCTTTCTTCCTCCCAAGCTGCTCACACGAACATTCATTTTCTGGAACTGATTATTAATGAAATTCCTGGAATTATCCTTCATCTGGCTGTATTTATCCACTTCTCTCTCTCTCTCTGTCTCTCCCTCTCTGTGTCTGTGTCTCTCTGTCTGTCTTCTCTCTCTCTCTCTCTCTTTCTCTGTCTCTCCGTGTCTGTGTCTCTCTGTCTGTCTTCTCTCTCTCTCTCTCTCTCTCTCTCTGTCTCTCCCTCTCTGTGTCTTTGTCTCTCTGTCTGTCTTCTCTCTCTCTCTCTCTCTCTCTCTGTCTCTCCCTCTCTGTGTCTGTGTCTCTCTGTCTGTCTTCTCTCTCTCTCTCTCTCTCTCTCTCTGTCTCTCCCTCTCTGTGTCTGTGTCTCTCTGTCTGTCTTCTCTCTCTCTCTCTCCCTCTCTGTATCTGTGTCTCACTGTCTGTCTTCTCTCTCTCTCTCTCTCTCTCTGTCTCTCTCTATGTGTCTGAATAACTGTCTCTGTCCGTCTCCCTTTCTCTCCTATCTCCCTTTCTGTCTGTCTGTCTCTCTATGTCGCCCTCACCGTGTGTCTCTCCATGTGCCTGAATCACTGTTTCTCTGTCTGTTCCCCCCCCCCCAACTTCTTTCTCTCTCTCGTCTCCCTTCCCTCTCTCCATTTTCTTTCAAGTTCTTTCCATCATACAAAGTTTATCTCGCACTCTCAGGCAATTCTCGCATTTTCCTCATGTGTGTTAACCTCCCCATATTTGCCCATCTGATTTGACACTTCAAAACCTTCGATCCATCATTTTCCTGATACATCGACCCTATGCCATCTTTATGTGAGGCTATCGATCGCTGCTGACACGCCACAAGACGGCGATAACAAAGTCTACATGATACATAATTGTCTTCACAAAGAAGCTAATAACGCGGAACATCACTATCACATTTGACAACATGAGATACAATCACTCAGTAATGGACTGTGTTTGAATCAACATCAATGTATCTATTATGATCAGAATAATGATCTATACTCATAGCCTGAACCGATAGAAAAGAGCGTCAATCAAATTCTGAATATTACGTTTTTTTTTTAAGTGCGGGAAAGCGGCTGCGCTGCATTTGTAACGAGACCTATGGAGCACTGAGAAATCTGTTTCCTCTCGGTTTTGTGAACTATGGAAATAAACGGTACCTCGCGCACTGGTGAAACTAAAACAAGTCTGTCTCACTAATTGATTCAAAGGAAGTTCCAGTCTGAGTCCAAACAAGTGCAAGACAGACTTCGCTCAGTGCGCTGCTGGTATATGAAAAGAGCATTGCAAGTTCGAATTGGAAAGTCTGCTGTCTTCGTGTTTGACTTGTTTTGAGATGTTTGCCGTATACTAATTAAAGCATAATTATCGTTTCTGCCTTTCCTCGAACTCAAAAGAATTAAAATAAATAAAAATAAATAAATAAATAAATAAATAAGTAGATTTGAAAACAAAATATTAAATTGGCCGGAGCGGAAATGAGTACCATACTATGAAATGTTAAAAAGGACAGGAAAACAAAAAACACTGAAAGATCTGAGGAGAATATAATGCCAATTCTGGTCGAGCAGCTTCAGAACGCCCAGTTTAATATTGGTGTACATCCACCTACTTACTTTGTCAACCTACTTACCCACCTACCTTACTTACCTACCTACCTATCGACCCAGCTACCTACCTACCTACCTACCTACCTACCTACCTACCTACCCACCCATCAATGCATCCATGAATCCATCCATCCATCCGTCTGTCTGTCTGCATCTATCTATCTATCTATCTATCTATCTATCTATCTATCTATCTATCTATCTATCTATCTATCTATCTATCTATCTATCTGTCTATCTATCTATCTATCTATCTATCTATCTATCTATCTATCTATCTATCTATCTATCTATCTATCTATCTATCTATCTATCTATCTATCTGTCTATCTATCTATCTATCTACCTATCTATGTGATTGCCGCACAGAGCGCAAGCCCAGGGTATCCCATTGTTGCACACGCACTAACATACACACACACACACACAAACACGCACAAACATCCACACAGCTATCACAATTCAAACAGCTATTAAGTTGGTCACATTGCCCCCAGTTCTTAAATTCAATATTTGATCAATTTCCACATACAATAAATATAATGTAAATTTCATGCAGGACACTTGAATGGTTCACGAGCTCGGTGGTTGAAAAACAACAGAAAGCAGAAACAAATAAAATCGTTGCTCTCGTTTACAGTTGCTAAGCAACACAAAAAATGCCCACAGTTTACAACGAAATAGCAAAAACCTTGACAGGTGATTTGCTCGCAAGTATTCCCTGTTTCCGAAACAAAACAAACACACAAAAAAAACAGAAACAAAATGGAAATTATGATTAATTTGTTTTCATTCTTTTTTAAACCCTGAGAGAGAGAGAGAGAGAGAGAGAGAGAGAGAGAGAGAGAGAGAGAGAGAGAGAGAGAGAGAGAGAGAGAGAGAGAGAGAGAGAGAGAGAGAGAAGTTTTTTTAGTTTTGCTCGCGTGCTGCACGTGTTATCTAAAGAGATAAGGAGGTCAAGATCTGACGGCACGGTCAAAAATGGCCGAGACTAAAAGGAAACAGTGATTTGAACACGATGATTCACTCTGATCAAGCTTTGGCGCGTCTGTCATGAAAGGCCTTTGGTGCTTTGGCGATAATTAAAACCATCAGCCGATTGCCAAAACATTGACCCCAAAGTGAACGTCATGGACTTGTTTGTTCATGTTTACAGAGTGGAGCGAATGAGTACAGCAGCTGATACCATGACTTTTATGATTGGAATGGGGACGTCATGTACTTAATGCGTTTTCTTTGCGCAAGGATGATCAAAGTGGACTTGAGTGAGTAAGCCTAGCTAAACATCCATACAGCTGGTATGGTGGTTCTCAACCTTTAAAGACCACCACCCAGCAGTGTTTCTCAATCTTTTATGTCCCACGCCCCTTTTCAATTTTCCCAAAACACACAAAAAAAATTCACCTCTCCATGATCGGACAAAGTTAGTACACGTATACAGCATGTACAAAACTGCTGCTGCCCGGGCAAAATCAAGTAAAGATCATCCCAACCACTCCCCTCTCCCCCCTCATCTCCCCCCCCCCCAAAAAAAAATGCCGATCGGCGCTGCACTGTGGTGACGACGTGCCTGCTCCAGTTGTAAGTGGGTGCAATGACACAAAGGCAAATTTCCCAAATGGGATTAAAGTAGTGTACAAATACATATACAAATTAAAAGAAATATTATGTCGTGCAAGTGTTAGGTTCGATGTTTTAATCCGAGATAACCAAAGAAACCACCAACAGGACATAAATAGCAGACCTACTTATCTACAGAGTTAAGTTGAGATACACTGTGAATTATTTTAAGATTTCTATGAAAAATCCCTACGCCCCATTCTGAAGCGCTTCTGGGGCGTGTGCCTGACTTTGAGAAACATTGCCCTACAGCAATTCAAGCTCGATTCCCCAGACCTAGCAACACTGACGAAGTAACCAAAGCCACAGGTATTAACCCTTTTCTTACCAATAGCACTAATAAGTCCTGCCGTCAATGTACACATTAAATTATTGATGATTGAGGTGGTTAGAATTTGAAATGATGTATGTGCCATTTGACTACTTTTGAGGAAAAAAAAAAAAAGCAAAAAACACCATTTCACTATAAACAAATCGAATTTTATATTTTAATGATTTGCTCGGAGAGCTGATGTCAGTATTGCAAGTGTCTATTAAATTCGATTGGTTTATACTAAAATGATGCTTTTTGCGTTTTCCTCACCAGTAGCCAAATAGCGCTTAGATCTCTTCTAACTCCGTCGATTAAATTTGCAATCTTCTAACTCCGTCGATTAAATTTGCAATCCGAGTTTATGAGAGGATCATTCTGCATAAATATCACTCAATCTGATGGAGCTTTAGAATACGATCCGACAAAATGAGTATTCTTTAAAACTTGGAAACGTGGTTCACAAACGATGGCGTGTTAAATCACACTTCAGTAAACAACGGGTTGAGCAACGCACTCTGAATTGGACCCCCGAAGTGTAAATTAATTGGCATAATATGAACTAAGATAAATAAGGAGCAATTCTATACTTTCAAAATACATACTAGTGTGTATTGCGCTTTCTTTAAAGACTTAGTGGTCTTGTCTATAGCAAAATTTCCGCTCCGCTATTTTACGGAAAATGACGTATGAAAAAGTAAAACACTCTTTGGCTCAGTATACTTGTCCACTGCATCCGTTCCGCCCCGCTCCTCACCGCTATAGAATCTAGAGGCAAAGAGTGTTTTACCTTTTCATACGTCATTTTTTCAGCAGAACAGCGGAGCCGAGCTGATGCTATGGTCAAGATCACTTAGGTATTTCCCCTCTGAAATCCTACTACTTAATAACCCCCGGCCCCTACTTTGAAACCCACTATACTAACTGCGTTTTCCACAATCCCCTCGGCGTTTGCTCAGTGGCGAGCATTGTTCTCGCCCATGCGTGAAGTTATGCGCGATAACTGTAATGTGATAATCTTGTGAAGTTGCTCATATTCTGATATCAAATATTAACCCCCACGTCACAGATCAATAATTGCAAAAGCAGGACAGTTACGGTTGGCATTGACCACTGTTTCTTTGTTCTGGAAAATTCAGACTTAAAATAAGCAGCTACATTCTGAATAAAACAAACACAAACAAACAAATATACAAACAAGAAAACTCACCAAAACAACAAATTCTGAAGGTAGCGATAATTTATCTGTATATTTATTATTTCTTGTCCTTTGTCTGAATATTCATTTATTACCCATAAATAGCCATACCTTGATCCAGGACATCTGAAACTTGGTCAAAAAAGGTCATCAGACATAAAAATGAATACGGACAGACTGATTAGCCTGTCTGTGTGTCTGTTTTATAACATTTTTTAAAGTGGACATAAGATCTACAGCTAGTAACATTATAGACATATTAACAAAGCCTATGTCAGTCATAAATATAAAATAAGCAGAACATTAAATTGAAATCTTATTAAAGTGCAGTTTTCGGACCAAGGTTAAGCGATGACGACCTGAAGACGACCATAAAAAAAAAGAACTAGAATATAAACTTTAACACCTAGCGCCCAGGGTACCATTATTTGAAACAGGTCACCTAGAATTGAATCCTCTATCTTTGATGCACTGACTCTTCCCATTTTAATAACAAATAATTTTTCCAATAAATATTTATAAATTTGCAATAATCTGACTACTTAAAATCGGTACAGCCTGTTGTTTCAGAAGTTTTGGACTCGGCAAATTTTCGTCTGTTCACTAGAGGATTAAAGACATAACATTTACTATCGATGTAAGAGTGGGAAAAGGCATTTTGCAGAGGCTTATAGTTATCTTTCAACAGCAAAAGATCTGAGAATGGGGCAAGGCATATTGCTGAAGTTTATAGTTATCTTTCAACAGCAAAAGATCTGAGAATGGGGCAAGGCATATTGCTGAAGTTTATAGTTATCTTTCAACAGCAAAGATCTGAGAATGGGGCAAGGCATATTGCTGAAATTTATAGTTATCTTTCAACAGCAAAGATCTGAGAATGGGGCAAGGCATATTGCTGAAGTTTATAGTTATCTTTCAACAGCAAAGATCTGAGAATGGGGCAAGGCATATTGCTGAAGTTTATAGTTATCTTTCAACAGCAAAGATCTGAGAATGGGGCAAGGCATATTGCTGAAGTTTATAGTTATCTTTCAACAGCAAAGATCTGAGAATGGGGCAAGGCATATTGCTGAAGTTTATAGTTACCTTTCAACAGCAAAGATCTGAGAATGGGGCAAGGCATATTGCTGAAATTTATAGTTATCTTTCAACAGCAAAGATCTGAGAATGGGGCAAGGCATATTGCTGAAATTTATAGTTATCTTTCAACAGCAAAGATCTGAGAATGGGCCAAGTCATATTGCTGAAGTTTATAGTTATCAGCGTCACATAATTTTCATCAGCTTGGCTGGTATTAAAAACCCCTCAGATGTTGAACTCAATCAGATTGCCCGGAAACTGCAGGCAGGGGATTGTAATTATATTGACGTACACACACACAAATCGCGACCTTGTTTGTTCCAGCTTCACTCCTTGCGCCACTGAGAAATTCGACGTTAACCCACATTTGAGGTATGGTATTATGAAAAGGGCTTAGAATAAATCGTGATTGTTAAACACCTTGATAAGTGCCACAACACATTTGAAACAAGTGTCAAATCATCCGTGCCCTAAGGCAGGGGTCACCAAACTTTTTTCACAGAGGGCCGGATAACTGATAGACTTACAAGCGCGGGCCGCATAAGCAATCTGTTCAGTACTTGCAAGCCTTGCCTAGCTCTAGATATCCCTGATTTTATCAAACAAAATCAAGTACCATGGTGGGCCTGATGAACTGTCGTCGCGGGCCGGATCCGGCACGCGGGACGTAGTTTGGTGACCCCTGCCCTAAGGGAGTGGACGTCTGACTGGGTGGGTATGTATGGGGTTTTTATTTTGGGGGGGGGGGAACCTTCGAGAAGGACGTGACTGTATAGCTATTTATGGGTGAAGTAATGGCCCTGAATCCTCGTCTTGATTTGCAGAGTCGCGAGCAGACGGGGCAGTGGCGTATGGGGTTAGAGTTTGAGTTTAACAGCGACTGGATAGGACAATGGTCACTTTGAGCCTTCACATATTTTTTTTTTTTTTTTGGTCTCTTCTTGATATCTTACAGTGGATCGATTTTCAGCACTTGATTAGTCAGAAATAAAAATCCAACGGGAAAAGGCCCGTATAAAGTATTTTACATAGTCTAAGTGCGACCCATCGGCTATCTGCGTCCATTCAATTAATAGATTAAAAATGTATCCATATAACACCCCACCAGCAATAACAAAATTTATTATTCATTATTAAATATATATTATTATTAATAAATATTCAAATATTCAAATATTATTTGAGTTGTGAGTTGTGAACTGCGCCTAACAGGCTGCGTTACAATTTGCTCTGAGATACAGAGAGGCAGCGAGAGAGAGAATGAGCGAGACAGGGAGAGAGAAAGAAGCAGTGTAGTGTGTTAAGCGCTTCGGAGGCGCTCCATTCTGCTCTGTGGTCGACATGTTGCTTCTGTAAAGCGCATAGAGCATTTTAAATGGATATGGGCTATGTAAATGACATCTATTATTGATTATTATTATTATAGCTTTGACCAAAGTATGAAATTTGTAAATATGTTGAAAATGTTGGTGTGTGGGGTGTCAAGGAGTGGTAGTACTTCTGGTGATGGTGATGCTTTTGGGGGGGGGGGGGGTCGCGCTCACTTCAAGGCGACTCGTCCACCTTTGGTCCGTATCAATCCTGGCTCAGCTTATACATAGTGGCTCCAGGCAGCCGTTTGCATGTAGCAGAAGCCACACTCCTCCGGGCAGCGTGATTTTTTTTTTTCGTACTCACTTTATCAAATTCAGGAGCGGGACAGCAACACACCCCCAAACACATGTCATCGGCTAAGGGATTTCTCGTCCTACCGAACACTGCCATGGGTGCCGCAATTTCTGGACTGGGCACCCTAACCCTAACCCTAAAATGACTCTGAACGTCACCGAAAATCCCTGTAGTACGTTGGAGCTGTTGCTACCACGCTCCTGAAGTTGGCAAAGTGAGTACGAAAAAAAATCACGGCCCCGGGCAACGGGGATAATGTATACTTTTATAAAATGGAAATCAAAATTTTTGTTCTTTCTTAATACGCCGTGGGCTTCATTTAACTAACACGTCCACCACGTCCATCACTGTAGGACTCCGGAAACACTCTCTTTCGTTCTTGGTGTAACACCACGCTTTACATAGTCTAATTTCCACCCATCGGCTATCAGCGTCCATTCAAAATTTTTGAACACCTATGTGCACCAAATAGCTTATAGTGTGTTCAATAAGCTCTCTGATGTGCACTTTGTGAAGAATGCGAGTTGCATTATAATCTCTGTGTCTCTCTTGCCTTCTCTCTTTCTTATTTTAATCTCTCTCCCTCTCTCTCTCTCTCTCTCTCTCGTGCTCCCGCTGTCTCTCCCTCCCTTTCTCTGCCTATCTCTCACTTCTGCTCTCTCTTTCTGTATGTATGTGTTCGCGCGCTCGTGTGTGTGTGTGTGTTTATTCCACATCAATCAGCGGCATGTGTATTCATTTTTTAATTTTTTTTTTATAGCGGGAGTGAACTGGTGAGAAATACCGCATTCCAATGGAGATGTTACATAAAACAAGCGGGGAGAAGATATCAGATCTGGAAAGAAAGTAAATTTCAATATTTGCCCAGAATATATTCTGTAAATTGCATATTTCTGGTTGTATAAATTATCAAGATCCCTGTCTGCACTTGACACCTTTTTGTTATGGCGTTTAATAACACTCTACGTTATTATTCTCAGCCGCCCCATGTAAGTTTTATTCTTTCCCCTGTCCCATACCTTCTCTCTCTCTTTGTCTCAGTTTCTCTCTCTTTCTCATTGCCTCTCTCGGTCCCTCTCTCTTTTTATCTCTGTTTCTCTCAGTCTCTCTCTCTCTCTCTCTTTCTATCTCTGCCTCTCCCTCTCTCTCTGTCTTTCTCTCCGCGTCTCTTCCTCTCTCTCCTTCTCTTCCCCTTCAACTTTGCCTTTCTCTCTTTCTTCTATCTCCTTCTCTCTCTCGCTCTCTCTCTATCGATGTTTCTCTTTTCTCTTTCTCTCACTCTTTCTATCTCTGTTCCTCTCGCTCTCTCTTTGTTTGTCCTTCTCTCCCTCTCTTGCAAACTCTCTTTCTCTCTCTCTCTCTCTGTCTCCCTCCTCTCTCTTTCTCTCTTCCCCTTCATACCCCTACCCCTCTGCGTGTAATTCCAACTAATTCTTCCAGCCCGTAACTCTCGCAGGATTTCATGCATCGTTTGGGTGGAAAAGGGGTGGGGGGGCTTTGAAGGGGGTATAATTCGATTTCCCCCTATGATATCCTATCCCTCAACCGCGGAAAGAAAGCACAAAAAAAAAAGCTCAGACGCGCTCCGATTTGACAGGATTAGCGGACATGTTAAACTCGCGCTCCGAGCTTGAAGTGGGGGAAGGCCAGCATTACAATTAGATTAAAGAAAGCTCAATGTACCTCGAACCCAGGCCGGGTCACACACAGACAGACATAAAGACAGACAGACAGAACGTACAATGAGCAAGAGAGAGAGAGAGAGAGAGAGAGAGAGAGAGAGAGAGAGAGAGAGAGAGAGAGAGAGAGAGAGAGAGAGAGAGAGAGAGAGAGAGAGAGAGAGGAATTGGGGGCTACGACAGTTTCAATTCAACATTTTGATCAAACTTGCAGTTTTTTTCTTTATTTTGGTTTCTCCTTTCTTTACTCTGACATTAAAATTGGTGGTTTTAGTTCTCTCCGTCAGCAGTTTCTTTCAGGGTGAGATGTGGACACAGAAACTTAAACCCATTGGGTCAGATAATTACATAAATTTAATAATAGTAATAATAGTACTAGTAGCATACTAAATGAAAAGAGAAAGAGTGAAAGAAAGAGAGAGAGAGAGAGAGAGATAGAGAGTAAAGAAAGAGAGAGAGAGAAAGAGAGAGACACAAAGAGAGAGAGAGAACGAGAGAGAGAGAGAGAGAGAGACACACAGAGAGAGAGAGAGAGAATGTGGCAAATACAAAGTATTAAAAGAAAAAAAAAAGATACACAGGAACGAGCTCTGGTGATACCTCGAAACAACAACAACAACAACAACAACAACAACAACAACAACAACAACAACAACAACAACAACAACAACAACAACAACAACAACAACAACAACAACAACAACAACAACAACAACAACAACAACCAACAACCAACAACAACAACAACAACAACAACAACAACAACAACAACAGCAGCAACAACAACAACAACCAACAACAATAACAACAACAACAACAACAACAACAACAACAACAACAACAACAACAACAACAACAGCAACAACAACCAACAACAACAACAACAACAACAACAACCAACAACAACAACAACACCAACCAACAACCAACAACAACAACAACAACAACAACCAACAACAACAACAACAACAACAACAACCAACAACAACACCAACACCAACAACAACAACAACAACAACAAACAACAACAACAACCAACAGCAACAACAACAACAACCAACAACAACAACAACAGCAGCAACAACAACAACAACAACCAACAACAACACCAACCAACAACCAACAACAACAACAACAACAACAACCAACAACCACAATAACAGCTACAACAACAACCAACAACCAACAACAACAACAACAACAACCAACAACCACAATAACAGCTACAACAACAACAACAACAACAACAACAACAACAGAATGTAAAAGTATGTAAGGTGACTGGTAAAGATTAAGATGTACCCAGAGAGATTCCCAAATTACGGTGAATGGGCACGATGGTCTAAACGAAATTATGGCATTCTGGCCTTTAGTCATACAACACAATGTGTGCTCGCACGGGAAAGACATCAAAGTTCATGAAGTTGCATCATGGATCACTTCTCGAAAACAAAACAATGTCATAATAATGCAACTTTAATTCTTGTTTCCAGCCCAACTTTTGCACAATTAAGACATTAAACGTTTGGGGCTTTGGTATTGTGATAAGGAGTTAGAATAAGTGCTCTTGTCCATAGAATCCGCCCCGCTCCGATATTTTTACGGAAAATGACGTATGAAAAAGGAAAACACTCTTTTCCTGTGTATCCTTGTCCACGGCATCCGTTCCCCTCCGCTCCTCACCGCTATGGAGGTAAAGAGAGTTTTTCATACGTCATTTTCCGTAAAAATAGCGGAGAGGAATTTGTGGACAAGACCACTAAGTTAGAACTGTGAAACAGCTTCACAAATGCCGCAGCGCATATTAATAAGTGTGAAATTCTGCCTGTGTTATGCCTCTTCTACATACTTAAAGATCTCCAGTTTTTCAGTAACTGGAGGTGGAATTAACAAGAAATAAGTTTAGGAGGTGTCATCTGTGCGTTACCTAGGGCTGGGTCGCTTTGCAGTCGTCTCTTAAGGCCAGTTTAGACTGGTAGGTTTTAGGAATAGAAAAAAGGAATGGGGGACTGTGTGGGAGGAACTCTCCTGGCTTTCCGTCTTTTGTTTTCCGATTTCCCCCTTCGAAACGTTGTTTGTTTACAATGGTCCGTTTTCTGAATGAGAAACGATGCGCATCGTTTGTTTTGGTCATGTTTTGAGGGGCGAAATCGGAAAGCAAAAGACGGAAAGCCAGGAGAGTTCTTCCCACACAGTCCCCCTACCCCCATTTCATTTTTCTATTCCTAAAACCTATCAGTCTAAACGGGCCTTCAGTTTCATGTTCCTAAAGACTCCGTAATGAGTCCATGTCTTTCATAATTATGTCTGCCCATCTCCATTTATTCGCCTAGATTTCAAAAAAATTGTCACGCGATTGCAGCACTATAAAGTCACATGTACTCGCCTAGTCTTCGCCTGGGTGCACACCAGCGAGCGTGATCGCGCACCGGCCGACTAGCTAGTTGGATCTCACTGAAACCAGAGAGTATATATATATATATATAGAGAGAGAGAGAGAGAGAGAGGGTTCACTATTGGTCAAGTTGCACTGCAAGACACGGGAGGCTCTGCGAAACCACTGTTGGCATGAAGCGGAAAGTAGGCCGCTGCGGTAAACAATATCCGTTTATGCATTTCCATGGGGCGTACGAGCTTACAAACGGTTGTAAATAGTTTCAATCAGCCCAAAAATATGAACAAACCACAGTAAACTCTTTCTTTGGTGACGGCGGTCTCTTTCAATTCTTTAATTTCTTGTTTACCGCAGCGACCTAGTTTCGCCATTTGGCGGAAGTGAGATCTCTCTATATATCTATACTCTTTGCTAATATCGTGACGTCACTATCCAACTAGCCGGGCCGATCAAAATCGCTAGCGCACGTCTAGCCTGACAGAGTTGCCGCTCTATAAATGTGCACCTCGGCTTGGAGAGATCTGCACAGAAAACTGAATTACACCGAGTCACCTAATGATAACCCGTGTGAATAGAGAAGGGCCTCCCCTCACCAGAATTAAACAGAAAAGTTGAATCACCTCCTTCCATTACGAGAACATTAAATGATTAGCTGTTCTCATTTTTGTGTGCTCTTTCTTCCTTGCTAATGCTTCCCTGAGCCACTGAATGTCCTTCTCTTAATATCTTTCTTTTCCTCCATCCCTCCAGCTTTCGTTCCATTGGCCTTCTCCCATATTTCAACGTGTATTTTGCCCAGATTTTCCAAAACATGAGACGGGTGGTTGGCGAGAGCTTCTGGCAGGTTTCGCACTGTCCCATCCGTTCAATCTCTCTATGGACTAACATTTTCCTCACACACCATGACGGTTATCGTGTCAGCGTGCTTTCTCTCCAACTCCAACTTAAACTCAAACTCATACCTAAACTGCAGCCCACAGACTGCACCCAATTTGCGATTCCGAATGAGCAGACTGGTCAATAATGACGTTCTACTGACGGAAGAATACGCTCTTTCGATGTTGTCTCTTAACAAAGACTTCTTAAACTTGTCAGAGAAACAGCGGTTTCGTGCTAAAAAAGTCGACTTGTATACTGTTTTCCTTGACTGTGCTTTGAACGTGCGACGTATGCCCTAAAATTGATACTGTGGGTGCCCCGTGGACAGACAATGATAGACAGGGCGGATGCGCTGGTACCGCACGCAGTGCGATCTGAGTTCATGCAGGTAAAAATAAAAAAGACAATGGACATTACAGAGGGGAGAAAAACATAGCATATTGCAGTGAAGCTACATTTACCATGTTGAATTTTCAAAGTTTAAGCATCTCAATTATCTAGATCTAGTTCAAGTGAAAGGCAGAGAGCAGCTGGTGGTGGGGTCAGGGCAAGAGGATGGAAACCGATGGGGCACTGGATCTAGAGTTAATTTTGTATCTTTATATTTTGAAGAAATATTTTTCTTCCTCTACAACAAACCAGTGATACAAGGATGAAAGGACATTATATGTTCTGTCACCATGCAAACATTTATGACAGTATTTCTGTCAGTAACTAAGTTATTGGTGATTATACGACCTCAGTATCGACCATACTGATACTCCCCGGCATATCTTATTATAATGAAGCAAGAGGGTGAGCATGTAAGCACCTATAATATCTATATTATTACGTGACCAACAATGACATTTTGTGTACTGCCTCTGGTGATGAATTATGTGAACGCATGGATTTGGACCGAAATTAGATCGTTAGAGAATTGTTTATTTACGACATTTTATTTTCCGTAAAAAGGTGACGCATTTTCATTCATCGAGAAAATGGAGAAATAATTATGTTTGGAACTTTCTTTATGACTGTATAAGCATCATTCTAAGAACGGCACTTTGGCTATTCTACGTAATGCACATGTAGCAGAGAAGTGGTTATTCCCCCACAATCAGACGCCGAACTAAATCTAGTATTTGGCTCTTTGCTCTATAAGATGTGAAATCCGCTGCTTTGACCAGCCTCGTCAAATGTGTCAAAACAGGATACAAACAGACATCTAAATGAATGGACCACCACCCATGGCGCCATTTCCAGCCAGCGGTTCAGGATGAACATTCTGGAAATAAACAACTGGTCTTTCTTTTTTCATTCCGTGTTTCATTATTCACGCTCTATCGCTCTATATCTCTGGCTAACAGCCTGACCTGTGGTCTCTGACACGGGACTGTGTCTTCATAACGCCAGCTGCTGTTGTGAGAGTTTCTGTTTTTCTTTTGTCCTGTCTATCTTTCACATCCGGGCTTTCTCCCTTTAATACAGTCATCTTTTCTCCATTTTTCCTTTAGCGCCTTTGTTCGTCCTTCATTAAGTTACATCATCTCTGCCACTACCAGTGATTCTCAGAGTCCCAAGGCACCTTCTCCCTCTTGCGATTCCATGTTTCTCCAATAATTTCTTCCCCATTTGAATTGCCATTTAATAACTTTTTCGCCATTACAATTTTACTGTGGCCATTAGAGAATCGTGAAATTTATACCACGACGTAAAAGGAAATGGGATGACGATATGGGAAGAATGAAGGGCAACAGAATGGACAAAGCGTTGTACTGAATGGAGGCCTACAAAAGGAAAGAGAACAAGATGACGCCTAGAGAAACGATGGAGAGATGATGTTGTGCAGCCGGGAGGACAGGCATGGACAGGGCGGACAGAAACAAAAGACTGGAGACCTTTGGCAGAGGGCTGGATCCTGCAATGGATGGATGAGGCCTAACAAGAATAAGAAAAAGAACAAGAGAAATTACTGAATTAAATTCCTTCCCTCAGATTTGAAATCCCCACCCTAAGAACCAAGAATTAGTGGCTCCCGACTGACAAACACTGACCTGTACCTGAGAGACATAGAACAGCGAGACGAACCATTCCTTCTCCCATTACATATCCACAAACTGCGCCCGTACAAACAATTTTTCGTTCAATTATGACGGAGTGTGGTGCGAATTGTCGCATTGTTGACATGGATGATACGCGCGCAAGTCGACGGACGGAATATGAGGAACTGATTCGTCTCGGCCTGTAGTGTTCTCATCTTTGCATTACGATCATTTTATTTTCTTAGCTTTATGTAGTCATAATTTCCAAAGACGTTTTCCTTTTACAACGTGCAAATTCTTGTTGGTTTGTCCGCCAGGCTGTTCCTGTTCTCCTGCTTGTCAGCCGGTGTATTTATTCCAATGTGTCCGGATTTGTGACGTACATCCAAACAGACATTATTGTAAGAGATGAATTCAAATTAAACCGCTACTAGTTAAGCATCCAGACAGTTTACATCAAATAATTAATCCTTCTGGAAATTCCGCCCACTGGACCTAATTGCCTATCTGTCATTTTACCACGATAAACACGGCAACTTGAAAGTCAAAATATTTAACACATACACATACAGGATAGAGGGGGGAGAGAGAGAGAGAGAGAGAGAGAGAGAGAGAGAGAGAGAGAGAGAGAGAGAGAGAGAGAGAGAGAGAGAGAGAGAGAGAGGAGTGATTTGCAACATACAGTGCTTTCTCTCTTCCTCCCCGCCACCTTCCCCCCCCTCCCCATATTTTAATAATTTCGAAGTCAGTTGGTTGCCACTGCTCTACGATAAAGGCATATGTCAGACTTATGCCGAAAGGCAATTGTCGGTTCATTGCATTCCTAAGCTAATAATAATATTATAGAAAAAGAAATGCGCCAATAGGAAAATGTAATATAATCCAATAGAATCATAATGGCACAAATCACTAATTGACAGGAAAAGAGACATTATTTGTTCCTTAATATCTCAGAATTGTCGAACATGGTTTTTTGCCATTAGCGTAGAGCAGTGACGGGGTAAAACCAATGTGTACGACATTTTCTGAGTGGCCACAGCATCAGTCTGAGACATTGCAGGTCACCTACGAGTTTGAGATTGGGTTTTACGGCACGTCGGCACAATAACTGCCACTTTACGCCCTTCACGGCCTGTTTGGGTACAAGTTCTTTAATGTTTCGTATTCAGAGGTTTTTTTGGAAAGAGTTTTGTAAACGAGTATAAAAGTTTATTACATTGAGTTGTAGGTCTTAGCCTCTCTCAAGAAGGACAGGATACGTTGAGGGTCCACGTCAGAAGATAATTCTTTCATGGATCCGCAGGCATAGTGCCTTCTTCGGATATGCATGAAGTCTACACATTCAGTTAAAATTTGTTTTATTGACAGTTGGCAATAACATTATTGCATGCCACTTATTCGGGGGGATTTTCCCCCCTAAGTAAAACACGATTTGTGAGGTGTGTATGACGGAGTCTACTAAGGACAATTTCATCTCTCAGATTTTGTTAAGAGGCCATGAGTCCACTGTCTCAGCTGATCTTGGATAAAATTTAATTTATTTGATATTTGTTCATCCCATCTTTCCTGCCATTTCGATTTAATGAAGTTATTAATAAGCGGGTTTAAAGCAAGTGACTGTGTGGTATTTTTAGGTCACGTTTTTGATGCTCATTTCTCCCATTCTACTCTTTTCCATCTCATCTCACCACAGGCACACAAGCATGCATACAACATGGCACCTTTGCTCACATTCCTGCAGTCTGTTTGCTGCTTAAAGATAAGTAATCAACAACATCTGCATCATAAAATCATTGCACAGCGATAAGACACATCAGATTTTATATGCGTCCAACATAAAATAATGTGAACAGTTAATGGCAAAAACACATTAGCGCAAGCGTAGGGATGAATATTGAAAGCCACTATCTTCGTTTTTATCTACTTCTGTTGACCAAGAGATGTTCTGTTTCAATACATTTCCATGGCTCTGTCGTGGTTTCGGGAAAGAAATAAATCTTAGGCCCACAGCGCACTCAGCCTTTTTTGCCTCGGCTGTGTGGACTATGGAGTTAGTGCTTTTGCCCACTGCATCCGCTCTGCTCCGCTATTTTTACGGAAAATGACGAATGAAAAAGTAAAACACCCTTTGCCTCTGTATACTTGTCCACAGCACCCTGTCCGCTCTACTCCTCGCCGGTATAGGTTGAACGAACATGATGTCACACGCCTAATTTGTTTACTTCCTACCGCCATTATTCTTATACAATCATGCTGTTCACAGTTTCTACCATTTGTGCTGCCAACGTCGAACGTCGACGAAAATAGCTTTTTTTTCTGTAACTGGGATTCGTTCACGCCAGGGGAAAGTAGCAGAGGAACTGATCAAAGCCATAAACAGAAAAGGCATTTCCAGCTCCACAGTTCGGAAAAATCCACTTACTTTGAACTGATCAAACAAGTTAGGCGCTAAAGAATGAAAAATGTTTGGATTGTGTGCGATAATTGCTAGCTAGGCCGATTGTTAACCAGCCATCTTTCTTGACAGCTTTTACAGCTCAACGCCTTCTACGCTTTGTAATGCTTGATTCTATGGTTGTCTTCCATTTTTTTCTCTCGACGGAATTTAGAGAGTCACCATTACAGGACGCCATTTTCCTTGATCTTACAGTACGTGTAAAATGTCTGCCAGGTCGAAGTTCAATTCTAAACGCGTTCAGCCTATAGAAACAAAGAGAGTTTTTCCTACGTCATTTTCCGTCATAATATTATTGTCGGAGCGGATGCTGTGGAAAAGACCACTTAAACGGGACATCGTTCATTAGTGACACTGAAACAAGTCTGCCTATCTAGTTGAATTCAAGGAAGTTTAAGTCTGTGTCAAAACTGTCGCAACTCAATCCTGACTAGGTTAATACCAAACAAAAGATGCTAGTAGAAACTCCCCGAGCGCACCTCTTTATCATGCCGGGTTCCCCCAATACTGCAGTGCATTTATCATTACTTTTGTGGCAGGGGGGCCAAATCTGATATGTTTTGACCGGTTTGGGGGGGGGGGGGGAATCTGGAGATTAGCCTGACTGGATGAGACGTAAACCTCAGAAATACATAAGAGAGAGATTTTAATAATCGTTAATCCTTTCTAAAGTACAATGCCCGCTATCATTCAAAAGGTTGTTGTTACCTGTACTTACGTACCCCACGTTTTTTGCGCTAGGCGTACGTATGTTAAAGCTCTTTGTGACTCCAGAGCTGGAGAGCTCCTCCCAAAATAATTCTAACAACAACCTTAATTTATTATTCTTTCATATTTCTTTTTGGTTTCCTCCTGTTTTTCGCTTGAAGGGGTAAGGGGCAGGGTTGGGGATTTGATAAGATTTAGGATTGAGGGTAAGAACTGAGTCAGGGACAGGTACGTACTTATAACAACAACCCACTCACAAATACGTAAGAGATTTTAATAAATCTTTCTAAAGTACAACGCTCGCTATCATTAATATACAAAAACAGCGTTGCTATTTTTGACATCATGTCTGTTATATACTCCCCGCATTCAGACGTAAATAAATCATGAGTTAATCAATTTCTTATTATAGCTCTTCTCTTGCTGACTTGACAGCTGTTGCATCTTGATATATAAGGCCAGTTTATATTATTCAATTTTAGTTCTGTAATAACCTATGTGTAGCTAGTCTCAAAATCTGCAATAGTTATTCAAGTTATCAATAACAAAAAAATTAGTGACTAAAAAAAGAAAACATGAAAATAATTTCTCCCAGTATTAAATTTTATTAAGTGCAAACCTAAAAATATTTTCAATGACGCCAAAATCATCATGATGGATTACGTGATATAAAAATTAGAGCAAAGTAGACAAAAAAAAGCACAGAGCCTGCTCGGATTATTATAGGAACTTGCCGACCGAGAGATGATAATTCTTGCAAATTTTCTTTATATGTACCAAGACCAGCAAGATATCTAGGCCCAGATTACATTAACCACGGCACTTGGATTCGAAGTAAATACTATATTGTTCCACAATTCCTTGCAGAATATACAGGTGTGATAAATCGGCCAGCGATGTGTAAAGAAGTGGCGCAATACGCAGTTTCCGGTTTCACGTTTCCATTCATGTCGAAACTCTTTCTCCTGTTAAGCTCAGTTGTGGCTCAAAATCAACGTAAGTATTAAAAATATAGCGAACTTCAAGACCTTTTACAATATTATACCGACGTATATCTTTACGCCTCCTTGTGCGTATGATATTTTGAAGAATTTAAGGCTCAGTAGTTAAAAACCTTCTCATGATTACATGGAAGGCCTTAGTTCCTTTATACTATGATGGCAACAAGAGAAAGCTTATTACAATAGTTCCCAAGGTGGGGCCCATGCCCCATGGTAGGACGTAGGACTTCAGAATGGGGCCTAGGTATTTTTCATAGAAGTTTTAATTTCATAGTGTATTTTTAACTTATCAGTTTAGATAAACTGCTGTTTGTTGATGAAATAAAGTTGAAATAAAACCTTCTTTTAAATGTCTGTATGCTGTTCACTCAATTTCTTAGCTCATGGTGGGGGCGTCCGCTTTTTGGGTTTGTTTTTTTTTAAGTGGGGCAGGGGCTGGGATAGAAAAAAAGGTTGAGAAACAGTGTTTTACTACAGTGTGACCACACCCGTCTATAATCCTCCATTAATAACTAGTGTAGAGTGTTCAAACTTTGGTAAAGATCCTTTTATTAAGGGTCTTTTTTTTTTTAAGGTCAGTGTCGTAATGATTCATCTTGTCATCAGAAATCGTAACATGTTCGTGGTACTAACACTTTAATCTTTCATTTACAAGGTCAGCTTACAGCACTGAAAGGCACCCTTCGAGGACATCATATTCGGCGTTCACTTAACAAATTTCACAGTCCCAAAAACGCCTGTTGATCATAATGCTAGTTCTAAGGCAGAAGCTATTTGGCGTCTCACATGTTTATAAAAATACTAGTAAAAGTCCCGATCTATCTATCTATCTATCTATCTATCTATCTATCTATCTATCTATCTATCTATCTATCTATCTATCTATCTATCTATCTATCTATCTATCTATCTATCTATCCATCCATCCATCCATCCATCCATCCATCCATCCATCCATCCATCCATCCATCCATCCATCCATCCATCCATCCATCCATCCATCCATCCATCCATCCATCCATCCATCCATCCATCCATCTATCTATCTATCTATCTATCTATCTATCTATCTATCTATCTATCTATCTATCCATCTATCTATCTCTCGGTAGCTGCCCTCGATAACGCAGGAATGGCATATGGAGGTATGGGCCTTGTTACAGGCCTGAAGATGACGGCGAAGGAAGCTATTCGGACTGGTAAAGTAAGAAGGATAACAACGGGCTGCGATGACAACAACACGAAAACGATTCAAAATGGCGGTGTCAACAACAATGACGCACTTTACGACACGGTGAGTTGGAGAAGATTACCCCAACACATACACCAAGTCGTGCGCAATCATCCAAGCGAAACAGCATCACACGCCCTTAATGGCTGCACAAAATTTCACCTTATGTACCAACAACGACACAACAACATCTTGGACATTTTGGAAAGAAAGATTCGTTCATTCAACAGAAACAAGACCATATTGAAAGACACTCCCCTCAAACCATCTATATTTGAAAGTGACTCTATCGGTTTCCATCGTAGAGAAGTGCGGCCAGATATAACAGTGATTGACAGAAAAAGAAAAACAGTCAAACTAGTAGAAATATCGATACCATTTGATGCTTATATTGATAAAGCTTACAAATCAAAGTTTGATAAGTACTACCATTTTCTTTAGAGGTCAACGCCATAGGGTATCATTGTGAAATCATTGTGCTAATTATAGGCAGTCTCGGAAATGTCCATAAGAGGTTTACAACTGGTTTGGAGAAGGTCAATCTTAATAATTCGGAATGTAAATTCCTTGCCAAATTCTGCAGTATTAGTGCCATAATTGGCTCCAACCGCATTTGGCGACAACGATGCAAAGTATACAATCGACAAATGTAACGATGTCCATCATGTTGTTTAACAGCCTGTTGATGCCCATCATGTCATGCAACAGCCTCTCATAAATTGTAAAGCAATAATAAATGCGCCAGTCTTAGTTATTGTCCACTTTACCATCTATTTATGGATAAATAAGCCAAGAGCCAGCAGTTATATTCAGTCATGTAACAGATTAATATTTACAATGCCATTCTATTGTTTCCTGTATGGGTATCGTGTGTGAAATACTGTACCGACTAATTGGAAATAAAGAATTATATCTATCTGTCTATGTCTGTGTGTCTGTCTGTCTATCTATCTGTCTGTCTTTCTGCCGGTCTGTCTGTCTGTGACGTCAAAAGTATTGTCTGTCATTGGCCTGCCTCTCTCTTCGTTTTTTCATTTTCAAGCTCGTCTACCTCCAGTTTGATCTGCACAACACTTGGCCAAATAACCACCGACGTCTTAGCTGGCGTGTTGGTTTGTTGTTTTAGATTTTGTCATCGGCTCTTAGCATACACTTTAATTACACTTCATCCACTTTGACGTTAGTATGAAGTAACCAAAATAAATACATTTCTAGCATTTTTTGTTTTGTTTGCGGCTGGAACAACACACCACCATGATGGAACTAAAACCATTCACTGAATGTGTCTGGGAATCCAGTCATGGCTTAAACTTTCCAAAATGAAACTTTCCGGATTTCCATATTTCATGCCACCCCAGAACGCCGGACGCGTTTACTCTTAGGCTGCAATGATAAATTTGATTGTTCAACTGACTTTTAAACCTGGTGGTGTAACTGAGTTTAAATACGATACACATCCACACTTTACTTCACCAGAGAAGCTATGGAAATCACTTGCATGTTTATTTAACAGCCAGTCAAATTCTTTTAAGGTGAACCGATTCCAATGTCTGGAGACAAATCTATATATTTCAACTGTCCAATAATCGAGATGAGTTTGATTCAGCAGCAGAAGGTTCTCAGTTTAATGAATTAGACTCTCTGATATATTTGCATGTTCGATTTCTTACGGAGAAATGGACGGAAATAGTTCGAATTCTGAAGAAAAAGTCAGAGAAATACAAATACTGCATTCTGTGAGAAAACTAGGTATTTGAAAGCACATACAAAACACAAACGCTTTGCTAAACACACATTATAAAGCTGGATACTGAACCAAGAGGAACAACAAACTACTTGCTTTACATTCACATAGACCAAACTCACCGCAATGTATTTTATGATGATCCCCTGACTGCGTGCGCCGGCCATTATTTATTGTTGATACGTCAAGCAACAGTGAGCGTTATCACCGCCCACAGGGTGACATGGTGAGTCTCTCATGCCGAAGGTACTGGGTTCGATTCCCAGTCGGTTCAGGCATGTCGGAATTTTGGGATTTTTCTCACATTTTCCTGTCCCTGATCCTATGGTAGGTAGGATCGAGCACCTAGTCTTCTCGGGTAAATACAAAAAGCTCGGTGGGACTGTGTGCAAGTTAGGCATATTAAAGATACTTTAGCAATTGGAAATCGAAAAGAGCAGGCCGAACAGGCCGCATGCCCGGGCAAAATTGTAAAAAAGAAAATCAAAACAACTAATTCTCTCTCTCCTCCCAACCCCCCCCCCCCCCCGCAAAAAAAAAACGCCGATCGGCGTTACATTGTGGCGACGACGTGTCTGCTCCAGTTGTAATTGGGCTCATATGACATTAAGGCAAATTTCCCAAATGGTATTAAAGAAATATACGACATACTAAACACAAAATGTAGGTGACTAAAAGGCAACAGTTCGATGCAACTGTCACTAATAAAATAATGTTATGGTAAAATAACTTTTGGCCCACCCTAAATGAAACTTCCAGACCGCCACAGTCGTAACACATTTGCCCAAGTCATTTTCTTAACATTTTCAGAAAGCCTAACAAAAGAATTATTGCCTTGCAAATCTTGTGACTTGAGCAAAAATGATTTCGGGTCAAAGTTCAGACTTTGAAGGCTCGATGAAAAAACTTCATGCTTTTCAGGAAACAAAATGAAATAACCTTACATTATCTGGGCCTTTAGGCCCTGCCTTCAAAATATTAAGAAATGACTTAGGCCATTATGTTATGACTGTGACGAAAAGCTGTTGTTACTGATACAAAAAGTGACTACAGAAACTTGCCGCGCAGTAGATGATCCAGCATCCTCTTCTTGCCTTCAGTAACAAGCACGTAAATCTTTCCCCAGTGACAACGAAACTTGTTTGTTGGGAGCGCAACATCTTGTTATCACTATTAGGCCCAGGGTCACAGGACGTCATACATGTCCAGATGTTCACTGAACCAAACAAAACATGACAACCTCACAACAATTCCTGTGACTTTCAATTAGTGTGTCCATACCACACAGATTTATTTATATTGATCAGGATTGGGCAAGGGATAAAGCTATTGTATCTATCAAAACAAACGGTTAGTGATAGCAAAGATAATAATTATCTACATCTGCTGCCTTTGGTGATAGGCTACTGCGTGCAAAAACCTGAATAAACGACACACTGATGTTTATAATTTAGTACGAATCTTTTTTTCTCATGCGGGCGGGGCT
This sequence comes from Onchidella celtica, assembly GCA_963931925.1. Taxonomy (NCBI): domain Eukaryota; kingdom Metazoa; phylum Mollusca; class Gastropoda; order Systellommatophora; family Onchidiidae; genus Onchidella; species Onchidella celtica. The sequence continues at coordinate 2,183,802 of OZ007578.1, read as the reverse complement.
TTGCGAAATAATATAACCTCTTCTCCCATTTTCCCCCTTCCAAGCCCCTGCTCCGACCCCACGCATTTTCTGTGTGTTTTTAGGATATTTTGTCAATAGGACTGCTACAACAACAACAACAACAACAACAACAACCACTACTACTACTACTGCTACTACTGCCAATCCTCCTCCTCCTACCACTTCTACTACTACTGCGACGCTTACTACTACCACTTCTACTACTACTACTACTGTTACTACAACTACCGCTGCTACCACTATCACAACTAATGCTATCACTACTACTATTATTATTACTATTACTACTACTGCTACTACCACTTCTTCTACTACTACTGCTACCACTACTACTACTACTACTACTACTACCATCACTATTACTACAACTACTACCATTACTATCACTACTACTATTACTACCATTATTACTACAACTACTACTACTGCTACGACCCGACGCGAAGTTTAATCTAAACTCAAACTCAAAGCTGAAAACCACTAGTGACACCACCACCATCACCCACCCCCGCCCATCCTCGTACGTCACCCAAAGTCCCAGTTCTTGGCCAGTAGCCATCGGCGTTGATCAACTATCAGTTTGAGTGCCAGAAAGCCAAAAGTCAACGTCCAGCAACTGCTGACACAATCGACCCCACACACCAGCCCTTTACTTTGTTTCTCTGTTCAAGATTTAACATCGCTTCCTCCCCTATTAGGGGCCACCAACAAAGTGCCTACGCTCGATTTTGACTAGTTTTAGATTCCAGTCCGTCCATGTGACAAAATAAACTTACGGACCATCCATAAAGTGCGTAGACTCGATTTTGGCGATTATTGATCTCCCAACCTCCCCCCCCCCCCACCTCCCCTCCATTTTCATGTACACTTTTCATAAGCACGGTGTAAACCTCCCCTCCCCCCCACCCCCCAACGTAATCCCACCACAACACCACACCAAAAACAATTAGCAGCTGCAACAACAACAACAACGACGACAACATCGCCGACAACATCATCAGCAGCAGAAACAACAGCAACAGCGACAACATCATTACTAAGAACGTTAACCACAAAATCATCGTCAACAGGAACAACAACATCATCATCCGCAACAACAACAACAACAGCGACAACATCTTCATCAGCAACAACAACAGCGACATAGAAGTAGTTCGACTTACAAGGACGGCAATAAAAATCATCCGATTTTATCCAGATAGAGCCCTCATCAGTGTGCCATAATTACGAACTTAATTGGCTGTATCAGTTACATGCGGGCTTTTTCTGAACATGTAACTGGCCTGTAGAGCCGGAACCTCTGAAGTACGTAGGGAAATGCGTAGTGTTATTAATCTACACACTAAGGGGTGAAACAGACCCGAGGCAGGGGTAGGCGCTAGGCTGGTGGCTCGCCTCGCAGTGTGAGCAGCTCCATTACAGTAAAATAAGATAAAGGATGTGAGGCCTCCAATGTAATCATGAAAGACCTTTTTAATGGCTGAAGCTTAAATTCTGCAAAATTTCATATTACAAAACATAAAGATGTCCATGAGCATATCTTAAAAGGTCTTGAAGTTTGCTAAATTTTTTAATACCTTAGGTGATTTGGAGCCACCATTGACTTGAATAAAAGAAAGAATTCCGACATTTTGACCCAGAGAAAAAAAAAAAAGACGCGTTTTCTTCTAGTGGAATTAAAAAGTATGACAGGACATTTCGTTCTGTGCCTTCGTTTACACATTGGTGACCGAAAACCCAAAGTAAAAAATCACATCTGTGTATGTCCCGAGGCAGAGGGTGTAGTATCTTTCATAGATCAAATTGGGGGGGGGGGGGGAGGAATCACCCAAGTCAAGCAAAGTAAACTATACAGAAGGAAGACAATGATTATTAAGCTTTATAAATGTGGCGAAAACGAGCTGAGATGGACAGTTTGATCATGATATAATTATTTTCTTGTTTAAGTTGAACATCAAGTGTGTTCGGTGGTAAGATGTCACTACGACATAATAATTATGATGATGTAGAATAAGGCTAGAAGCGCACAGAATCAAATCTATTTTGCGTCGGTTTTTGGCTCAGACTTGAAATTCTTTTGAATCAACCAGCGAGAAAGACTCGTGTCAGGCTCACCAGTGCACCATATCCTGTTTGAATCCATAGACCAGAAAGCCGAGTCAACACGTGAGCACTGAGCTCTAAGGCCCGTTTCTGTTTTTAAACAAAGCGAAATTTCATGGTTGCGCATTAATATAGAAATAATATAAAACAACAACAACAACAATCTGTAGCTTCCCTTGGCTATAAACAACCTTTTCTTTTTGCTACATATTGGCTCTGATGTAGAATGACGTCATCCCTGGTTTCCTCAAGCGAAGGCGGGCTCAAGCTGTTTTTGCCGAAAGCCACAGGTAAATTAATCATTCACACATGCTACATCAGTACATCCGTATATCGGTAAAATAGCATGTTTGACATTATATCTAATGGTACAAGATTTGCATACTTTAAACAAAGAGCTCCAACCAGTCAAAAGTTGTTTTGCTCCGAGCCACCCATGAGTCATTTCGCCGGGTAATCTTGAAACTGTCCGAAGTCAGAAATTGACATAAGCGTTGGGTCCGGCGCGCACATGCGACTTTGTTGCTTTGCAGGCGGGCCATAGTCACGTCCCTTTTTTTGGAATCTAGGCGAGTGAATGAAGACGCACACACATGCCACACTGGACCTCATGACAGAGACAGCGAGAAGACAAGAAAGTAACACACGACGGTAATATGGCAGTAAGTTCCATGATTGTGTACGCTTAGCCTCACGAGTATTTGTTTCCACCGGTCCACTCATTGGTCTTTTCGCTAGGTAATCGCGAATATGTTTTTTTCTTTGTCATTTTCCAGGCTGAGATAACAAATTGACATCAGTGTTAGACATAAATTAATACTTTTAGAGTCTATTAGATTCCCAGTCTCCGCCCTGTCCCATAGATGTAACTGGGCTGCAATGGCACAAAGGCAAATTTCCCAAAATGGGATTAAAGAGTTATACAAATACAAATAGAAACAAGAACTATTTTGCACATGGTACCGGCACTTGTTCTTTAAAGTTCATGCCAATGTGAAATCGATAGAATTTGTATCTGAATATTTTTAAGACCATGACTTTCTTTCTACCTGTTTCTTCCTCTCATTCTTTCTTTCTGCTTTTCTTTTTTTTTTTTTTCGCAATTTTTAAAAATTAAAAAAAACAAAAACAACTCTACGCCGCGCGTTCTTCACCAGTACTCATCTAAATGAAGGACCGAGGCTATTGAATACTGACTATGACAAGCAATTAACAACACAAAACTAAGAACAAGCAAAAAAAAACAACAAAAAGTAAATAAACTTAAGCATTTCAGAAAAAAAAAAAGTCCTTGTATACAAAAAGCGTTCGACTCTGATCCTTGCTAAATCTGTCATGAAATTATGGTATCAGTCTCGTATTTTAGCTCTGCTCCGGTCGGAAAGTCTAAAACCATTAATTGTGGTCGATCAAGCTGCAGTGAAGAATATCCTTATTTTCCCATGGAAATGATTAGTTTGGCCCACCGACCAGATTGGAATTTGTTTGCACATTGAAGTCTCCGAAACGGTCACGAGTCATGTTCCCTCTCACTTTTAGCAGTCAGTGTGGGCAAAAATCCTGCCGTGCACATTTCTTCCCTGCGGTAAGAGTACGTGTGCACTGAAGGCTTGTGCAAATGTGAACTTGAAATTGTTTAAGATAATTTTGGCACAGCCTTTGTCTCATCTTCTCTCTATAAATAAGTGAAGACTTTGAAACTTTGTGCTCTATAGGTATAAAAACGGCTGGATGTAAAATCGTGAAATTTTCTGTGCTCAGACAGAACGAGTATTACTAGGTTTTTACGATATCTGACTGCAGATTAAATATTGCAACGAATTTCTAAAAATAAAACTAAATATAGTTCATTTAATTTCTCCTAGCGTGTTTTCATTCTTTTTCACCGCCCGATATTTTTCGTTCCGCCATATCGTTTCGCGATTTTTATAAATCTAGCAAAGTTGCCAAAGTTCAAGCGTTCAGTTTGGTGCGTAGTGTTCTGGTGCGCATGAGTTCTGAAGCGAGACTGTAGTTTATTACTTTTATATGAGAGAGAGAGAGAGAGAGAGAAGGAGCACATCATTGTTTATTCCGGGCAATGCCCGGTAGGTCAATCTTGTAGCTTATAAAACTATTGGCATTTCTAAATTTCTACATTATTTTAGGTTAGCCATTCATTTTTGCTCGCATTAATATCCTTTCTGCGCTGGTTACGAAACGTGTTTGCTCGCGTGCGTATGACTTAAAGGAGTTTGGGAGTTGGGGGGGGGGGGGTATCATACTAAGCCCGGAACAGCACAGTCAGGTGCTAGCAGACAGAAAGTACACACCATAATTTCCTATATTTTCTAGGTAAATCCGGGAAGACCCTATAATACTACACCCGGTAGCGTAATTTTTTTTCCGGACGAGCTTTAGCAAATTCAGGAGCGGGGCAGCAACACACCCCCAAACACAGGACAGCCCCAACACATCCCAGAGATTTTCGGTGACGTTCAGGGTCATTTTAGGGTTAGGGTTAGGGTGCACAGTCCAGAGATTGCTGCACCCATAATGGCAATGTTCGATAGGACGAGAAATCCCTTAGCCAGTGACCTGTGTTTGGGGGGAGGGGGGGGCTGTTGCTGCCACGCTCCTGAATTTGCTAAAGCTCGTACGAAAAAAAAATCACGGCCCCCGGTCAGACACAGACAGCTTTTGCCACTATTTCTAGGGTGTACATTTTGCGGGCAGGAACTGGCTGTGACGTTCCGGCTTAGAATGAAACCCTCTAAAGGGAACACTGGTGAAGCGTCAGAGTTGAGACACGGGTTAAGGTTAGGCTTCGTCAGCTGGCCACAGTAACCTTTTGGCTGGCACCACAGTGACATTTCTGAAGTATTCTGGGAAAACTTGCCACAAATAAACATTGGTTGTGTAGAGCACTTTGGCATATTAGCAACAACGACCTTTCTCTTTCTGATTTGCGTTTAGCCGGAAGGCTAGGTATTTCTGTCTCTTCAATTCAAATCCTACGCATATTGCCGTAAACAGAAATATTTCGGTAAAATTAGTCTGGCGGAATGAAAAAAGTGCATTATTTTTAATGCCTTATGAATCAAAGCTTGAGTCAAAGTGTAGGAAAGCTTGGCAATGCAATAAAAATCACAGACTGAGCTGAAGGCATATTTTTTTTTTTTTTAAATCTAGTTCTATGCATCATTGCAAAAGCTGTTTATTCACTGGGTTATTTATTAAGTCAAAATTTGGCAAAAAGAAAAAGTTGTATGTAGCCTTGCGGCGTCCCCAGTTTTTCTGTGGGTTTTATAATATTTCGCCAATAGATTATTTATAATGACAAATATCAACCCATCATTCCTTCCATCTGTCCGCACCGTCGTCCGTTCGCCAATCTATCTATCTATCTATCTATCTATCTATCTATCTATCTATCTATCTATCTATCTATCTATCTATCTATCTATCTATCTATCTATCTATCTATCTATCTATCTATCTATCTATCTATCTATCTATCTGTCTATCTATCTATCTATCTATCAATCTATCTATCAATCTATCTATCTATCTATCTATCTATCTGCCTGCCTGCCTGCCTGCCCGCCTGCCTATCTGTCCGATCGCCCGTCCACTCGTCTGTCGGCAGGTCGGCCTGTCTATACTACCAGCGCATACTATACTATTCCACTTAGGTGTTATTGATCCTAAATGAAAAGTTTGCACTCTATAGCAATAAATAGTCTCTCAATATTCCAGCTGTCATGCTCCAATGTTCCACCAAGACAGCATGAACACTTCGTCAACAACACTGTTCAGACTTCTATTCGCTACATGAAGTTACAGTGTTAAAAGTCAACATAACCGCGACCATTTTGTTTTTCACAGCGCGAGGTGTCAGAGTGTTAATGGTGCATCCGACAAGATGCTAAAATAAATGTTGGAATAATTTACATTGGTTCATGGTGTCACTTGAATTAATTCAAAACAATTTGGTGAGCGACATAAAATAACACTTTCTTGCTACACACCCATAATTCTCTACTGGTAATGCTGTATTTGACTGATACCGGTACTCTCATGTATGAATATAAGATAAGAAAGATGAATAATTTTACTATCCCATGGGGGGAATTCGTTTTCACACAGCGTTTAAAAGCACGTACACAGTACACATACAATCACAAGACATGAATATTAGCATAACTCAATAATAGGCATATTACACTAAGTAACGAGGCAGTGAACCTTGGGGAAACAATGACATGTCGAGGCGAAATGCCGAGGGCAAAAACAATGTTCTGTATCTTTTTCCGTTTGCTTTGATGTGTTCTATTCTCCTCCTCCTGGATAATGTAGAACTTTGATGAAACAGAGGATGGTGAATGTCATTTCAGAAGGAAATAAATTTCTGTACACACATGGTATTTGAGTTATAGATGGTCAAAACTGCAAAAATGCTGTACCTGCCATAGCAAATAAATAAATACATACAAAAAAGAATTAGTGTCGCGGGTATTCCATGTTGATGGGATTTGGCTTTCCCTACATTTTATTTTTTTTTTTTGCTTCATGTTACAGCCTGAATACTTATTGACAGTTTCAGAAATTATATAACATCTTCAGTGTCAACCAATCTAACCCAGTCTCCTTTTGTTTTAATTAAAGTCTCAAGCAATCTTTTAAACAATTTGTTATAACGGCAAAATTGTTTTTTGTTTTTTTTGGTGACTGTGTGCTGCCTTTAATAAGCCCAGAACGTGTAAGATTGCATTTGGCATGCACGCGTTTAAGTTGGTGTAATTTCCCTGCCATGAAACGAGTGCGTTGTCACCCTGCAACTTTGATTTGAGTTTGGGTTTAATGGCGCGCCGGCACGACAACGGCCAATTGGCGTCTTTCACGTTTTTTTTTTCGTGATCTGGACTTGGTATCTATAGCAAGACTGTAGATAAGTAACTAGTGATAGAGTTTGTCTGTGTGAGTGTATGTGTGTGTATGTATATGTGAGAGAGAGGGGGGGGGGACTGGGGCAAAGGTTTATACCTCATCTACTGGTAGTGAATAGAAAAAGTCAGGTCATTGAGTATGTGTCTATGTGTGTGTGTGTGTGTGTGTGTGTGAGAGAGAGACAGAGAGAGACAGAGAGACAGAGAGAGAAAGGTCTGGGGCCAAGGTTTATTCAGGGCAATGCCGGGTACCTCATCTACTGGTAGTGAATAGAAAAAGTCAGGTCATTGATGCGCCACAGATGTGCCAGTGAAGAGTAATGAACCTTTCCCAAGAATGCGAGCTCGTTAGTCAAAATCACGATGTTTCTTGGTGTTGTAAAAACTTTCACACAATTTCTATTTTTTTATATGATACAGTAGAAAAATGTAAACACAAACAAACTGTTTAATCATGTTGTTTGCCACTCTCTTGTCATCAGTGCCAGAACGGTCATCAGTTTGAACACACGTGCTATAACTCGCAAGTACTCACATTTCTATTCCCGTTAATTTGAATTAAAAATCTTTGGTGTATGTTAACCGACAAGGTGGTCTAGAGGCAAGGTGCTAGCCTCTCGTGCCAAGGGGCCCGGGGCTGTGCAGGCATGTTGGAAATTGGGATTTTTCTCATATTTTCGTGTCCCTGATCCTATTGGGGGGTAAGATCGAGTACCTAGTATTCTCGGATAAGGACGAAAAAATTCGGAGGGCCCGTGTGCACGTTGCGCACGTTAAAGATACTTTGACAGTTGGAAATCGTAAAGAGCTGGCCGAACAAGCCGCTGCCCGGGCAAAATTAAATTAAAATTCATCTCTACCATTCCCTCCTCTCCCCCCTCATCTCCCCCATCCCCACAAAAAAAAACAAAAAAACCGCCGACCGGCGCTGCACTGTGGCGACGACGTGCCTGCTCCAGTTATAACTGGGCTGCAATGGCACAAAGGTAAATTTCCCAAATGGGATTAAAGAATTATACAAATACAAATACAGTATTATAAAAAGAATTAGCGGCGGCAGTATTTTATTGTGGTGCAATCTGGCCACTTTTTTCGCTCAGCGATGCAGCTTGAATAACAGTTCAACAGAAAGATTATGAAATTAATTTTCTGGGATGTCAAATAATCTAAGGCAATCACATTTGTATCGAACTATTGTGTTCATTGGAGTTTCATGCAATCTTTTAGAAATGTTTTTTTATGACGGTAAAATACAATGAACTTTTTTTTTTGCTCCCTTCAATAAATCCCGGTACTTGGGAGATGTCTGTCACCCGTTCAAATGAAAATTAGTTACATGGGGGGTTGGGCGGATAGTAAAGGAGATTGGGGAGAGAGGGAAAAAAAACAACAAGGCCGATCAAAACAAGACAAAGGGAGGAAGTACATTCAAAGTGTGTATAGGTAGAATGCGCATGACGTCACAGAGTTTTTGTTTTGTACTTCCGCCAAACAAGATGGCCGGTGGATCAGCTGATGAGTGTAACTTCGAGATGTGTCTAAGCAGTTAAAATGCCTGCTGGTTGCATTGCAGTTGACTATTGTGACAAGGGTGGAAAGGATGTATCCAAACTGGTCCGATTCTCTACCATCCGTGTAAACAAGAGAAAGGAAGTGAAAGAATTGACCGAACGTCTCCCATGTGCGTATACATACGTGTCATTGTTTACTGTAGTGAACTCGCCGCCGATTGGTTCGCGACGCCTTAAGTGGGTCCGGACAGACAAGATGGTGGATATGCGCATTCTACCTATAAATGAGACACCGTGTATGTAGCCGGCAACTTTCTCCCTCTGTCCTACCGTTCTGCTATTTCTGTCTATCATCATTCTATCCTAGCACAGCGTATTTTCCCCACACCCAAAGCCAAACCCAAACTCCCTTCTTCTCGTATTTAATCTCATGGTCAAAATATTGAATTCAACCATACTAAAAATACAAAAATACGCTTGGACTTTTTTTTTTTTTTTGCGACTGTTGATCGCCTCAGGAGCCTCGAACATTTAGCAGTCACAGGGAAGATCGAAAGCAGGAAAAGCAGGGGCAGACAGAGAAAAACGTTCACTGAAAGTCTTAATTCATGGACAACAAACAAACGTCACAACAACAACTTCTTCTTGAGGTTGGCTGAAGACAGATCCGAGTGGAGAGCTGTGATCGCCAATGTCTGTTCCAGACAGGGCAACTGATGATGATGATGATGATGATGATGATGATGAGTACTCTTGCCATACGTTACAACGGCCAGCCTTGTGTGTATGTCATTTTTTTCTTTTTCCGGGCCACATTTGAACAGCTATTTTGTGCAGCCCTTCACCTCAAGAGTATTTCACTCTTAAACCTGACTTTTGTATATCCTGAACGGTAAGAACACTGGAAACACTGAAAACATCCCGGTTTCCTGCTCTATTTGTTTAAGGTCTCTCGGAAAACCCTTAATAATATCTCATCTCCTGGTGTGAAAGCTTTTTTTTGTTTTTTTAGTGTTTGAGTTTGGAGAGAACACGTGGACACGCTAACGGTCACAATAAACTAGGTAAAAGCAAGATGATGGACAAAATTATAACCGAGTGATAGAACAGCCGAAGTTGTCCTGACACGTAGATGCTCTGTAAAAAAGCCACCCACGGTCCAACATAATGGAGTTTCAGTCTTCAGGGCTTTTGAAAGAGATAAAAATCTTGACGGACGTAAAAAATGCCAATTGATGGCAGTGTGTAGTTTATCGGGAGCAATCGACTCTATTTCTGTTTGCCATTCAAGCAAATAATTGCAAATGTTGCTGAATTATTGATGTCTAAAAATGTTTAAAAGTACAGGTGAGAAAAAAAGGCAGTAAAAAGTGTTCTGCATGATAAACGCCGCAGAGAAAATAGTACAAAACGTTAGAGAAATTACATAATGAAAGATAGACGTGTGTGTTTACAGTTCGGGGCCATCCATAAAGTATGTGCGCACGTAGGGAGTGCAGGGGGAAGTCGCCCCCCAACGTATGAAAAGGGCGCATGTCGAGGAGGGGAGGGGGGGGGGTGTAGCGTACGTTACGCTTTTTATTTGTGTATAACATATTGATGTACTAAAATGTTTGGTTTTATTTACAGTTGTATTTTTTTTTGTCAAGAAAACAGGTTGTAGAATTGTATAAAAGTAAAAAACAAAAACAGCTTTGTCTCTGATGAATCATTCAAACAGTGAGTGCAAAATGCCATTTATAGTTCAAAATATCGAGGCTTTATTCTGGACGGTCAGTATTTTAGTGGCAAAATAAGGGGGAGGGGGCTCTAAGATAAAGATATCTAAAAAATGAAAATTTAAAGATGAAACGACCGCAGGTTGAAATAGGAGGCATTTTTTGTTATCTGCGCACTAATGTATCTAACAATGTCAGTACCCATATCAAAGCATACTAATTATAACAGTTGTAAGACTAGAAGATACCGCAACATTATGATAAGGATAAAATCATGACTAGATAAGGACAAAATGCGTATAGTTTAAGCTAACATTTCTGAATCTAACTAGTGACCACCCATGCTAGTCGGAAAAATAATCCAGACGTCCTTTCTCATACAAAACTGAAGCAGCGGGATAATCAAATTAAATAAACGTCTTTCAAGAACAGAAATGAATAATTTAAGATGACCTTGCCGACTCACTCACAAATCCCAGGCTTCTCCTAGGCCAATAACGACAGGAAATAGGATTAATATGAAAATATCCTGACAAACAGATGCTAATTGTGATGTGAAATTAGATTAGCATGTTGTGTAACACGTCCTGTGTTGCGGCTTTCCGGACATAAACAACAGCCTATCCTAACACTGCTTTGGCCAGTGAGACACGATGCAGGACACAAAATGCATCCATGGTCAGCCAAAAAAAAAAAAATGTAGCCTGACGCGGATCTGACATAAAAAAGTTCTGTTCCAAGGTCCACGGTTTATATGCCAACATTGGAGTCGAACTTTCATGACGTTTGCGGGGAAAATGAACACAACTCGCCACTAGCTAGTGCAGTATTTCTAAAAGTGTGGCGTGGGATTTCAGAATGGGGCATGGGGATTTTTCATACAAATGTTAATTTCATGGTGTATTTTAACTTATAGGTAAAATCCTATTGTATCAGGTGATAAAAAAAAACTAAAAAACAAACTGCCCAACATTGACACCAAATATCTCGTAATCCTTTTGATAAATCCTTGAGAACGTTTGTTGGAGTTATGTCCATTATTTGTGAAATGCTATTTTGAAATTTCATTAAGATTTAATCATTACTTTTAAAGAGATTTTAGATTAAGTGAGTGTCTGTCAAAAATTAATAAAATGATGAAGATTTTCACGCAAATTCAGCTATCCAGCCCACAAGAGTTGAGTATTATTTCTCCAAAAATCCAGTCCTCCTTTCCAATCCAGCCTTATTTTGCAGGTCTAAGTTTAGCAGGCGACACTCAACCAAGCCTTTTGCTTCTTATAGTGATACATTGATTATCATACATTGATTACCTCCAAGTCGAGTGTATTCCAACTAATGTGAAATCCATGTTTGTTTGTTTTTCGCATTTTGACCTACCTTAACGCTTTACTTCGTACCTTTTGTTCAATGAAGTTATTTCATTCAATTTTCGTATGCATACACATTATGTATTTACCCATACACATGTGAAATATCATTGAGATCGAATGGGCGGTTCATGAATTAAATCAAATTTGGGGCAGTTTTTTTTTTATATCACCCTTCTTGACCAGCTGGCTTGTTTTATTAATTTTTGAAAATCACTCACTTAATCTAAAATATCTTTAAAAGTGATGATTAAATCTTGATGAAATTTTAAATTAGTATTACACATAATATAATGGACATAACTCTACCAAAAGTTCTCACGGATTCATGAAAAGGATTGCAAGATATTTGATGTCAATGTTGGGGCAGTTTTTTTTTTTTTTATCACCAGATATATACTGACCTTGTCCGACTAGGGTGAGGTGCAAGTTTGAGTTTGAGAGTGAAATTGGCTTTAACGACTATATTGCGCTGTCTACAGAAATATTTGGGACTTGGGAAACAACAACATCAACACAAAACAACACATTTTCTCAGAAAACTGCAGCACTTACATAGTTCAAAATTGACACGAGCATTTCAAATTACTTGAACATGGTCACTACGCCGTTGAAATCTAACTGAACCAAAGAGATAATATTTACAAAAAGAATTTTTGACAATATTTCTACACGACTGGTGAGACCTTGAGTCATAGTTATTATTATACCTGTTGTTAGGGGACCATGGTATGTTCCACAGAAAGCTAAATCTCAACAGGAAAGCAACTCAATATTTTCTCTACTTAATATTGGCTTTGTAATTTGACGGCAGCTCCTTGACACCAGCCCATTAATATTTAATTGCCTTTCAAGAGCGTTCATTTCGGTGCGCCTTTACCTACCAGGAATGGAATACATGGCACACTATTGCCCCAGGGAATCTGCCTTTGACATGCTTTAAGTCTGGCGCAATCCCTTTGGCAAATCGGGCATGCGTAGTGCCTCGACGAGCGTGAGATCTGTAACAAAGCTGCAGATTACCGTAAAGTCTCGAAATACTTTCCTGATCATAATCTTTTTACAGGTTTTGTAGTTCCACACGCCGTGAACGTTTCGTTCAAAATATTGGCTTCTATTGATCCACGACATTGACAACCTTGCATGTATACCGACAGGGCCCTTTCTTGAGGAAGATATATAAAGTCGAATTGAGAGAATGAGAGGGGGAGAGAGATAGAGAGACAGAAAGAAGGAGAAGGACAGATAGAGAGAAGAGGGAGAGACAGAGAGAAGAGAGAGAGAGAGAGAGAGAGAGAGAGAGAAAGAAAGAGAGGAAAGAAAGAAAGAGAGAGAGAAAGAAAGAGAGGAAAGAAAGAAAGTGAAAGAGAAAGAAAGAGAGGAAAGAAATAAAGAGAGAGAAAGAAAGAGAGGAAAGAAAGAAAGAGAGAGAGAGTGAGGGGAAGCAGAAAAATGAAGGAGAGAGTAGACTACGGAGACAGGGATCAGACTCAGAGACATTGGAGTCGGGAGGAGGGGGGGGGGTGGGAGAACAAGTTTATCATGGGCGCCGCCAGTAACTTCATCAAACGTATTGATAACGAGTAACCCTATCTTCAGAATATGACAGGTACGATAGAAACGTACGACAGAAGAGTTTACAACTCACACCAGTAACAGATTGTGTTCGGATTAAACAACGGGTATAACGAAAAGTCGTCGTGTACGAGTACAAAGCATCGGTAAGATAAACTCACATTTCATCATGGGACCAGCAACAACGGATATTTAAAATGCACTTTTTCTTCATCTCCTCTCATCTATTTTTCCTCCACGCCCTCAAAATGTCATCCCGACCTCAAATCGTCCAAATATACAGAAATTTAAATTCATGAAAAACATTTTCTGCGATGTAGGAAACAAACTAAGAAATCATCGTTAACTAGAACCCCGGATTTGACCGACATCACCACAGAGATAGAAATGGCATTATCAACGTTCGCTCCCTGCAACGATGAATGCGTTAAAAGTAAGTGGGCATTTTTGTTTAAAAAGAATTATATTTGGACTACCGACTCGAACAGGATTCGAACTAGGGACATCTGGCACTCTGAGTAAGATCCCTAACCACTGAGCCACAGCGCGGACTTATAGTGCATAACGCAGGAAGGGCATTCTGACACAAGTTCCAGAGGAGTCGAGTTATCAGACCATCATGGAAATGGGGCTGATCGGCCATTCTGATTCAAGATTAACAATTAGCAAATGTCAGCAGTGAAAAGCCACATGATGGTAATCACACAAAAATCAACACAATTAGACACTTAGAGAAATTATACCTCTCTGACTAAGCAGAAATTGCCGACCACAAAATTATATTTTGACCTAACTATGAAGAAGAGTAGTCAGTGGCATTTTCAAAACAGATACTTATCCTACAAAGTTCCCTTAATTATTCCCTGAACGTCATCAGAAACAAACTTTTATAATTATTTCATTAGGACGGTATGGTAATACAGCACTCAACAGAAGTTGAGTTGTGCCAGAGATTTTGAAACGCTCTCTGGCAATGAAGTGCAATTATAGTAATTTCTAGGCTTGGTTGCCATGTCCGGGGTATAGGGAACATGGCACTGTTCTAAGTTATTTAAGACCACTTACTACAGGGACAGTCATTTGCTAAGATCAAAGCCGGACGCTGAAAAGAAAGAAGGAAGTACACGTAAAGAATCCGGAGTTTCCCCGAAAGCTCTTTAAACGTTCTTTCATCATTCACAGACTCTCTGAATGAATTCCTAATTGGTTTCTGTAGAGTACAGTGTACGTGGGTCATTCAGTAAATGAATACGCATGCCCCGTAGTTATGAAATACGAACCAGCCAATCTTATGCGTTGTTGAGCCATTTGAAAAAGGGCACAGTGCAACCTGAGTTCTTGCCTGAGGCAGTACGACATTGCATACTAATTTTCTCTCAGTGCAGATAAACAAAATTAAAATATTTAACCCTTTAGTTCCCGATGTTCCAAATTCGATAAAAACATCACCCGGTGGCCAATGCCCAATATTTGTTACAGTTTCCAATTAACAGCAGATGGTGTTTCATCAGGCACGAGATAGCCTAAAACATTCCGGGATAATTTTCAGCTTAATTGCGTGGCGTGTCCATGGTTCGAGAAGATGTCGAGAAGTTCAAGGCCAAAAGATCTAATCAAAGAATCCACTTTTCCTCTGAACATCGTCATCTGCTTCGCTCCACTTGAGGAGCTTCTTACCACTGACATACCAACTCCAGATTGGACAACCATGAATAGATCAAGTACTCCGATAACAACAACGGTAACACGTGAAATGCTACATAAAATATCGATTTACAGTTGAGTGCTCTAGTACTCTACAGCCAGGATGATATGAATACAAAAGGTATCTGGTACCATTCTAGGAATAATTACGAGCCATATTTGGAAAATGCCACGGATTACTCTTCCCTCTTATTACATTACCTCAAAATACAATTCGGTGATCGCACTCGAGGAGATTGATGGTTTCTATGAATAAGCGACCAAGTTTTTGCAGTAATTTGACTACTTTAGAAGTTGTGCATTTTTCGGAATGGCAATTTATGTGCCTGCTCGTGGCAGGATCAAGTGATTTGACAAGATCTCCGTCGACCAACCCGCACATAATTGTCTTGACCTAAAAAACGAGGCTGTCATCCCTGGGGGAATCTCTCATCCTGTACATGCAATTAGGGAGTTACTGAACAGCAAATGGAGTACATCATCTAATGTCACAGTGCTCCCGAGGCCTTGAAGAAAAAATAAAAAAAAAGAAAACAAACAAAAACAAAAAGTCTGCATTGCAGTTCAGTTTCGGATGAATAAAATCAACATTATCCCGGAGGACCAGATATTACCTGGACTTGACTTTGCCAGAGGCAGAAAAAAAAAAAAAAAACCTGCGGAGATGTTTGATTTTCTCGTAATCTGATTTTGTTTCGATTCTAGCGTGAAAATGGCATTGCATTACTCCGCTTCTTTACCAGTGTTGGTTTCTTAGAAATACGGTGATCTTAGCTCTTGTTAGTTCTATCTCAACCTGAAAAAAATGGAGATCTTTTACTATGTAGAGGAGGTTTAGCCATTGCACACTGTTGTCACTGGCTGAAAATGCGTTATAGCACTTATCAAGCTGTTTCACAGCGTCAATTTATTCTAATTCGTTTCCATAATATTAAAAGCGCAAACGTTTAATATCGAATTTCTCAGCTGTGTCAAGAGTGGAGCTGGAACAAAGAAGAATTGAATTCGCCATTCACAGACAACACGAATTCACAAATAATTACTACAACAGATTAACCTTGTTAAACTCATTAGATTAGCAAAGCTCCTGATGGTTAGCTATTTCGTGAATTTCAAATTTTTCCACAACCTTCCTGAATTTCTTCAAAAAGTATCAATTTTGTGAAACAAATAGAAGTACATACCATCATGGGGCCAGCCAACAACGAATTTCCTCTCGTCTCTCTCTCTCTCCCCTCGCCCTCAAAATGTCACCCGACCTCGAAGTGACCAAATGTGCACAAAAAAGTTAGCAAGAATAATAAATTGTCTTCGGTCGTTTGAGAGAAAATCCAATCTGGTAAGTATGGAAACCATTTTCGTGAGGATATTTTTTTAATTTCATTTTATTATTTTTTTACAGAGTCAAGCTCACCCAGTGTTGCCCGTAGTCTTGTCTGCCGTTGAGCATTATGCAAAAAACATGTAGCGCTCCCATGGAATCAAATGAACCGAGACAATTGCTTGGAAATAAGAGGATGGACGGAATCAAATTTGGAATTCAGGTTGACTCCAGGTAGGTCCAGCTTAAAAGATGGTCTCCAGACAAAACAATCGCAAGACAATCTTCCAAAATCTTTTCAAGTGATTGCAGAATATCTTTCTTCTTAAGCTGCAGTTTCCAATTAGGAAAGACAAAAGAAAGTAATGTTTTATTATGTTATTGTAAGATATTTCTTTATTGGAGAAATTCAAATAGAGATAAAATCAGGGCTGCATCGGAAATATGTACTGACTGATTAATAATGATAATGTCTCCCTTTAAGCTTTGTATTTTACGTTTCGCATGAACGTGCATTTGTAAGTATACGAGAGAGAGAGAGAGAGAGAGAGAGAGAGAGAGACAGAGAGAAAGAGAGAGAGAGAGAGAGAGAGAGAGAGAAAGACAGACAGACGGACGGACAGACAGACAGACAGAAAGACAGACAGACAGACAGAGACAGAGAATTGTCCACTATTTCAATGTAAAACGGTTAGGAACGACATTGTGGCGACAAGCGCTATAATTAAATTCCTTATTATTATGGGATCTCTGGTATAGCTCTGAAATGGTTCAGGTCCTATCTATGTGACCGAAAACAAATTGTTGTAACAGATAACATAAAATCAAAAGAATACATACTGCCATATGGTGTTCCACAAGGCTCAGTTTTAGGTCCCACTCTCTTTATTATGTACATTGGGCCCCTGTCTAATATTTTTAAAGATCATGGTTTTTATTACCATCAGTATGCTGATGATGTCCAACTATATCACCCTGGTACGACTTTAGGTCATGTTGACAATGTTATAAAAGATAGTGAAAAGTGTATTATGGACACAAAAGAATGGATGAACCAAAACAAGCTAAAGCTAAATGAAGACAAAACAGAAGTTATGATTATTGGAAAGAAAAGACAAATTACTGCAATTAAAAATGTAAAATTAAATCTTGGTGAAAGCACTGTAGCAAACGTGAATAAAGTTAAAACTTAGGCACAATTTTAGAATCAGATCTGAGCGTGGAAAATCAAATAAGTTCATTATGTCGATCATTAATGTTTCAATTAAAAAACATCAGCTCTATTCGTCCATTCATATCCCAAGAGGCAACTCGAATACTTATCACTTCACTTATGTTTTCAAAGCTTGATTATTGTAACTCGCTGCTCTTTGGAATTCCGAGCAACAAAATAAAACGCCTTCAGATAATTCAGAATAATGCAGCTAGACTGATTTTTAGAAAATCAAAAAGAGAATCTGCCTCAAGCCTTATTGACCAACTTCACTGGCTTACTGTTGAAAACAGAATAAAATTTAAAGCTGCAGTTTTGGTTTACAAATGTCTTGAAGGTTCAGCTCCCTCCTATCTTTCGGAACTTTTGAAAAAACATGAGTCTGATAGATTTTTAAGATCTACTACAGAAAACAAACTGGTTGTTCCCAGGTGTAAAACATCAAATTATGGAGATAGAGCTTTTAGTTGTTTTGGTCCCTGTGTGTGGAATTCTTTACCACAAGAGGTTCGAAATTCTGCCTCTCTAAACATATTTAAAAACAGGTTAAAAACATTTCTTTTTAAAAACTGCATTTTATAGCTTGCTATGGATGTATAAAACTAGTTTGTCTGTGTGTGTGTAAGTTTATTTGAATGTGCTTTTATGATTTTTTACTGTGTACAGCGCCTAGAGATTTTAATGTTTTAGTCCTGGCGCTATATAAATGTATATATTGTTATTATTATTATTATTATTATTATTATTGTGTTTTTGCTTTAAGCATTTCAACATTGAAATAAAAAAAATATTTAAAAAACCCCAAAAATCCGTAACCAAACGTTGACGAACCCAGGAACACTTACATTCGGACATTCTGAGGAACCGATCTGCACCGGTGAGGGTAGGAAAAGATACAAGAACAACAGAAATTATTGACAGCACCTGATGACACGGGGATCTTCTGAGGACTGGCATCGCCATCATACATGTGTCTCGACACTTGACTCCCTTGTACAGTAAGGAGTCCCGGCCACGTCCGTTTGGGTGTTCTCCGCCAATCTTTGAGTGGCAACATCATTCTACCCTCTGGATCTCAGTCACTCACATGTCACCCAATTTGTCAGTGACTTCGCTCACTGTTGGTCAGACATTTCAATTTACCCGGGGTAGAGTGCACACAAACATAGGATCATCATAGAAAAGCAAAGGAAATATGCGCCTGAAAATTCTCACGTTACTTTCTCTGAAAAATAATATTTCCTGTTCTACTTTCCTAACAGTCTTTGAGAACAAACTTAATACTTTTGGTTGTAACCATACTATTTTTAACCTTTCAAAAAAAAAGGAATTGCACTGCAGATATTCCATTCAAAGGAGAAACCAATATCCTACTTGATCAGTTGCACAGTCCAACATGAAAACCACATTTTTACCGCCATGTTACTCATAGTGATAGAAATGACAAGGATTTGTATTACCATTTCAAGAAATGGCATTGATCAAAAAAGGTGGTGAATTAATTCTAATTTGAAATTGACAGAATGACATACAGAGAAATCCGTGGCTCAGAACTGACAGTGCACAGTCCGGGTATTACAAATCCTCGCAGAAAGAAAATCCTGGCTTTGACAGATCTGGTACCAAAAATAAAACGAAAGCATTTCCACTTCATTTGATACTATTCTTTGGTTGGCAGGCAGTTTGCTAAACGCAGTTTCCTCATCTGATTCCTGGATAAATCGTTGCAAACAAGTCTTATCCAACCTCCCCCCCCCCTCCTTTGCTGTACTTCATCTTCCCTCTGAGTAGACAACACTCACAGACACAATTACAATTACACATGAAGGCCTGCACGCCCACACACACAGCGACCTTGATTCTTGTTCACTCTGTCTTCCTTTTCTGAAAAACTGGAGATCTCTTAGGTTGTAGAAGAAGTGTATAACAAATGCACACATTTACACTAAACTTATTTAAAATGCGTCTTAGCACTTATCTGTCAAGCTGCTTCACTTACAGTTCTGATTTATTCTAACTCCTTATCCTAATACTAAAGGCGCAAACGTTTAGCGTCAAATTTCTCAGTTGTGCAAAAAATGGAGTTGGAACAAACAAGAACTGAGATCCCGACACGCCCCAGAAAACAAAGAGTGTAAAAAAAAAAAATCTAGCCACATTTCTCTTCCCGTCACCGCCAGAAAGAGTCCAACCAGGCAAAGAAACAAATAAAGTATATTTTTAAATCAAGGCCAGCGGTGGCGACAATAACAACGCCAACAACAACGATAGCAACAGCAGTGTCAGTACCAGAAACAACTACCAACAACATCTCAGTGGTATCACACGTCAAATCTTCTTGACAAAATCATCTCTCTCTGTGTTCCCCAACTGGGCCTTGCTGAAAAATGTAATGTCTAGACTTCAGTTAACGCTGCATATTTATACACTCAAAATCCTCTCATTTTTACCACATTTTCAGAATAAATCTACGGCAATAATTCACGATACAATGTGCTCTTTGAATATCCACAACTGAACTTGCATTCGATTTAAATAATATGCGAATCAATTTTCCCCACTGATAGCTTAAGTAAGCATTCTGGCTATTAAACCAGGGCAAATAGCAACGAAATATCCTGAACTTAAAAGAATTCTGGCGCCCGAGCCTGAAGCAAAATCAGTATCATTTCATCAACTATTCAATGTGATGTCATTCGATACGCCCGGTTTAATGAGCTGGAAATCTGGGGCTTCCGTGTAATTTGAGAACGAGTTATAAGACAGGCTCTTGCAGTGATGCACTAAATTATTGCCCTAAGGGTGGAATTTAAACCAATGTTAACAACTACAACTGTACACCTTTATGGACGTCTATGGCTTAAAGGCATGTCTATTTCGTGTCAATGAATTTGCCTGATTTAACCTACAGGTAATTTGACCATAGCTATAAATCTCTTGATTCAATTTTTCTAGAATGCCACAGAATTTAAACTGTTTTAAAAATCATGAAAATACATAAAAAGGCTCTTGAATATTTATCGTACCTTTGTATTTTATGGTGACAACTCTCCTCAGGCCAAAGACGAACATGTCCTATTAATGTCAACGTCTGACAAAGAAGATGAAATTAATTAATGTCCCGAAAGCCACTTGGCCAGCCAGGCCCGGAGTGCAAACACTTTAAGATTGCTTCATTTCACTCTCGTTTTCAGGCGAAAGACAACAAAAAAAAAAGGAGGAAAGGGCCAGATTCAAGATGAAAAATCTCCTTTTGTTTTCTAATTCTTTCCCTCTCTCTCTCTCTCTCTCTCTCTCTCTCGCCCCGTTCCAACTTTTCTTTGCTAATGTTGCACCGAATATTTAGTTCTTCTTTCCTGAAAATGGATATAACACCGTTTCAATTATTTAGTGTTCTTGTGTTTTACAGAATAGAATAAGAAAATAAAAACAAAATTAAAACAAAAACGAAACAAAAACAAAAAATGTTTCCTGATTCCAAAGTACACTATCGTAAATCGCTATTTTCAAATGTCTCAGGACAACCAACAAGCTAATTAACAACTCTCTTTATCAGACTTAACATTTATGATATATTTAAAAAAAAAAGTTATTTTCCAGTTACCTTTCAGAATTTAACACCCCCCTCCCCCACTCCCAATTTATAACAAAACCTGCAAGCTGTCATCAAGGGCTACGTTCATGCCAAATCTCTCAATTTTGAAAAGAAAGTCGAGCTACGACATTTAACCATGCAGCCCTCGGCTGATAAAAGCTTGATGATCGAATCATTTTTTTCCATTTCCTGTGTTTTCATAATCATTCATGTATTTGAATGAGCTTTATCGACCCCGTCGGCTGTTACCAACACAATGACGAATTTTATTAGCTATGAATTCCTCAGCTTTTAATTTGACTAATTTAATTCAAGTCCCCATTCACAACTGAATACATAATTTGTAGACATTACAGCCATAAAGCCAGACAATTGATATTGAAAATTACCACATTTGCGTCGGTTGTTATGGGGATATTCACTTGTGTAACATCGATCATGAGATAAGGGAGGCTACTCTGCCCCATGGTGTTTGATTTTTTGGCGTCTCTTGGTGATTGCAGCTATCAGTTTCTGATGTCTGGTGATGCTCTTGCATATTTTTCCAGGAATCCATAGCCTTCAGCAAACAGGTTGTTACAGACAGATGAAGCAATGTGTATCAAACTCACGGACAACAGATGACTACAGTATGTTGTAAGGAAGTGGTTTGTTATTGAAACAACAACAACAACAGCAAACTCAGATGCCACTGTTAACATTTGATATTTTGTATTTGTATTCTCTATACTTCTATAATCCCATTACGGAAATCTGAATTAGTGTCTTGGCAGACCAGTTACAAACTGGAGCAGACACGTCATTGCCACAGTGCAGCACCGGTCGGCAGGACTGTTTTTTTTTTAGGGCGAAGGAGGGGGAGGGGGAGAGAGTGGTAGGGATACATTTTATTTAATTTTTGCCTGGGCCCATTGGCCTGTTCGGCCTGCTTTTCTGGATTTCCAACTGCCAATGTATCTTTAACGAGCGCCACGCGCACACGGGCCCTCAGAGTTTTTCTTCATTGTCTGGGAAGACTAGGTGCTCGATCCTACCTACCATAGGACCCGGAACAGGAAAATATGGGAAAAGTCCCCAAAATTCCAACATGCCTGTACCGTTATTTGTACTGAACTTGGGGTGAGTCTTAGCCTAGGCATGCACCTAGAAACATTTTGCCATAAAACTTAAACAAATTCAGATGCCGCCATTAACTTTGCAATTACTAATGCCATTTGTATTGACCGGGACTCAGTTAACGCCACTGACATGATTAAGTGTTTGACAAGCACGGAGGTTAGATAATTAAACTTCGTTATAAAGAAACTCGAAGAGATAAAATCTCACTTTTCAGAATGCCACTTTAAACTCCTGTCAGAATTCCCGTTTAACAGCACACTCAATAGGGTAAAAATTCATACGAAGCAGTAACCGGTTAACTCAAAGTTATAAAATTAAACGTCTCATAAAATGTCATTGTAAATTTATGTCAGGACCCCCATTCAGTTTGTCATCACACCAACTGGGGGTAACATTTATGCTATATTTACTAGGTAAGCAGTTTACTTTATTAAGTCCTATTGGTTACGAGAGATGACCTAAGATTAAACACACACACTCACACGCACACATCATACATAGAGAGAGAGAGGGAGAGAGAGAGAGAGGGGAGGCAGAGAGCGAAAGAGAGAGAGAGAGAGGGAGGGAGACACAGAGAGATTGAGAGGCAGAGAGAGAGAAAGAGAGAGAGGAGGAGGGAGACACAGAGAGAATGAGAGGCAGAGAGAGAGGCAGAGAGAGAAGGAGGGAGGGAGACAGAAAGAAAGAAAGAGAGAGAGAGAGGGAGAGGCAGAGAGAGAGAGAGGAGGAGGTGGGAGACACAGAGAGAAAGAAAGAAAGAGAGAGAGAGAGAGAGAGGCAGAGAGAGAGAGAGAGAGGGAGACACAGAGAGAATGAGAGGCACAGAGAGAGGCACAGAGAGAGAGGCAGAGAGAGAGAGGAGGGAGGGAGACACAGAAAGAAAGAAAGAGAGAGAGAGAGAGAGAGGCAGAGAGAGAGAGGAGGAGGTGGGAGACACAGAGAGAAAGAAAGAGAGAGAGAGAGAAAGAGAGAGAGGCAGAGAGAGAGAGAGAGGGAGACACAGAGAGAATGAGAGGCAGAGAGAGAGAGAGATAGAGAGAGAATTCACAATAAACTAGGTTTAAGATAAATCATAGAACTGTCGCAAACATACTCTTGTCCATAATATCACTCACTTTACAATGTCGTAATGGATCAAATAATCTCTGGTAGCTGAATGGACGACGTGAATATGATAAATCATAGAACTATCGTAAACATACTATATTTAACTTGTCAATAACATATCACTAAGTTCACAATATCGCAATAGATCAGCGGATTCTCCTGCAGATAAATAGACATTGTCAGCTTGACCCGGTCAACAAGGTGCAAATTCAGCATAAGCATTCGACGTAATTTGATAACTTTTCAGCCCACATGACTGTCTATCATTAAAAAAAAAAAAGCAATTATAGTAACCGATAATGCATGAACATACTGGTTTCAAATTTCCATCATGACAGTAGTGGTGATTCCGATGAATCCGGTTTTGACAGCTTCAAATACACAACTATCAAGGGCTTGCGCTCCACTCTGAATGCTCTTCCTTGCCAGATGCGAGAAAGGTTCAAAATCAAAACGTGCTATGTAGTGATTTAACCTACTCAGCGATTCTGTGGCCGTTCAGAAGGTTCAGTACGCATTATCATCTTATAAAGGACGTCAAATCTCCAATGAAAGGTCATGAACGTTGGTTTTTTTAAACCTCTGAGCCTTAAATTCTAAAAAAAAATATCACATTATGCATAGAAAGACGTAATTGCGTGGGCATGCATAAAAAGGTCTTTAAGTTCGCTATATTTTGAATAGTATCGTTGATTTTGAGCCACAACTGAGTTGGTCAGAAGCACAGATTATTAACCAGACTGGAAACACGAGATTCGGGCTGTGTCGTTTTTTACGGAATTTCCCGAGCGGCGACCGTATAACCAACAAGGCCGCCGCTCGGGAAATTCCGATTCTAGTTCTTTCAGCAGTAGAACATTCTTTTTGTTTGTCAAGATTGGTTGTACAGGTATTGATAATGCATTAACTTGCCTATCCTTTCATTTTATTGTCTACATCTGCCTTTCTTTATTGTATGGACTCTTAGCGACCGCTGCATTGTAGCTATGCTGAAGCGTCGGTCCCAAACGTAAACTTAAAATGGCGGAACTTTCGCTGTTTTGTGACGTCACACAATGGGATCCTCCAGTCTGGGTATTTTATTAGTCTGTGGTCAGAAGAAAGTATTCCCACATTTTGACCCGGAAAAAAGAAGATGCATTTACTTCGCCTTGAATTAAAAAGTATGGCGGGACATTTCGTTTTGCGCCTAAACTTACACATTGGTGATCGAAATTCAGCTTAAAAAATCGCATCTGTGTATTTCCCGAGTCAACGGTATAGCTAGTTTTTAGTAATTAGTTTGCCTTTTAAAAATATGAGACCGGTTTCTGCCTAAAGGTAAGAAATTGTTTTTCAAAAATATTTATAATTTCTCCATTTTTTAAAGAAGAGTTATTCGCTTTTCCAAAATATGAAATCATTTCCTTACGATAAGAATATGTTGGAAACGTAACTTAATACAGGCTCTTCTTTTGTTGTCCCATCACTGAAGTGTTTTGTTTTGTAAAAGACGCAATCTCCAGGCTTGGCAAAGCAAAGTGGTGGGCAAGAGGTTTTTTTTTTGTGTGGTTTTTTTAAGCCTAGACTTTGTAGACATCCTGTGTGGGCTATTGATGGCCATTAACGTTGACTGATTGATCCGTGTTGGCAATCACTTGAAGTATCACTTGCTAGCCCTCTTCATAACCTCAGCAAGTCAGTTGGCCCATCAGTAGTGCCAGGGTACAAATGGAGCCGGGTTATTACAGCGTTAAATCATTACCTCTGGGGAAGCATGACATGAGGAAAGTCAACAGGACCGGGAGAAATAATGGAGAGACATAAGGGATGTCTGATGAAACAGAGAGAGAGGGAGAGAGAGAGAGGGGGAGAAAGAGACAGGAGAAAGAGAGAGAGAGAGAGCGAGGGAAAGCAGGGGACAGAAAGAGAAAAGTTAGAGAGAGAAAAAAAAAGGGGGGGGGAGGGGGAGATTGAGGGGAGAGAGAGAGGATGGAGATAGAGATAGAGAGAAGGAGAACAGACGGACACACACACACACACACAATACACAGAGGGAGAGAGAGTGGAGGGAGATCCTGAGGCAAAGGGTGAAGACAGAAAATGAGAGAAAAAGAGGGAGAGGGAGAAAGAGACAGGGGAAAATGAGAAAGAGGGGGAGGGAGAATAGTTGACAAAAAGAAAGAGAAAGGGAACAGTTGACAAAGAGAGAGAGACAAAAAAAAGGGGGTGTGAGAGGGAGATTGAGCGGAGAGAGAGAGAGAGAGAGAAAGACAGGGAAGAGAAAGACAGTCAGAGACAAACAAAGAAAAATGTGTATGTGTGTGCACGAATGTGTGTGTGCATGTGTGTGTGTGTCTGTGTGCATGGGTGTTAATCTCTCTCTCTCTCTCTCTCTCTCTCTCTCTCTCTCTCACTCTCTCTCTCCTCTCTCTCTCTCTCTCTCTCACTCTCTCTCTCAATGTCTCTCTCTCTCTCTCTCACTCTCTCTCTCTCTCTCTCTCTGTTTATACGTGCATGAGTGTATACCCCACTGAGCGCATCCCGCAAGGACTTCTGAGGAGTCAGTCAGAAAAGACAATGAAAGAATCACATGATAAACAATAAAAGTAATTTTCATATGTCTTCCTGATCGTTAAGATCTAATTAGATCTTAATGACCAGGAAGACATATAAAAATTATGACATATTATGAAAAGATCATTTTTTTTCTGTCCACATGCATGTACTGTTAACCAATCATTTTGGACAGAATTAAAATCTTTGTACCCTTTTTTTTTTCTTTTAACATCTGTATAATTCTATGTTATAGGCCTGCCGTTGCTGGTTCAGAAAAAGACAATGACAGTGGTGAACCTCTGCTACAGCCAGAGATATGTGAGGACACCGCCCTTGGAGAAATGATCAGTTATGTAGGGATGAGAAAGCTATGGTGGTCCAAAGTCACAGATGGTTTGGTTGGTTGGTTAAACCACAGCAAAACACACTATAGCTGTAGAATCTCTTTTTGCTTTTTTAGTAACTTTGAAAAAAGAAAAACAAACTGGGATGGGCTCCGTACACCCCGAACACCAAGTCAATCCCCAAATACATACCTAATCTTATCCCTATCCCCGTCCGTATCCCTAACCCAGAACCTAATCTTATCCCTGTCCCTGTCCTTACCCCAAACCCTAAACCTAATCTTATTCTGTTCTCTGTCCTTATCCCTAACCCAAAAACATAATTTTATCCCTATCCTTATCCCCAATCCTAAACCTAATCTCATCCTTTTCCCTGTCCTCATCCCCAACCCTCAACTTAATCTTATCCCTATATCTGCCGTTATCACTAACCCTAAACCTAATCTTATCCCTATATCTGTCCCTATTCCTGACCCTAAATCTATGCTTATCCCTATGTCTTTATTCCTAACCCTCAACCTAATCTTATCCCCATTCCTGTCCTTATCCCTAAGCCTAAACCTAATGTTATCCCTAATCCCACCCTTTGCCCTTTTAACCAGAAAACTGCACAGAATGGGACAAGGTTAAAGAACTGCATGAGTTCAAAGTGGCCGGGACGCACTGAACTCTTCCCCCCCCCCCCCCCCCCCCAAAAAGCCTCGATATTCTAAATTCGTTTTGCTTTGCCATCATGTGGTCAGCGGGAAACAGAAAAACACATTTCTCCAAAGCTCCGCGAGTGAGTAATTACGTGGTTGTTTCCCCGAAGAATATGAAGTCTGAAGGGACTTTCGGTGTCTGGTACAGTCTCAGCCGGGTTGGAACATGAAATTGCGTCGTGGGGGAACAGGAATGAATTATTCCAATTTAGACAAAACAGTAGAGAGAAATGAAAAAAAAAAAAAGAAAAAAGCAGAAGCCCAGTGGCGAATTTTGGTCACAGAAAGACGGTATGGTGTCAGTGTCATCGGTGGTCTTCCAGAAAATTCCAAAGAGAAAATGTTTTGCACTGGAGATGCAAAAGGTCAACACCTGCTACTTCTGGTCTCCAATCGCGCGTTGACGAAGACACTGACTGATCGGTTCTATAGCTCCAAAATGAAATTATGATGATATTAGACTTCAAAGTACAGATCATCTAGTAGGCTTAAAGGCATTCTGGATTGGAGCTCTGAAAAAGTCAGCCCATGTACGAGAGAAATGAAGATTCTTAAAAAAGCACTTTCGCCAAGATACCGGAAGATTTGGTGGACCTAGAAAGAAAGCCGACAATGTTTGAAAATAATTGGCATGAGGATAAATTTGAGCTTTAGTCTGGCTGTTACGGCACAACGGCACGATAACGGCCACTTTGTGCCTACCACGGTCCATTTGGGTACTTTGTTTATGTCTGGTCTTCAGAGCTTCTAAATTTTACAACTGGGATAAAATTTAATAGTTCAGTATAAATTATATCACATTGGTAAAGTTCTCAAAAGTTGATTGTGTGGATCTGAAAAAAGTTTTGTAAATGAGTATAAAGCTTTTAAGATTAAGTTGTAGATCTCAGCCTCTCTCAAATATGACAGAATGCACTGTGGGTACACGTTAAAGAATAATTTATTGGGACGATACACACTTCGAAGTACACGTCGTCCTGCAATTTTAATAGACCTAGAGGCGGTCTGGAATGGCACGTTCTGAAAGGCCAACACATACTGCCTAAAAACTGAAGACTGAAATGGCAAATTATGAAGACAAAAGAAAATTCTGTGGCCCAATAACAAAAAGAAAGATAAATAAATGAATGAATGAAAAAGAGTAACGTCAATGCGTCAATTTCAAGCTCGAGACGTGATCTTCCTTTCCAGAAAACCTTCCTTCAAGCAATGTCATATTTTATTGTTATTTAAACCCATTATTCTCTTGCAAAACTATTTTGTTCTATTCGGCAGGTTTTACTAACGTATAAATATTCAGGTGAACGGAATCGAGGATACAGACCTGAAAATATTAATGATCATAATAATAAAGACATCAACATTATGTATTTCAACACATAAGACTAATTGCGTTGTGATATGCTGTGTAAACAGAAGCATGTGTTGTATGAAGCGATTCTTTGATAACACAGGGCAAACTCACCAACGCACAATGGAACAGGACAGTAACGAAAGGTAATCAAATCATGACTAATATTTGGCAATATCTCAACACACAAGACAGGCGGTAGGGAGTGGGGGAAAAAAAGTACAGATTCACAAGATTACCGACGCATGTAATAGGAAATACATAGAGCTTTTCCTTTTTTCATGATGGTGCATTTATTGATTAGAATAGTGGTTCTCATTGTCCCAGAACACATTCCTTCCCCTTCGATCCCAGACTTCCTCAATTCTATTTTGAATTGTCATATAATTTTTACAGTGGTAATTATTGAAACAAACTAAATTTCTTTATTAACTGCAAATCAACTGAAAACAGAAATCCTTCTCCCGGTGGCTCATGTAAGTTCTATAATAAACTACGCAATGTCCATAGCAAATTCTTTCCCAGTTTGAAGTGCCTCTTTGGCTGAAATTCCCTTCAGTTCCTGGCCCGGCCAAAATCCAACCAACACCAGTTGATTATTAACCCTGATGATATAGAGGTTCCCGTATTTCTCTCTAATTTCAAAGCGCTGAGTCCGACCTGATACTACTGTCAGTATAAAGCATATCGAAACCTGCGACACTTAATAATAAACCCGTCGGCTATCTCGGGGTCAAACATTGGTCTCTGTGTTCAGATGCCCATTGGCATTACAATCACATTTAAATCGTCGTTACTGAGGAGGGAAACTATTGAGCGAGTTTTACAGGGAAACCTTTGAAAGACAAGGGAATTCAGTTTGAACATTATACTAAAAACGAAGACGTTCCCGGATAGGACTGGGAACTATTGACAGTGAACTTTTGTGAACTTTTGTAGTAACACGTCGGCGCCGGCGGCAACATAATAACATAGGTATAACAGGCCCATACATTATACTGGACAACACACATATCGCTGTGAACTGATAGCAATACTTTCCTTCTAAAATAATTATGGATTTGAATTAGAAGAAAAGAGAAAAACATGGATAGAAAAATATATGCAAAAAAAAAATAAAAATAAGAAGATTTAGGAAATCGGGACATTTCCAGAGGATTCTCATCCCCCGAGTTCCAACTGGCTTTTTTGGATCCGCCTATGCTATTTACGTGTGTGCCGTCCTTACAGTTTATGTATTATTCTAAGAATATTAATGTAAAGTTTAGGACGCTTTTCTCTCCCCCACCCCGCTAAAACAAACAAACAAACAAAACAAACAATGAAATTATTCGTAGGACAGACAAGGACAGAAGAAAAGAACAGAGAAACCACCATTTACCTGGAGTCAGAATATGGGACGCCGTTATGGCTATATCTTCAAAAATCAATTTCAAATTTCAGACACCACTCTTGCACAGCAAAGGTAGTGAATCAGATGAGAATGACTTCCGGTTCCGGCTCTCTCGGGGAAAGCCACGGTGATCTAATCTCTAGATATTTTTGATATTTTTCTTTATTGTTCTCTCTAAATTGGAAGTGGGTTGTGTTAATTCGTTAACAGGTAAGTCAGTCCTTGTTTCACTTTGCATTTTACGACGTTTTTGGTTAGATTCTACCGGTGAGAGAAGGTTTTTGTGTGCTTTCACGTTAGACAGTGCAGGTGTGTAATCCCGTGATTATGTCGATGGAGTCGACTGCCGTTGCTGTTGGCCCAGTATTCATTAAATACAGCCAGTTCTTGATATCTAAAGATCAGAAAATCTCTATAGTAGATATTTGCAAAGCGGCCGAAGAGTCTGCTGGTCTTAATTCGGTCTATGGGTGCCAAAAGATAGCCGGCGTTTACAGGCTTTATCCCGCGTCAGAGGCGGCACGTTCCAAATTGGTGGCCAACGGGTTCACGTTTTTAGGCCAGCGGGTTATGCGTAGCCCCATTAGCCCGGCTAAAGTATTTGTTGTGGATGGACAAGAGATCGAATCCTGTAAGCTGTTAATTTCCAACCTGCCATTGTCAGTAGCGCACGAAGACGTTATAACCGCTATTAAAACTGCTGGCTATAAAACTCTCACGAATATCCGCCTGGATTGTGCTCGTGACCAGTCTGGCTTCTTAACCAGATTAAAAAACGGTAATAGAACCATTTTCATACATAAAACCACAAGAGAACTGCCTAAAACTGGGATAATTCAGGATAAATTTAAGGCATTTCTTTTCTACGCCGAAAGAGAAACTATTGAGAAAGGCGCCCCCAAGAGGGATACGCCTTCAATCCCCGACACTGCTGTGTCTCAAACAATTAGCACACCTGTGCAAACTCAGCTGGGGGACACCCCAAAAAAAAAACACCACTGAATTTTTCGTGTCGCTCACGAGCACACACAAACAGGTGAATTCTCCAGACGCGGGTACGGGGCGAACAGAGAAAACAAACGAGGAAAGTCATAACAAAATAGTGGAAAACGATAATCCAGTGGAGAAATTAAGTCCGAGAAGATCAGCAGATCACGAGGCGGGGAGAAGGGGTGAGGAGGAGACAAATAATCAAGGGCGGGCAACAAGCAGGGGCAGACCGCGTACAAAAAGTATTTCCCCACGGCAACCCAGGGGCGCCTCTACGGGTAACATCGGATATTACTTGCACGTGGGCGAAAAGGGGCCAAGAGCATTTTCCCGCAAAAGGGGAGGTGAAGATCTCCCGTCCACGCCCTCACCCAACAAACGCTCCTCACTTAAGTCGTAGCAATAGGCGAGGGAAAGTAAAAGAACGCCATTCGGAGACGACCCAAGACCGACCTCGGATTTTGAGATTAGACTATCTCCCTTTAATTCATGCTTCATTCCCTTGCATTGGCAACGTGCAATGTAAGTGGATTAAGAAATATTAATAAAAGAAAAACAATTTATAAGTATATGAAAAGTAAAAAACTTGATATTGTATGTCTACCAGAAACGTATGTAACACTAGATGACGAGAGCGAATGGAGAAAACAATGGGTAAGTTCCCTTTTTATTTCACCAGGCACTAAAAACACAGTAAAGGTTGAATTACATTGTTAGGAAAAAACATAGAGGTGGGGGAAAAATTATTTGGGGACGAACGAATTTTGGTTGTTCTAGTCAGGAAAGCAAATAAAGCTTATCTTATTATAAATGTGTATGCACCTGTTGATAGCGAATTGTCCAAGATAAAATTTCTAAGACATCTAGATGATGTGATAGATCAATTTATAAAGCCGAATATTTATATTGTTTTGGCTGGCGATTTTAATATAGTGATTAACAACTCTGAAGATATTATCGCAGGGGATCCGCACAGTAAGCAAACAGTGGCAGCTTTTAACCAGTTTGTTTCATCTAATGACCTCATAGATACTTGGAGAATATTTAATCCCATGGCTAAAGAATGTACATGGAAACGGAACATGCCATTTGCAGCACGCAGAATAGATTATATTTTTGTTGATAACGAATTAATTTCGAAAGTGACAAACTCCAAGATATTATCGGTACCAATGACGGACCACAGAATGGTGGTCTCTTACTGGGAAATGTCAAAATTCAAGAGGGGTTCATCCTATTATAAGTTCAATAACAACATGTTAAGGGATGTGGATTTCATACAGCAAATGAAAACTTACATTGTAGAGACCTCAGAGAAGCTTCAGGCAGTAAATTCTCATGACAAGTGGGAAACAATGAAAGTTAAAATGAAAGTAAAAGCTATACTAGGTAGTAAAAGGAATGCCACAGAAAACAACGATCGCAAAAGACGTTTAGAACAAATACTTAATGATCTGGAGAAAAAGTTAGCCTTGGTCGGTAATCCAACAGAAATACTTCAAGAGATTGGGAAAGCGAAAGCAGAGTTAGAAATTATTAGTTTGGCAGAACAAAAAGGTGCAGCAATCAGAGCGAACGTCAAATGGATTGAGCAAGGTGAGAGGGGAACGGCATATTTCTTAGGCCTAGAGAAAGCTCGAAAGAGGCAAAATGTAATAACAAACCTGCAAACCGATAATGGAATTGTCAGCACTCAACAGGGGGTTCAAAGCGAAATTCACAAGTATTTCTCTGAACTCTATAAGAAAAGAGATGCATACTGTGCACAACAAGTGAATGCATTCCATGCCGATATGTTAATACCAAGATTAAACGAGAAAGAGAGTAGTATCTGGGAACAAGAAATCACCATAGACGAAATTGGCACATGCCTAAAGAAACTTAAAAATAATTCGGCTCCGGGAATTGATGGCTTAACAACAGAATTTTACGAAATCTTCTGGAATGAAATAAAATTTGACTTAATATCCTGCTACAAATATAGTCTAAAACAAGGAAATTTGGCCCCCTCACAAAAAATAAGTGTTATGACATTATTGCATAAAGGTAAAGATCTACCAAAAACTGATTTAGAAAACTGGAGACCAATATCAGTCACAAACGTAGACTATAAAATTCTAGCTAAAGTATTAGCAGAGAGACTGAAGCAAGTGCTCCCGTCACTGATTTCAGAATCCCAATTTGGGTTTATGAAAGGTCGTAGCGCAGCATATTTACTCCGAAATATCATAAAAACCACAGAAAAACTGTGGGGTCGCAGCAGGGCTATAAGCAAAGTCAAAATTGGGCAAAAAGAAAAGGTTGTATGTGATGACATTATAGAATATGCAGAACAAAATAAAGAGACAGGTTACTTGCTAGCGCTTGATTACAGCAAATGCTTCGATAGAATCTCACATGAGTATCTTTTTTATGCATTAAAGACCTTTGGTTTTAAAGAGACTTTCATATCATGGATTAAAGTGATAATGCACGATGCAAAATGCTGCGTCAGTAATGGAGGCTGGCTGACTGACTTCTTTAGCTTAGAACAAGGTATCAGGCAAGGCTGCCCGGTGTCGCCTCTGACCTATCTCCTGGTAGCAGAGTTGTTGGCACTTAACATTAAACAGACAAAAAAAATAAAAGGACTCCCAATTCCAGGCAGTCATGGGACAATAAAAATTTTACAGTACGCGGATGATACGACGCTTTTATTGAAAGATGAAATAGATTTTAGGGAAGTCTTAGCAAAAATCAAAACATTCTCATGCTTTTCAGGATTAGTTTTAAATTTGCACAAATCAAGCATTATGCCATTAAGTAGAACTAGTTGCTTAAAGTTCAATATCCAAGGAATTCAGAAAACTAAACAAGTTAAAATATTGGGAATTAAATTCCAGACCGGCGCTTCAGTCGGAAACATAGAAGAAAATTGGAAAAGTATAATTGATAAGATTGATAGACAGATACACTTATGGGCAAAAAGAGACTTATCCATCCAGGGCAAAATTCTCCTAGCCAAAACCTTTCTCATATCCCAATGTGTTTATACTATGCAAGGAATCGGAATGCCCGACACTATCCTCTGCCAACTAAATCGCAAAATCTTTAGCTATATTTGGCGGAGGAAGTTTACAAATAAGAGGGCGTTCGAAAAGATAAAACGAAACACAATGTGCACATCGGAAGACAAAGGAGGTTTAAAAATGATAAACTTGAAAAACATGCAAGACAGTTTCTATATTGAATGGGCAATACGGCTGGGCCAAGACGGAAGTGCAGCCTGGAAAGATCTTCCAACCTTTTTCCTGAAAAAGCTCGATGGTATTAATATTTTTAAGGCAAATGTTAAATCCGAGAAGGACGTGGCAACACAGAACAACATACCATCTAATTTTTGGAAAAAAGTAATTACAACTTGGTTACGACATAAGAATACTAAAAATGTAGTCCGAGAGCAGGTAAGTACATATTTATGGCATAACCGAGACTTGATGTACAAATCTAAAGTTTTGTTTTTCAGTAGCTGGGCATCAGCAGGTATCAGTCATGTAGATGACCTGCTAGTCAATGGAACTTTCCCCACATGGGAACAAATACAAGAAAAACTTGGGAAGAGCGCGTCATTAATTTTTGAATACAATGCTATAAAGCAGGCATTTCTGCCATTTGCAGATAAATTGCTGGAAAAAACACTCTTACATAATACTATCGTCTTTAAAAATTTGGATATAAATAACACAAAAATAAGATCACAGCACATACGAAAACTTATTGTAGAAGAAGAATACACGCCACCACATATTCTGGCATTTTGGAAAAAGAAACTCAAAATAGAAATCAATGAACAGTACTGGACAATGGCGAAAAATATATGCTCAGAAAGCCGATTAAAAGTTCTACAATGGAAAATATTACACAATATTTATCCAACGTCCATACTCCTCCCAATATTAGAGACAGTGAGCTGTGCTCACACTGCAACTGTAAGGAGAAGGATTATATTGAACACTTTTTTGTGGCCTGCCACGCGGTCAAACCCATCTGGAATGAAGTTGTATGTATAATTAATGCATGGACAGGAAGAAAGATAGAACTGAAAATAACAGACATTTTGCTAGGCATAATAAAGAAGGAGCAAGACATAGACCAAACAATGCTAGACAAGATGAATCATCTTATTTTAATTTCAAAAATGTGTATAAGCAAATTTAAATACGGAAAAAGCCAAGATCTTATAGCTATGTTATACTTTCAATGTCATTTGAGGAAAATGAGAGCATATCCAGCACGCATTTAAAACGACAGCAGATGCTCAACAAAGCATAAGGAGACGATAAAATAAAAAACCAAACAATGGTGCATTTCAAGGCGTGAGTAAGAGAGAGTGAATGAAATTGGAACAATGTGAGTGAAAGAAAAATTAAAAAAAAAAAGCAGCATTAAAAAAAAAAGGGCAATGACGAAAGACGAAAAATCGGATGGGAAAAATTGGTATCCTAAGGTGCATGAATGAAAGTAATTTCATATCTTACCAACTTTACTCAAGGTCTCCTAAGGTGCATGAATGAAAGTAATTTCATATCTTACCAACTTTACTCAAGGTCTCCTAAGGTGCATGAATGAAAGTAATTTCATATCTTACCAACTTTACTCAAGGTCTCCTAAGGTGCATGAATGAAAGTAATTTCATATCTTACCAACTTTACTCAAGGTCTCCTAAGGTGCATGAATGAAAGTAATTTCATATCTTACCAACTTTACTCAAGGTATCCTAAGGTGCATGAATGAAAGTAATTTCATATCTTACCAACTTTACTCAAGGTATCCTAAGGTGCATGAATGAAAGTAATTTCATATCTTACCAACTTTACTCAAGGTATCCTAAGGTGCATGAATGAAAGTAATTTCATATCTTACCAACTTTACTCAAGGTATCCTAAGGTGCGTGAATGAAAGTAATTTCATATCTTACCAACTTTACTCAAGGTATCCTAAGGTGCGTGAATGAAAGTAATTTCATATCTTACCAACTTTACTCAAGGTATCCTAAGGTGCGTGAATGAAAGTAATTTCATATCTTACCAACTTTACTCAAGGTATCCTAAGGTGCGTGAATGAAAGTAATTTCATATCTTACCAACTTTACTCAAGGTATCCTAAGGTGCATGAATGAAAGTAATTTCATATCTTACCAACTTTACTCAAGGTCTCCTAAGGTGCATGAATGAAAGTAATTTCATATCTTACCAACTTTACTCAAGGTATCCTAAGGTGCATGAATGAAAGTAATTTCATATCTTACCAACTTTACTCAAGGTTGATATTTTTACTATATTTAAATTACCGAACGTGTCATTTAAAATCATCAGTTTCTTTTTTCTTTGTTTAATTATTATTCTCATCTTTATATTTGAATCGCATAAAGGTGAATATTCCATGACGTATAAATGTTATTCCTTTGTCATTTATACATTGTCTGTATTACAGTACAGAAAATGTCTACGTTTTATTAATTTATATCTCGATTTTTCCACGATACATTATATAGATCTTTATATGTTATAGGCTCACTGAGAACATGATTAATTAAGGAAATGGACCATCTGCCCACAACGAACTAATAAACCGTCAGCTGCTAAAGAATTGACCCAAGTTAGGGTTCAAGAACAGCCGACAGCACAGAGTTCAGTTGACAGTCTGAGATACAAAAGACTTCCTGTAAGTCCGATACTCAGGATTGTCGTGATGGAAAGCTGGTCAGGAGATAGAAGGGCTTATCTATTTATCCTTTATTTATATGTTTAACTATTTAATAATCTATCCATTTACTTATGTTAATTAATTTAGTTATCTATTTACCTATCTATTTATTGATTAACTTTCATACCCATTTACCTATTTATTTATTCTTAGCCACTTTATTTATTCATTCATCTATCTCTATATATTTGTATTCAATATAAAATTCACGGAGTCATGCACACAATGGTGCAGACCAAATCGCATTTCAATCTGAGCCAAAAAAAAAAAAAAAAAAAATTAAAAAAAAAAAAATTAAAAAAAAAAAGATTAAATAAAAAAGAAGATGAGAATGGCAGTGTGACAGGCCCGACGAAGAAAACTACATGTATACATGACAAAACGCAGCAAACAGCGGCTGGTCTGAAGTCTTGGTTCAAGAACAGAAGCTTCGAGAATTCTCCGATTGGAAGGCTATTTCAGCTTTTGGCATCAACACACAAAATATATTCCATACGCATTAAGTTTTGCGTTTTATAACATATCCTCCAAAACCACACGTGGTGATGCATAAGAAACGCGCCTATAAATTAACTTATGTTTACAAACAATTTACAGGCAAAACACATTAATGAATAATTAAAACGTACTAAAGTTAATGATACAGAAATTAATTGATATAATTACCTGTTCCGTCACGTATCACTAATGCCCCTGCGAGCTTCCCGCAATTTTACTGTTTCTGTTCGGGTAAACGGTGACTTGTGCTGGCTGCAGCATGGCTACCTTTAAGTACTTTACTAAGAGAGAACGTTCTTTCTTTGGGCATCAAGCGAAAAACAAATAATGTAATAAATATTCTAAAATTATCACGATAAATTTCCCAGAAAGAATGAGAAATCCAAGAATTTCCGTCTGATAAGTCCACTCGTCTTAATTAAGGATTTATGAGCGGGCGCGTGTCACGTGTGTCATTGCTCTTCTTTGTCCCGCAAATTTTACGACTTGCAGTTATTCCTCTTGGCAAATGTCGTGATTCGCGTTCTGAAAAACCCTTGGGCGCAATTGTTACCTTGTTTTATTGCCCCAAGACAAACATTGTTAACGTGATGACCACTGGCAATTCCAAGTTTGCCTCTCCTGCGGGTGGCAGTCGCTCGTTAGCTCAAGGGCGCTAAGAGTTGAATAATTGCTTAATTACAATTGTTTTTTGCTTATTTTTTTTTTGCTGGGACAGAATTGCACAAGAATACAAGAATTAATTCATAAAACTTTTTACCAGCATGGCAGGCATTCATGTAACATGCACCACAAAGTCCTATCGTATCAGATGTAAGAACATAATAATATTAATAAAAATCTGGCTTTGTACTGCAAGAACTCGTCATTAGTCGCGCCACTCTTAGCATGAAACATGTGGTATGAAACGGTGTGAGGGCTAATCAATGGTGCATGGCAGTTTTACACCATCTCCTGTCATTCATTTTTCTCTCTGCCTTTTCAGTTTGTTTTTGACTCTTTTTCTCTCTACCAGCAGGTATGACGACCAAAGATCCAGGACGCAAGTGGTTTGGAACAGACTTAATTGGCCGGTTCAACGCATGTTCCTCATCTCCTCCCCGCTCTTTAGTTTTCCTTTTCTTTTTATCGAAGTGTCTAGCGAGACCAGGATTCTGGTCTCCCTGGCCTGTGGTCTTGGGAGACTAGGATCCTGGTCTCTCTAGACTCAGGGCTAGGGATGTTACGAACTGTCTAGCGAGACCAGGATTCTGGTCTCCCTGGCCTGTGGTCTTGGGAGACTAGGATCCTGGTCTCTCTAGACTCAGGGCTAGGGATGTTACGAAGTGTCTAGCGAGACCAGAATTCTGGTCTCCCTAGCTCGTGGTCTTGGGAGACCAAAATCCTGGTCTTCCTAGTCTCTTCCTTTTTTTTTTAATTCCTGCACAAGGCGGTGAAGGCGGTACAATGACCAAAAAGAGCCCAGACAAGTTGTAATTGTTTTCTTCTAATGAGAATTTGCTGGTTCAACGCATGCCCTTCCCTGTTCAGTTTTTTTCTTTTTCTCGCGACCCCATCAGGCGCAACGACCAAAGGACCTCATGCAAGTGGCAAAGGTACAATTTTTGTTCATTTGTTAATGCATGGCAGGTGCCTTCGCCCCGCAATCCCCCTCTTTCGATATTAGCCACAACAATTTTCCCAATATGTCATTCAAAATAATATAATATCTAAAATTTTATGATCGGGCAATTTCATGATGTCAGTTGTAACTACTAATATTCTTTCGGGTGAAATTTACATAATAGCAAACATTAAAGCCAGACTAGAGAACAAAATGAGTCAAGGTGGCTCTAGGACAATGCTCTCTGGCTGCCATTACTTATTATTTCGCTTCGTTGAACAGAATTGTCAGGCACAGCTGTGAATATGTGCGTCATAGGCCTAACATGGATATTCACTGGAGCGCCTCTAGAAGGTTCTTCTTCTGTCCGATCCTTCTGTTGTGTTCTCGCGACCATAGCTCTGGTTTGTTCCATCTCCACTGACTGAAAAACCTGGAAATCTTTTCGTACGTAGAAGAGGTAGAATAAAATACACACTTTGACACTTGTTTAAAATGCGTTGTGACACTTGCCAAACTGTTTCAAAGTTCTATGTATGCCCACTCTTTATTGTACTAACTATAGCCGCAAACGTTTAACGTTGAATTTCCCAGTTGTGCTGAAGGTGGAACAAACACAAACTAAGGTCTCATTCCGTCTATTGTCTTTCTTCTTCCTAGAACAATATCACCGTTAGGGCGTCGAAGTGCTTTCTCTGAACTCAAACTCAAACTGAAGACTTCAAGACGTTATAATAATAATTCTAAAAAAGCGGTATCTATAATTATGTCTAAAATTTTCCGGGGAACGGAGATCCACACTGAATGTGACACCAGCACTCTTGGTTCTAGGGCTAGATGTGCACTGGGTCTGGTGTGTTTGGCGCTCGGTTTCCAGCGTGAGATGTGAGTCTATGGGGCTACATGTCACATCGTGCACTGGCAAAACTTTGTTCTGTCTTTCTAGTCCAGGCGCGTCAAACCTGTCTTGAGTCAACAAGCGGAAAGAGAGAGAGGGAGAGAGAGAGAAAGAGAGAGAGACAGAGAGAGAGAGACAGACAGACAGACAGATAGACAGAGAGACAGAGAGGGAGACAGACAGGCAGAGAAAGAGAGGGAGAGACAGAGAGAGACAGACAGACAGAGAGAGAGAGAGAGGGGGGGGGGAGGAGAGAGAGAGAGGGAGAGAGACAGACAGACCGTGAGAGAGAGAGAGACAGAAAGAGAAAGAGAGAGAGAGAGAGAGAGAGAGAGCTCGCACTGTCAAAACAGAGCAAGACAGACTTGACCCAGAGCTATGCGAGCCTAACTCCTCACTAGATAAGATAAGATAAAAATTATTTTATTATCCCATGAGGGAAATTGTCTTACACAGAGAGTTTAAAAGCACATACATGGTACATATATCTTAGGCCTCATTACATAGACATATGTCACTACTCAATAAACTCAATGACAGGCATACAGGAAGTGTTATGGTAAGGAAGCTTAGTGACATATGCCACACATCCAGCTAAAGTGTCTTGCTGAGGCGCATTTAGTCTAATTCTTCTCCTGCTTGTATTTCTGGTCCTGTCAAAGAAACTCCTAATGGCAACATGAAAACCAGGCGCTGAGTCAAGTGCCATGGTGACGCCATTTCTATCCTTCATTGCTCACTTCTCCTCTCCCCGATTCGGTTCTCTGTTCTTTCTGTTCTTTTCTTGCCCCTTGTCCTCCTAAATAATGCCATGAATTTACTAGCCAATATTTTCTCTTTATCACGTTGCAGTTTCGCATTTTCTAGCGATTTCTCCTCCCCCTCTTTTCTTTCCTATCCATTTGTCCAGGCGCAGCTTTTCCGTTTAATCCCCTAGAGAACAAAACCGTTGATACCGCACATTATTCTTCCATCGCAAATCTGATGCAAAAATTATGTTTGAATAATGATCCCCATCTCCGCTTTTCTACAGGAAATCATAAAGGTTGAACGCACCAGAATGTGTTCACTGGCCTGGTTAAAACCATATTGGGCTCACCAATTATTGCACATGCCAGTGCTCCAATAATCCCTGATCACGGCCCACAGAGACCCACGATTCTCAAAAGCCATAACTTCATAATACAGCTCTATAATGTGGCAAAATGTCCTAATTTCCCATGTGTGACGGTGACCCGTCCTTAAAATTAGGAAAAAATGTTGGTATAGTCCGTTCAGAAATTTGTGTCCCTCTTCCGAAAGCTACAACTTCGCAGCTTTTCAACAGAATGAATTGAATTGAACGTTGGTATGTGGAGTCCCCGTCTTCAAGGCCTTAATAAAATATTATTTGCATATTTTGAAAACTGTCTTATGTGGTGTTTTGCCTGTTTACGTTATGTATGCGCACGACACCTCCCCGTTCAAAGTGCACACATAATAATGCTCACGGACAAGAAAATCACGTTTGTACTGGAAATTTCATGAATTTTGTAAAGAGGACAACATTTAAGCTTCTTTGCACCAAGGCAGCAATACTGAAATCAGAAATGGTGTAAATTAGTAATCGTGCGGTTACTATAAAATCGAATGTTTAAGTGGCATTCTTGGAAATATTCCAAAAAAGATCATGGCTTTGAAAGATTCCGGTTGCCTGTGGATTCACCGATCAAAAAATCTTAAGGTCATGGTAAATTTAAAATTATAGTTTTATGCAAAAAATTATTACAATACAGCAATCAGCCGTATGGAAATTATTGCAAGTGACAGACGGCACAAATTCTACACGTACTATAAATATAGTTACACTGCAGCAGCTGCTAAATCCACTCACTCTTACAACATAAAGTCAGTAAGTTGTTTCCGATAAATGCGTAAGTCATGAAGTTGAATATTGTAACTGCCCGTGTCACTTTTCTAAGACAAATTCGGGTTTCAAGAAAAATCAGTCTCTATTCTTCATAGATAATGTAGTTTAGACGTACTTGTCATACCCTGCATTCAGAATTGCTTAGCTTGTGAATGTAAACTTTTTTTGTTTTCATTTTCTCAGAATCTCACAAAACCTTTATTATTCTCACTTGTCCATTTCTCTTATACATTTGTCACTATTATCATTTGCCTGAACTGTGTGCAAGCCATAACATTAAATAATTACTCTTAACTGGAATCATTACTGGTCTCATTATGCTTGTCAATACAATTCGATACGGCTACAAAATGGGCAGAAGATCAACTCATTTTCACTCAAGGTCTCAGAGAAAGAGGAAAATATAACAAGCCAAGGGAGACTACTCCAACATTTGCCCTTAGGCTAAGAGAAATTAGGACGGTAACATGTAACTAAACGGCCAGCAGGTAAAAGACTTATCTAATTTCCACTTCTTTGGCTCAGAAAAATTACACAGCTGTCACTGTCCATGGGAAAATTTAACGGATTGTTCTTATCAAGCAATTTAGATCGATTTGCCACGGTGATAGAGCTATTTTTAGTAACATTTTTTTTGTTTTGGTTTATCTTTTTCCTCTTTGCTTGTCGAAGCCACGATTGTCCTTTCACTAACTCGGCTAATACTTGTTCAACTGAAGAAAAAAAATCGTGTCAGAGCTGGACTACGGCTGGAGGTCTTCCGGGGAAGGCAATGCCATTAAAAAAAAAACAGGGCCATTGACGTTTTTACACTCTATCCGGGCTCAGGCCTATGTGTTCTAAGGTGTTGGTTTATAGTTGTATCAAAACCTCTGAATCTTAGAAATTGCCAACAGAGCAAGGCAAAGAAAGCTGGGGAAAACAGAGCAGACCAGAGCAGAAAACTTGTTTGCTCAGACTTCAGGCAGGTCGGAGCAGAAAATTTGGTTTGTCAATCTACGGGCAAAGCAGAGCCGAGCTGAGTACTTAAGCAGCCCTGCGCCAGTGCACACTAAAATGACGAAACTGTTGACATTTGACGACTAGGCCTGCAACTCCTCTCAGGGTTGAGCATAACGAGCAGAAATAAAGTCAGGCTTATTTCGTATCGCTCTGCTTTGCAATAAAGTAAGTTGTTAAGTCGCCCTTGATGGCACTGCACAAATCTCCCCCTATAAATTGTCGTCGGGTATTTGCAAAATTGTCTTATGTGCATGTCTCTCTTTTCGACAACATGAGGATTGAAGTTTGGTCAGCGACAGGGCTAAAAGGCATAAAACATCACATCACAAACACATATCTCGAAAAGTTTTCAACCGAATGGTATGACATTTAATGCGTTGAGAAACTAGGAATGAGAGAACCCCTTTCATGACAAACCTCAAAATCGGCAAAATATCACAGACAACAATATGGTAAACACAGCTCGTTGTTTTCTCAGTTTCACGCTCAGCGATGACAATAGGGTGAATGAGGCACGTTCGTCAGTCACACGAGTAATGTGATCTACTCTGTTAAAAGACGGTGAATTTACACTTCCACCGTTGAACGTTACATGATGAAATATGAACGACGAAAGATCAGTGTGCCGCCGCCCTATTTTCTAACAATATATAAGTTAACTGTAAAGTTTCATTAAGGGATGTTCGAAGCTGAACTCAAAACCCAACGCAAACGTTACCTTAGCTGACATTCGCCCTGGCCAGACTCTTGCGGAACGAATGATTATTGATTAGAAAGATGTATTTACGTGTAGGAGCTTCAAGGGAAATCCTTTTATGTTTAGACAATGTTTTCCGGAGAACAAAAGGACGTTCACACATTCACAAGTGTTGGTCTCAAACAGTGGATGCTTACAACTGAATGTATATTGAATGTGAGTTTGTTTTGTTTCGGGAAATAGAACGTCTAATAATGAATTTGATGGTGTTTGGGTTCGTTATGCCAAGTTAAAGCCGAGGTGGTTTTAACGGGATGTTTTTCGCTCAACAAAAAGATACCGTGTGACCTCTGGTTTAATACAACAACAACAACAACAACAGAACCCAAAAGACGACAGCA
This sequence comes from Onchidella celtica, assembly GCA_963931925.1. Taxonomy (NCBI): domain Eukaryota; kingdom Metazoa; phylum Mollusca; class Gastropoda; order Systellommatophora; family Onchidiidae; genus Onchidella; species Onchidella celtica. The sequence goes on along the minus strand of OZ007578.1, from coordinate 2,140,447 downwards.
ACAACAAAGGAAGATCTTTCGTAGAAATTTTGTAAATTGAATTTAACACCGGTACATGGTATTTATCTCCCATGGAGTTTGTTAAGAATGTTGTGAATTATTGTGAGTTGAGAACTTACATACAGATAGATAAATTATTTCTTTATATATTGGACAACTACCATCACAACAAAATGTGGTGTCTGCAGACGATAGAAAGAATTTGTAATAAATTTGTCAAGTGTAGGGTCAATTTTGCACAATTTTGCTACCAAATTTGCACTGTAGGATCAAAGATTTGACAGTGTTGCGTACGATCAACTTATGTGAAATAAACAACAAAAAACTATTCTGATGGCCGCAATTTTTATAACGTCACATAAAAGAAAACCATTCAAGCATTTTCAGCTTCCATAATTATCTATGACGTTAACCTACCTTAACCTCGGTAGACGTTCCACGGGTATATTGTGTATCTTTGTTTTCTCCAAACCCAAGAAAATTTACCCCAGCCGTGTAGGATGTCACAGCAAAGGCCGCTGCATCATTTTCAATGCATCCCGCGTTATCCTGAAGCTAAAATACATCTGTCTGGAAAAGAATAAAAATGTGACATATGTTTAAGTAATGCCTTTGAACTCGCTTCACAAATTCTACTGTGAACATGTGTGCATGCCATTATCGTCGGCAGAATACAAAAACGAAAAATGCATAATTATATTAGGTAATAAACCAAATAGCATTATTCAACAGGTTGTCAGATGAATTGATGTTGCGACGCTTCAACCAGACAATAAATGTGTGAAATACCCGGTACATAACTTTGGCTAATGGAGAACTCAGTCAAGTCTGGTTTGCGTCGGTTATGACACAGTGTGCCAGGTCTCACTTTCCACCAGGTACCTCAAGACAGTTTTGACGGGCCTGCACTAGCCAGACAGCCTTAGTTCAGTCTCTACGCTGCGCGAGGTCACACTGAATGCCATCGTCGGACATCTCACATTCAAACCCGAGGACAAAACATTCTTGTCTCGGTGCGTCAGCAGCCTTAGGATAACTTGCACAGAAAACCTAGGCAACAAAATGGACAGCCCTGGTCGACGCAGGGTAATTATTTGCAAATAGCAATTTAAAAAAACAACAACACCAAATATTAATAAGCACAGAGGTTTGAGTTTAAGTTTGGATTTAGGTTGAAAGGCGGGTCGGCACGATAACGACCATTTTGCGTCTTCGCGTATTCTTTCCGTTATCTTACTTTGGGTTAGACTTCAGTCCTCTGATTCCTATAGATAAGATCAAATGGACGTGCAGTTAAACATCTAACGTACGTAGAAATAACGGTTTTGACTGCTGCACTGGCAAGGTAAAATCCATTGTCTGAGAATAGAGGAATTCTGGCTCAATTTTCCAGTTTTAATGGTAGAGACTGTAGTACCGATGGCCTTGACTAAGAAAAAACCGATGGTATCGATATCTTTGAAGAATGGTTAATTAACGGAATTTCTTGCATGGTATCGGTTGCTTCTTTTTGGGGAGGCATATTCCATCAATAGCTAGGCAGGGCGTGCTGACCACTGATTGCTATGGGGAGAACAGAATTGAAATTGCCACCATTTGCAAGTATAAAACATCAGCAACAAAAACTGCCATCCATTGTAACAAAAGCTATGGAAGAGCGAAGAATGGAGAGTGAAGTCTCATAGCAACACAAGTCTCTGTACCCTCAGGGTCTATGGGATTGTACGGAAACCAAAAACTATTCTCATTTGGCTGGGGATCGATTTGTTAGAACGAACTTTTGGTGTCCAAAGAGTTAATGAAAAACAAAAGAAAAACCCAACTGAACTGAGAGTTGGACAAGAACACTCTGGAATCATGATCCCTGAACGCATTCACTGTGTGTGAACCTTTTGATATTCTTTTTGTGGTTCCTTTTTCATCTCGGCTTCGTTTCCACTAACACCACATGATAATTAAATCATCATTTTCATTATATATTTTTATATTGTTAGTACGAAACTCATTCATATGACTAGGGGCTCAGAGGTTTAGTATTGTAAAAAAATGAAGTTTGAAAAGCAGAGCAGATTGCAAGGACAATAATTCCAACACGAGGCAGATGCATTGCAAGACTCATTGCGCACCTAGTATTTTTGTCAGTGAACGTATACTTAGTGTCCTGCTCGTCACATGTCATCTCAATCCTCTCCTAAATTATCAGTTAAATTAATTGCACAATTTGCGGTTTATTCTCCAATCACACTTATTTGTAAGCTTAACCTTAAATGGTGCGCAACCATATTTCATTTCTCCTTGCCAAATTTCAGAAGGATCAGCAGCTTTCAAGTTTATTCATAACCAAGGGGGTTTCTTGTAGTTTTTATATAAGGTTGACCCGCTGGCTCGGGGAGTGCACAGAAGATGTCAGTTTTCAAGTTGAGTTTCTATCACTAATGTGTAAATTAATTGGGGTGAAGAACGAAATTTACAATCATTAATTTTTAATTCTACCGGAAGAAAATGCGGCTTTTTTTTTTTCTGCGAAAAATGTCGGAACACTTTCTTCTGTTCAACTCAGTTGTGGCTCAAAATGTCGGAACACTTTCTTCTGTTTAACTCAGTTGTGGCTCAAAATGTCGGAACACTTTCTTCTGTTCAACTCAGTTGTGGCTCAAAATGTCGGAACACTTTCTTCTGTTTAACTCAGTTGTGGCTCAAAATGTCGGAACACTTTCTTCTGTTCAACTCAGTTGTGGCTCAAAATGTTGGAACACTTTCTTCTGTTCAACTCAGTTGTGGCTCAAAATGTCGGAACACTTTCTTCTGTTCAACTCAGTTGTGGCTCAAAATGTCGGAACACTTTCTTCTGTTCAACTCAGTTGTGGCTCAAAATGTCGGAACACTTTCTTCTGTTCAACTCAGTTTGGGGCTCAAAATGTCTGAACACTTTCTTCTGTTCAACTCAGTTGTGGCTCAAAATGTCGGAACACTTTCTTCTGTTCAACTCAGTTGTGGCTCAAAATGTCGGAACACTTTCTTCTGTTCAACTCAGTTGTGGCTCAAAATGTCGGAACACTTTCTTCTGTTCAACTCAGTTGTGGCTCAAAAATCAACGAAAAGTATTGAAAGTATAGTGAACTTCAAGATCGTTTAAAATATGCCCACGTACAACTTTACGCCTTGCTATGCTGAATATGATATTTTGTGGAATTTATGTCTCAGCGGTTAAAAAGCCTTTCATGATTACACTGGAGACTTTACTCCCTTCATAATATGATGATAATGATAATAGACATTAGCCTTACACAATCATATAATGTGCACAGGGTGACAAACACTGTATTATTGTGTAATAATTATTCCCTCGTGCATACAGACAGATACAGCTTTGTGTCAATTCAGATCCAAAACATTGCACTGCTCACTTATTTTGTGACTGTTATTTGGGCACGTGGTATTTTTTACACAGTAAGTTGTAGATGATCCTGGAACACAGCTCGGTATTTTCTCCAGATCTACTTGGTTTTAGGATCATTCTACGCTCTCTTAACAACAGACTTAGTATTTTTTTTTTTCGCGAAACTATGACTTTGTGAGGTCACTGGCCCTACTGCCATCAGCATCAGAGTCTTTACTAAACTCAGATGAGTTTTTGCGTTAGTCGTGCAAAAGCAAAAGAAACCACTGCGCGAAAGACATTGTCAGCAACATGTAGAGGTGGAAACTTGAGACTAGTACAGTTCTTTCTCTCTCTCTCTCTCTGTTTTTCTTTCTTTCTTTCTATCTTTGTCTCCCCCCCCCCTCTCTCTTTCTGTCTATTTCTCTCCCTCTCTCTTCCTTTTTTTCTCTCTCTCTTGCTCTCTCTCTCTCTTTTTCTTCATGTCTTTCCTCCTCTCTCTCCCTCTCTCTTCTCTCTCTCTCTCTCTTATGCATCACAGTCCTCTTGTGCCAACCAAAATCAAACAGTAAATCATAAAACAGTTATTCAGAAGTAGACCGGATGAAGGATATCTAAACAGGTAAGCTTCTTTTGTTACAGTTTGTTTCCAATGTACGCCAGGCTTTGTGATATACACTTTTTTTTTTAGCACATTTTAACCAAACCATTAAAGTAAACCCTCAATTATTATCAAACAAATCTTGAAGAAAGAATCAGATATTTGTATTTGTATTTGTATAACTCTTTAATCCCATTTTGGAAATTTGCCTTTGTGCCATTGCAGCCCAGTTACAACTGGAGCAGGCACGTCGTCGCCACAGTACACGGCGGGGTTTTTTTTTTGGGAGGGGGGGGGGTGGTGAATTTTATTTAATTTTGCCCGGGCAGCGGCCTGTTCGGCCTGCTCTTTACGATTTCCAACTGCCAAGGGATCTTTAACGTGCGCAACGTGCACACGGGCCCTCCGAATTTTTTCGTCCTTATCCTAGAAGACTAGGTACTCGATCCTACTCCCCCAATAGGATCAGGGACTCGAAAATATGAGAAAAATCCCAAACTTGCAACATACCTGCACCGGCCAGGTTTTGAACCCGGGACCCTTGGCATGAGAGGCGAGCACCTTGCCTCTAGACCACCTTGTTTGGGAAATGAAATGAAAGGGAAAAAAAAAGCTTAAGAACGGGACACCTGAGAGACTGAAAGAATTATGGGGGAGAGACAGGAAAGAAACAGAATAGAGAATGTGAAAGGTGTAAGTAAACTCTGCACCTGAGTGCTGAACTGATCTGGTAAGTTTTTTTGCCCTGGCAATTTCAGATCAGGGTCCAGTCTAAAGATTGAGATCTATTGGCCTTCTCGTGTGTTTTGTCTTGGTTGAAGTCTCTCTCTCTTTCTCTCTCTCTTTTCTCTATTTCTTTCTCTCTCTCTTTCTCTGTATGTCTCTATCTCACTTTTCTTTCTCTTTCTCTCTTTTTTCTCCTCTCTTTCTCTCTGTATGTCTGTCTCTCTTTCTCTTTATCTCTCTCTCTCTCTCTTTCTCTCGCTTTCTCTATTTCTCTCTCTCTCTCTCTCTTTCTGTTCACGTTTCACTTTCTACACTCTGCCATTTCTCTATTAACGCGTTCTTTCTATTTGTGCCGTAATCTTTCTCCTCCAACGCCTTCTCCTCTCTTTGCCATGCTCTCAAAATCATTTTTGTTACCTCAGCGCTTCCTCACTCCTGGAGTCTTCTCCAGCGCTACGGCTTCGTGTCTCTGGGTCGTTTTCACCTTAACATCTCCCCCCCCCACCCCAATTATCTCTGTCCATCTGTCCCCACCGCCCTCTCACTCCTCCGTACCTCCCTCTCCCCCGTTCTCTCCAGTCCACATTCGCTCATTTTTTTTCATGAGAAATCCATTAGCCTGGATTTCAAAAACGCGAAGATCAAGCTTGCATTGTCAGCTCTGATCAGAATCCTGCCCGAGACTGGGGTGGTAGAGGACAGAAGAGAAGGGGGTGGGTGGGTGGGAGAGGACATCAGTTTCTGCCTTTGTTGGAGTAGTGACATTTCTGCCGTGTAATTTTTTTTTTTACGGCACCCTCCCCCGATCTGGCTCCCAAAAAGCCCACGGACTATGGATGAGGCCTAATATTATTAACCATGACCCATCTCCTACAGAAAACATGATGATAATAATAATCGGGCTCTCTTCATCTCCCTCCTTCTGTCACCGTAACCAGAGAGACAGAAATAGCCCCCAAGAATGAGGAAACATGATGGTATAACAAAGAGAAGAGATGGACAGAATGCCAGAAATAGATGGCAAGAGTTATCATTGTTTTCATACCTCCGACATCGTATCAGAAAGACTGAAAATAATAGTCTCAAGATTCGCAAACATCATGGTGAAAAAGCAAAGGCAAAAGATGGAGAGAAAGAGGGAAATATAATATGGCAAGAGCTGTCGTCATCTTTATATCTCCGTCATGGTACCATCTAAAAGACAGAATGAGAAACATAATGGTGGATAAGACACGCAAGAATGGAGAGAACGAGAGACATAACTAAACGCCTGTCAGTACAAAAGGAATAGGTAATATGAGATCACAACATTGAAAAACTAGTGAGCACGACACAGCCAGGATCTCTCTCTCTCTCTCTCTCTTTCTCTGTCCTTCTCTTTCCGTGTCTATCTTTCTTTTTCTTTCTCTACTGTCTCAGAGTCTGTCCTTCTCTCTCTCTACTAAATTTATTTCTCTGTCTCTTTATGTCTATTTCTTTTGGTCTCTCATCTCCCTTCTATCTCTTCGTCTCTCTGTACGTCTTCCTCTCTTTCTGTGTCTCTGCCTTTCTGTCTCCCTCCTCATTCTCTCTCTTCCTATGTGTGTGTGTGTGTATGTGTATGTATGTGGGTGTCTCTCTTTCTCTCTCTCACTCTCTCTCTTTCTCCCTCTTTCTCTGACTTTCTTTCTCCATCTTTCTCTGACTTTCTTTCTCTCACTCTCCCCTTCTTTCTCTGTGCCTTTTTCTCATTCTATGTCTCTCTCGCTCCCTCTGTCTCCCTCTCTTCATCTATGCAGGGTACGAAAACGGCCTTAACAAAACTATATACAGACTGGGCAGGACACGAGCCAATCACATTTTTAGAAACCTGCAATAAGATGGATTTTTCAATGAAATAAATAAAAATAAACTTAAAAAACTAAATTCAAATTGCCCAAGAAAGATAAAAATCGTTACGTGAGTTATTATTTCCAGGTCTGGGGGAAGCAAGTAATATTAAAATCTGAGCATTACTGTCTGAAGCCAGAGACCCACCGAGTCAAGTTTGTTTTTACGTCTAATAAGATAATATAAGGTACGATAAGACAAGATAAGGTATACAACTTTATTATACGGTTGCCAGGAAATTTGTCGTCACAGCACGAGTAACAGTACAACAGTAAAAACAATGTCTAAGACCTACAGGTCTTCAAAGCATACCACACACACGCACATTGCTCACACAACATTACCAGCAAGTAAGAACATTGCTCACAGACACACACCCATACTGTCAGAACAATCCATTAGGAAAACTGACAACAGCATATTATACTACACCAGGAAACACTAATGCTTCGAATTTGCACATGGCAAAAAAGATCGTCTACAGCGTTCTCTGGTTGTTTTCAAATACAGTATTCGTCCATTTCTTTGGGAAAAATGTGTGATGGGACTATGTGATGAAACAATCATTTAGAATAGAATAGAATCATTTAGAATATTTTGAGTGAATACGGGAGGCCTCTCTTTCTGCCAGCGGACTCGAGAAATTTTTTGCGAGCCCGAATTAGTGGCACAGACTTTGTTCAGTCTCGCCAATGTGCGAGGTCCCACTTATCTTATAGTCCGTCCGCATTTCACACTGAACACCGAGAGAAACCGAACCTGACCCAGTGTGTCACCAGCCTAAGTGCCTAGACCAATGACCGTCGTGTACAAAAATACGTTTGCTTTGCTTTGGTTCTCGTCGGTTCTTTGTTTTGCTCCACCGCCCATGGATGTTTGTCCAGTGTCACCACAAATTACTTGTTCTCACAGATCCAACTCCGAATCCATACCGAACAATAAACGGATCGAATCTCCTCCAAGCTAAAGATAACATGTCTGGTAATCGATCTCATGAAAAAAAGGAGGCTTTGCCAATCTGAGCTTCAGGAATCTGTCCCTAAAAGTATCCAACCGTCTTTCCAATCATTTATCCTTCCACCCACCCGTCCATCAATCCTCCCATCCATCCATCCATCCATCCATCCACCCATCCATCCATCCATCCATCCACCCACCCATCCATCCATCCATCCATCCACCCACCCATCCATCCATCCATCCATCCATCCATCCATCCTCCATCCATCCATCCATCCATCCATCCATTCATCCATCCCCATCCATCCCTCCATCCATACACCCATCCACCCAAACACCCATCGATATATCCGTCCCTCCGTCTGTCTGTTCGTCTGTCCACCCATCTCTCGCTCTCTCCCTCCATCCATCCACTTATCCATCTACCCATCATGATATCCAGTGTATTGCCTGCTTGGACTATCTGAAAGGCCACTAATTCAGTTAAAATCCCCCCCCCCCTCCGAAAACCACACAAATAAAATGCCCCCGAAATTCAAACTGACCACATCGATATTATGAAATCTAAGCAACATGATCTCCTCCTTCACAAAATACAATTAAACAGGAAAGAAGATAAATCTTATGAGACATGTCGCAATGACAATAATCAAATCTTACGGAGAAGATGTTATTTAATGTCTGAGTCTGTCTGCCCATCTCTTTGTCTGTCTGTCTCTCTCTCCCTCTCACCTTGTGTCTGTCTGTATGTCTCTATTTATTTCCCTCTCGCTCTGTCTCTGTTTGCCTGCCTATTTGTCCCACTCTGTATGTGTGTCTTTCTCTGCCCCTGTCTCTGTCTCTCTTTCTCTCTCTCTGTCTCTCTCTCCCTGTATCTCTTTCTCCGTTTGTCTGTCTATGTCTTTCACTGTGTCTGTGCCCCCTCCCCACGCCCACACATACGGCCCCTTAATTGTCTATATTCCTTGCACAAATTAACCAAAATACACAGACTGGAACGGGACACGAACCAATGACATTTTTAGAATCCTGCTATAAGATTCTTGTTTGTGTTTTTTTCTATATGAACTTTACCAAATACAATAAATACATTTAAAGCCACACTGCGAATAAATAAAAATTAAATTGCCCAAGTGACATAATAATGGAATCAGTACGTGAGTTGATTTTTGTTTCGTGTCTGGCAGATTTTTGTTTCCTTCGAACTGGTGAGCGTCAGCGTGTGGAATTTCGTGAGGAAAGGACTTGCCGTGTAGGGAGAGATTGGAGAACATAAGAAAAATTAGGCTATGTCTCAATGCTGTTTGTTAGTCCTAACTGTTATTTAAAAAAAACAAAAAAACACAGAGAATAACTGTGGGGTCGCAGAGAGGCTTTGCTACATACAGCCTTTTCTTTTTTGCCATATTTGGACTATGCACGACGTTTCAAATATGGGGTATGTCCTACTGGCTTATTTCAATTACGTCACTCAAAATTGTGATGTCGGCCACCCGGCGACCCTTGCCCCGGTGAACAGCCACTGAATATGCGCACTTGCAAGGATTTTTCTTCTTTTCAATTTGGGTGGGGGAGTCGGCGGCTGAACATGCCCGGTCGCAAATGTGAGCTCTGATCGAAAACGGACAATTGGCCTATTAGGAGAAGGAAACATATTAAGGTGTAAGCCAGACCAAGGCTCGCGTATGCCCCACGCTGGTGGCGCGTCACCTAATTATTATGCATCACACTACAGCACTACTAACTGCCTATATCGCCGCGGTGTGGGCGGTGAGTAGTGTTTTAGAGTGATGCATAATAATTAGGTGATGAGCCACCAGTGTGGGGCCTACGCCAGCTTTGGTCTGAGTTACCCCTAGTTATGGCCTTGGCACTTCCGACGAAATACGAAACAAAATTCAGAATTTCTTCGGTGCGCAAGTTCAGTGACGTCACAATGAAACAAACCAATAAAAGATACCTACGCTGTTGACCGCAGATATATATGATGTTTCAAAGATCTAGTATGTCCAATAAGACGGATAGCTTTGAATAAAACATCAGTCCACAAGAAAGCACTATATTGTGTTCGTCAAATGCAAACAAAAAAGATGTTGTTACAAGAACGTACGCCCCCCAAGTGTTTTGCCCTAGGGGTACGTTTTTTAAAGCCTTTTGTGACTCCAGAGCTAGAGAGCTACTCTCGAAATGCTCCTTGACAACAGCCTTAATTAATTATGATTAATAAATTCTTTCGTATTTTCTTTTTTGTTTTCCTAATGTTTTTTTGGTTGAAAGGGCATGGGTCAGGGTTAGGGGTTCGATAAGATTTAGGGCTGAGGATAAGGACAGGGTTATTGATAGGTACGTATACGTACGCGCTCCTAACGCAAAATGCTTGGGGTGCGTACGTACTTATAACAGTAACCAACAACAACGACGAAAAAAAACTCATTGTTTCGTTACGGTTTTGTTACTGCAGTTTTTAGATTCACTCTCTGACAGTGACGCGACGCGACATCGAGAAAAGTGTTGTCGTTTTTTTTCTTCTGGAAATGCTGTTTATAGAACTTAGATCCAATTACTTCAATTATTTAAAGTACCAACTATGAACACAAAGCAAGGATATTGGCTTGCAATTCAGAGTTATTTATGGAGAGCCAAAACCCCGCAATGATGAAGCGGTTAAAGAACTCCCAAGAGTGGCGCTCTATCAGCATTGAAAGGGTTAAACCAAATGAAACAAAACATGTCGCCGGCCTTGCAAGTCACGAACAAAATTTAAAAGACATGAAATCCGACTTCGTGGTAAACTGTTCGAAAAAAGAATGTTCCACAAAGAAATAAAAATAAAATGGAAAAATTATTGTCAGACAATATTTCCCCTAGATTGCATTTACATTTTGAACATGTGTGGACATTTTGACGTACAGACTGCACGTTTTTTTTCTTTCTCGGAAATCTGTGATTTTATACAGAGCTTGTACGATGTCTACTAGCAGAGCTTGCATGAAACAGTAACTATTTCTTTTTTCGTTTCCTATTTCATCGAAATAGAATGGACTTCCCTCCAGCTAGGAAATACAGCCAGTTTATTTCTGTGGACAAATGGTATTGCGCATGCGCAAAAAACAATAACAAAACACATCATGGTCAAAATAATTATACCTTTTATTTTCTACCATGGCTGTGTTAGTGTGTACTTCACCTGTACAGTTTTCGCGACTTCCAGCTCCACTGTTTACACAACTGGGAAATTCGACGTCAAACGTTTGTAGCTTTAGTATTATGGTAAGGAATCAGAATAAATCGGAACAGTCAAACAGCTCGATAAGTGGTTAAGCGCATTTTAAATAAGTATCAAAGTGTACAATTTTTATTTCATACCTCTTCTACAAACTAAAAGATCTCCGAAGTTTCAGGAAATGGAGATCAAACAGACAAAAACCAAGGTCGCTGTTTGTGTCTGAGGTTTAGCAGGATTGCATAGTACATTAACCCATCCTAGTGGGATGCATGTGTTATTTGACCTTTTCCCCTGATTTATAAACTAGATTTCTTGTTTCGTTTTTTTCCCCTGTGTTTTTTATTCTGGAAAGCAATGCAAACACACGATTGGCATTGCAATACCGGCTTGGATCAATGTTTGTCTATTAAAGCCTCATTGATATTTCTTGTTTTTTCTGAAATTTAATAGGGCAAGGAACACCAAATGCTACACGGATAACTCGATATTCAGATCGAAATTAAAGTGCACCAGACATTGAGCAAATCGCATCTTAGAGAGACTTCAAAGAAATTGGCTTAGCTCAGCGTATCCGAGTTAATCTAAAGTGTTTCATTTTTCAGTTCTCGCCTTTGTTGCGTTGCTGTCACGTGGCAGTCGCGTCGCCTATCCAGGCCAGTGAATGGAAATGCGTAGACATAAGAGACGCGGGCATAATTATTGCAGAGTCGAAAAGAATTAATATGAAATCAAGAGACTGCTGCAACACGACAGCGAGTCGCAGATGCGCGCCTAGGCCATACGTTTATTTCTCCACGTTCCACATAAACGTAAACCTTTGTTATCACATTTGGGCCATGAATCACCTCTGGATAATACAACTACAGCAAGTAAAGACAAAACAACAACAACAACAACAACGATAACAACAACAACAACAACAACAGTATCAACCAAACTGTTTCAAATTTTAGGTTTATTCAAGGAGGGTATAGGGGATCTTCTTTATGGAAAACAGCTGAATATTGCCAGTGGGCATGCGCAGCCGCCGTGCCAAAACAACAACAACAACAACAAGAATAATGAGAACAAGAACAGCAACAACAACAGTTACAGCAAATCTTTGCACGTGGGCAAAGTTCACCTGCGGATGGGCGAAATACCAACATCACCAATTTAGATGACTAAGTGTCTCAGCAGTCTCACACAGACAAGGGTTGAAGGCACTTACAGATTTTTCTGTTTCAGCCCTCGTCACACCCCCCACCTACCCGTTCGTTCATTACGTGTAAAGCGGGTGACAATAATTATCATGATGGTTTAATTAACTTATCCCAGCGCATTACCATCCGTCTGTTCTTCTCTTCTCGCTTTCTTTTAAGCTGAAGATTGCATTTTCTTTTTTGTTTTTGGAGCCCATTCGGGAACTACTTTTAAACTTTTCGTTAGTCACACGCAACAACAACGACAACAACATGAAAAAAAATGAAGAAAAGGATTTTTATTCTCCTTATTTGTCATTGTCTTTGTTTAATTAAATCGTGCTATAACCTGACGACCATTCTTGAAATGTAACGCTCAAACGGACTTGGCGAAGAAGATAAAATTTCCCAAATCTCATTCTTTCCAACTTAAAAATGAAACCACTTTCCCAGATTTATGGTATACAAGACTCTGGTTTTTCGAAGGTCCCAGAACTTACCATATTTCAGTTTTCAATATAATCAGAGCTTAAAATCTTGAATTACGTAGTTCTTCCATTCTCTCAAATTCCCTGTTTTGCTCTCTTGTTTCGTAATCGTTTTCCCCTTAAATTACCTTTTTTAAAGCAGGCGGCACACGGTTCGTTCATCGTTTATGTCTTTACCATTCACAGTTCAACGATGAAAAGAATTAACTTATCACAAACAACGGGGCAAGTCACGTTACTTGTTAATCGCTCATAGTTCAACTTCAGCTCTCATCGTTTGTCACCAAACGCCAGTGCTCATCGTTTATCACCCGTGGCATGAAAATGCTGAATTTTTCCGTCGTTCAGGGTGGCAGAATACACCAGCTTTGAGTACAATCCGAGACACGAAACACCAAGACGAACCATTTCTTCTCCCGCTATATTATGTCCACAAATTGCACGCGTATAAATACGGTGATTACTACTTTTTGTCGCTCAATTATGAAGGGGGTATGGTGAGAATTGTTTCACTGTTGACACCGATGATGCGAGCGCAAAGCTGACCGATTGAATAATTATGACGTCTCGATTGGTCTCCCTATCCTGTGTCTTGGGTGCTACTTACATGTTCGCACTAAATTTGTGGCTTTTCGGTTAAGCATGTGTGAAGGATAAAATGATGAACGAAAGAAGATGAATGTTAAATGGCTAATCCCTACAACCGCTCTGAGCGGCTCAAGAGCAAATTTACTTTGCTCAAATAAAATTGTTAACACAGTGCTTTCTTTGTAATACGTAAATGTTTAAGATGAACTGTTACGAAATACCTTCTGTTTTCCGTGGCTAATGTTTACTTGAGGCCTAAATGAATGATAAATAAACCAGTGACTTGTAAAATTGAAGAAGGTGGTTACTAGGACGTATGTCCCCAAAGTTTTTTGCGCTAGGGGTAAGTACCTTAAAGCTCTTTGTGACTCCAGAGCTAGAGGGCTCCACCTGAAATACTCCTAACAACAGCTTTAATTAATTATTCTTTCAAATTTTCATGTTTTTTTTTTTGTTGAAAGTGTTTAAGGAATCGATAAGATTTAGGGTTGAGGATGAGGACTGGCTTAGGGACATATACTTACGCGCCCCCCGGCGCAAAACGCTTGGGGTGCGTACGTACTTATAACAACAGCCAAAATTGAAATCACGCGGGCATTGTTCACTACTGCCAAAGCTATCTGGAAGTGAAGCAGTTAAACTATGAAGGACAAGGGGCCCGTGTTAAATTAAAGCTTACCAACAAATTTATTTCCTATTGAGAAGGGAAAACGGCAGAGAAGTTTAATTAATGATATAACAGGGACAGGGGAAAATCAGAATTTCTTTTTAAAGAATGCACGTCAGAGGAGACAGGACTAGATTTGTAGGAGAGAAGACGGACAACTGCCCCGGGAGCCCTATTTGTAAAAATTCCCACCCATTTTTAAAAAAGTGCAAAAACTTTTCCCTCTCATTGAAATTTGAAAAAAATAATAATTTAAACATGATTATTTTTGCTATAAAACGACCGTGTCCACTACCAATACTAGGACAGGGTGAGGCATATTTTGTAAATGACGTAAAGCAAGCACCTAAAGGAAGCTATGTCGCGTGACCCCAGTATAATTATACAATACATATTTTTGCTTCTTCAATGCATGTATAACTTGTTAGTTACAATTAAATGCAACAAAGGAAGTTTAATGTGTGTATTTTGTGATTTGTCGTGTCTTTTAATTTCTATGTATGTGATGTCCACTGAACCTGAAGTGTCCCGGTGCCACCAAGGTCTCAACCCTGCCGTGAGAGGAGAATCTACAAGGAACACCTGCCAACTTCTCACAACACACACGTTTGAAAGACGGATTTGCAGAGAAGGCAATCCCGTTACCAGGTTCGTTAGGCACCCCACAGGGAGAGATTTAAATAACTATGTGTTAATGATGTGCTTTAGACGTGTTAATAAAATGTTGTCATCTCTAAATTATGCACATTTCCTCGGAGAGACTGTTGTTCACAGTTTACAATTCAGCACTCTTTGTTCCGTTGCCCACAAAGTTTTGGTGTTTCTTTTCTGAATGTTGTTACAAGTACTTACGTCCCCTACGTTTATTTTTTGTTGTTGCGCTGGGGGGGGGGGGTGGGTACGTATTTCAGAGCTGGAGAGCTCCTCCCAAAATGCTCCTAACAACAGCTTTAATTAATTATAATGAATTATTCTTTCAGATTCTTCTTTTTTCCTCCTGTTGTTTGGTTGCCAGGGTAGGGGGCAGGGTTAGGGATTCGATAAGATTTAGGGTTGAGGATAACGACGGGGTTAGGGATAGGTAAGTATACGTACGCGCCCCTAGAGCAAAATGCTTGGGGGTACGTATGTACAAGTAACAACAGCCTTTTGAATTTAATTTCGTCTTTAGTTGGAGCAAGGTATTTTTGGCATAGGGGCAACTGAAAGTAACAATAACACGGCTGTCGATAGGCCATGAAACGAAAATTCTAGTTCGTCTTTATACTACGTTTTGATACGCACGGCACAGAATTATCTAAATGCGATTTAGATCTATTAATAAAATGTTGTCATTCGTCTATATGAACATTCCTTGTAAAATAATGTTTTTCACATCTTTGTGAGGCGCTTCCACATTTCGTTCTCTGAACATTTTCACTTCTTCTTTTTGTATTGATTTTAATTTTGCATCCCAAAAATAGTTCTTCTCGTTGTGCGAACGAATCAAATGTTCTTATATAAGTAAACAATATTTTATACAGAAAAAAATGTGCAAGCGCTGAAATAAAAATACAGTTTATTTATGACTAGCTGAGGTCCCCGGCGCTGCCCGGGATAAATCGGTTTGAATATTGGTTTCAGTTCTGGGTGGTTATTATGGACCTGCTTCATCTGGCCTGTTCCTATTTGTTTATTTTATTTTTGTTTGTTTGGTTTTAAATAAGTCTTACTGCTCTGCCTTTGTGAGTTGACACACTGCGCATCCCGTACAACAGCATGATTTGCTCACGGGTTAGTCGTTAGTGTGTTTGATAGTGTACACATCGCAGGAAGTGACAACGAAACCTTAAAATGGCGAACCATGACTCGAAATAGATCTCAATCAGGGCGAAACAATACATTTCCAATTTTAAAAAAAACTACACCGATTTGAGACTTCTGTTTAAAACTGTGCACCCTTACATCCATTCTGATGCACCATATAAGATTTGAAGTTTGAGTGTTGAGTGGTTCAGGAGCCTTTTGCAACGAAAAATTTCAAGTCCACAAATATATTATAGTATAGATTACATTCTAGTTGTATGTTCCGCTGGATGTCACATAACTTCTATTACTCCGATATTTATATATCATATCGTCGTTCCATATGAGCCTCATTTTGGATACTCACAATATGGCGCCGGCCAGTGCTAGCTTTGCCAAGCATCACGGTCAGCATCACCTGCACAGTTTTAGCGATCCGAGAGGCACAAATCAATAGAACAGATTAAGACCCCGCTGTCCACGATATTTTAATAGAAAGATAAGAAAATAAAAACGTTACAAGAAAACAAAAACAACAACCCGGTCAGTATCACGAAGCAGGCCCAACAAAATATCCGCACACGGTATTATTTATGGAGACCCACACACCACTACACATTTAAAGAAAAAAAAGTATCCCACTAGATGACGCTAAATAGCCTATTTTATTAGTTCGTTTTTGTTTTGTCCAAAATCTGAGAGGTGTTCAAATTTGTTGATAGGTTATTTATAGCTAAAGTAGAACATTGTGACATAATAATAATAATTATTATTGACGTTTATCTCCCCACCAGCACAAACGCCGCCTCGGAG
The DNA here is from genome assembly GCA_963931925.1 of Onchidella celtica. Classification (NCBI taxonomy): domain Eukaryota; kingdom Metazoa; phylum Mollusca; class Gastropoda; order Systellommatophora; family Onchidiidae; genus Onchidella; species Onchidella celtica. Next base: position 2,124,164 of record OZ007578.1, on the reverse strand, counting down.
CTACACAGATGAGAGATTACGACTTCAGTTCCTATTTGTCCCACTCCACTCTCTGTACAGCTGAGAAATTCGACCTTAAACATCTGCGGCGTTAGTATTATTATAAGGCGCCCGAATAAGTCGAACTGTGAAACAGCTTGATAAGCTCCACAACGCATTTTAAACAAGTGTCAAAGTAAACATTTCTCATACTTCTTCTGTGTACTAAAAGATCTCCAAATTTTCAGAAAACGGAGACAGAACAAACATAAGCGTCGAAGTGTGCATTCCTTATACTTCTTCTATATACCAAAAATCTCCACTTTTCAGAAAATAGAGACTGAACAAATATAAGCGCCAAAGTGTACATTTGTCATACCTCTTCCATATACCAAAAGATCTCCAGTTTTTCAGAAAACAGAGATAAAACAAACAGGAACTAAAGTCGGGATACCTAGATTGAATAAACAGGATAGAATCCAACAGCTCTATCAACATCCACCAGCATTTTCAGATTCCTGATTCAAGAGCAACCGATATCAATAGAAAGGAAAAGTAAAGAATGCTACGAAATACATTTCCCAAATGCCGTGCACGCTGGTTAACATCGCGCCTGCGTTTTAAGTCTGCATTCTGGCAATGCTTGAAGTTTTACCTGAGGCGCTGAGTTTAGCGTTCATTGACCTGTTTGGTGACACTGCGTGACGTGTCTATGAGATATTAATGCTAGACATTACACAATCGATGCTTTTTACATTTATCGCTTCTGTCAAGAGGAATGTTTTCGGTGTCAGTTTGTTCTTCAATGGAATGTCTCTGTTTATTACTCCATGGCATAGATTTCGGAAGGAAATGTGAATATTTCTGAACTTCATTGGCTCTTGTATCACATCTTTTCCGGACGGTATTTCTTTGCTAAAAAATAGCTAGAGCTCTTGAGATTTCTGGGGATATTTAGAGGAAAGACCCAGTATTTAAAATATTTCGGCCCTCGACATCCTTGCACTCTGATTGGGCCTGGCTATATCCGGGCCGCGAGTCTGAGTATTTTCTTACGTCTTGGGTGGTAATTGTGTTTGCAGGTAATGGAGCTTAATCAACCACTTGCCATAACTTCACCTTTGATGTTTCTGGGTAATTTCAACTTTAACTTTCTTACCTCAGAATTTTGTTTTTCTGTACCACCGGGTGCCAGTTCAATTCCTCCTCCTTCTCCCCTTCCCCCTAATCAAACACGTCTTAAATGTTGTTGTTGTTTTTTTGTCCATTCTCGCTAATGTTTTCAAGGACTGAAATCTACATTGAGCTCAATCAAGATGAATTATTTTGAGTATTTTTTAATCCCAAACCTTATTAGGAAAGCATTCTCAAAACCCTGATAATGAAACTGCACTAAATGCCGAAATAAAAAAAAAAGGTGAAGGGAGTCAACTGGGAGTCAACAGGCCGTCAGATCCCAACTCAAACGCACTCTGAAATACCTGGACATCCATACACAAAATGAGACAGGTAGATAGATAGATAGATAGATAGATAGATAGATAGATAGATAGATAGATAGATAGATAGATAGATAGATAGATGGATAGATAGATAGACAGATAGATAGATGGATAGATAGATAGATAGATAGATAGATAGATAGATAGATAGATAGATAGATAGATAGATAGATAGATAGATAGATAGATAGATAGATAGATAGATAGATAGATAGATAGATAGATAGATAATAGTTAGCTAGATACATACATAGATAGTTAGATAGATACATAGATAGATAGATAGATAGACAGACAGACAGACAGACAGACGGACGGACGGACGGGCGGACGGACGGACGGACGGACGGACAGACAGACAGTCAGACAGACAGACAGACAGACAGACAGACAGATAGATAGATAGATAGATAGATAGATAGATAGAGAGATAGAGAGATAGATAGATAGATAGAGAGTCTGATTCATACTTGAAGTGTCTTGAGGATTTGCCGGTTGTTCCAGAGAAGCCACAGTTCAAGGCTACATTTATGGACTGCATTTTTGATTACACGTTTGTGTGATGGTGATTGTTAATTCGTAAATATATAGAGGTAGTATTTAGATATCAGGTGCTGGACGAACGTTACACGGTAATTACATGTGCGCCAATCCTGCAAAATCCTTCGAAATTATGGCCTCAGCCACAAGTCACGACTTAAAGCTTTATGTAATATTCTTGTTTTATACAAGCAAAATAATGCAGATAGCATGCTTTCCTCGGCACCTTGAATCCCATTATTTCATAGTCCATGATGATTTTAATGATGCTAAACCACAGAAAGAAAACACGGACAGGAACGGTTATCTTTGAAAGACGGCGTGGAAAAGTTATGGCTCAGCTTTGAAAATTGTCCTCGTTGCCGATAATACGATTATGTACTGACAGTTTCATTCGTCCATCACAAAAGTCACCGTCTAAATACTCGGCCGATCGACATCAGCCAAGGCGCGCATAAATCAACTGTTGCTTTTCTTGAGGCTTTTGAAGAACCCAACTTTGAACAACTTCAAAAGTAAGGCTTAACTTAAGAGGATAAGGACAGAAATACAGACAAACAAATAGACAGATTGTCGGAAAAACACAACAACCGATTGCATTCACAGATGCCGAAAATTTTCAGATTCATTTTCAGGTCAACCTGACCTCTTTCGACGTTCGGGACAAACACCAAAATAGCTCTGAATAAGGACCAAAATCACTGCTTTTCCCCTCTCTCTCCACACAACAAAATCATGCCTTATCAGGAATGTCGAGGGAGAAAAAGTAGAAGATAAAACCGAAATGCAACAAGAAGAAATTTGATCAATGGCCCTCAGCATTTGTTTTTTCCCCCCTCACATTTATCCTCCTTTCCACACAACTGTATGAAATCATCGCATCGTCATTGCGAAACTTTCTATTTTTTACTGTAAACTTCGCTGACAAATTCCGCTCTTGGTGAAAGTGTGTCTCTTCAAATAAAGATTTTTTTTGCCCTCTATCTTTCAGTTATGTTTACAGCCTATTTTGGTTGTTTATCGGACAATTTCGATAATTCATCTGCTTGACAAGGTCCCTTCTCCCTATTTTTTCCCCTTCTTTGTAAAATATTGCTGTTTTTCTGTGTCTCTTCATTCATTGTTTCCTATTCCAGATTCATTGTCTTATTATCTTTTTTATTTTCCTATTTTTATAATTCTATTTTTTAAAAAAAACCAACAACTTCGACCGTAGCAATCTTCCAGCTTCTCGGTTATTCACAGTCTTTTGTTCCTGTGTTCCTTTCAGTAAATCTCATCTATCTTTTTGTTTACTTGTTCATAGTTCTTAGTTCCTGCATGCTTTACTGGTCTCGCCCTGTCTCTTTCCTTTCAGTTTCTTTCTGAAAATTACCAATTCTATCTTTTCACTGTTAACTCTCCCTCCCCCAGCTTCCCCTTATGACAGATACTTTATGACAATGACTCCGCGTCTCTCTCGAAACAAATTCTTCCTTGAATTCCACAGTACCGCACATAAGGATTAAAAGGCCAGCCTGCAGAATTTCCCACATACCGGACTTCTTTTCCATTTTGCCAACAACATTAAGAAGCCTTCAGAAATCCACGTCCCAGTGCCAGAGAGAGAAGGAAATAAATTAGGGAATCAATTGCAATAATCCAGAAATTAAATTGTTTCCTCGTGACGTCACCTAAACGAAAATCGATGACGCAGCGCGCACAACTTTTATCTCCGGAAACGAGTGATTTAAAATGTTTTTCTTTGGTCAATATCTGCTTCCAAGTGATGATGTTCTGTGTGCTGGGGAGATTTATTTGGCGAAATAAAAGAATGAGAAACGAGGGTGGTTTTATAAAATAAGGAAAATCTTCGTTAACTGTGCAAACGTATCACACAGAATATAGATGCTGAGTCCTCTAATGTGAAAAACAGGATGTCTGCTGGGGCAAAGGGTCAGAGAACAGCCGTTTCCCATGGCCAAGCCACGTATTCTAAGGTGAATAATAGAATGTGAAAGGTGTAACGTTATCTTCTCAAAGACACTGAGTTGAAAAGAGTGTCAAGAAAAAGATAATACAAGACAAACTAACTAAAAAACCTCGAACTTTTGTAAAGTACTAGACAGAAAGGCAAGTCAAACACACTTTGAATTACCCGTATGGACTATACAACCTCTGGTTAAAAGTAAATTCACATAAAAACTAATTCTTCAAAAACTGGTAATGAAACTCACAAATTTATAGATGCATCATAATAGACATCGACTTAAGCGGAAAGATAAGAAATTATATATATGTGTCCCGATACGCTAAGTAACCAAAGAGTGAACTCGTTGTCGCCAGTCTGGGGGGTCCAGCTCCAGATAGCGCAAAAAGAGGAGCGAGTAAATGCATCTCTTTTCATATTACAAAATTAGCAGAACATTTAACTGATGTCAAGAACAAAAGTGAAAGCGACGTTAAGTCAGGCCCACATTAGCCCATTTTGATCGATCACATAGTTGGATGGTGATGTCACCACATTGAGTTTCAGTCAGGCCCACATTAGCCCATTTTGATCGATCACATAGTTGGATGGTGATGTCACCACATTGAGTTTCAGCCAGGCCCACATTAGCCCATTTTGATCGATCACATAGTTGGATGGTGATGTCACCACATTGAGTTTCAGTCAGATCCGAGTAGTTGGTTGGTACGTGCAGTCTCGTTGAAATTCAAATTCGTGACGCCACTAATCGATTAGTTGGCTGGTTAACATTGGCTTATGCGCGTCGGGCCATAAGTAAAATACATGTATTCGGAGTTGAACTCACGCGGAATTTCCAGGAAACCGGATAATCCCATTCAGGATAATAAAATAATTCAATTTATTTTACTAAGTAAGTAAACTCCATGCTCTAGCCTAGTACACCATCCCATGGCTGTAAGGAGTGTTTTAGTGACGTAAATATTTTCACGAGTTAGTAGCTGAAACTAAGTTTCCTTCAGAAAGGATTATGAATAAGGGATCGAATTAGGATTTCAATTGGATTTGCCAGTTGCCAAACTAATCTTTTGTTGGCAAATGACACAATAATCTATTCTGGCATGGGGCAGAAACTGGCCACAGAAATAATGCATTGTGTATGTTTTGGTTCATTGCCCACATCTATCTCGTCCAGATTTTCAAAAACCCCATAGCTTACTTATCTGTAGCAAAGTTTTGTTTGGCAAACATCCCAGATGGGAAAAAACACATTTTACATCTCAGTCGTACAGCGCGTTGACTTCAGTCTGTTTCGCTTCGGTTTTGCAGGCTATGGGGTTAAACGAGACCTCGTGCAATAAAGAAAATGAAACAAGTCTGTCTCCCTAATGTATTCAAAGAAAGTTCAAGTGTGAGTAAAAAACAACAAAAAACGACGCAAAACTAAACTTGACCCAGTGCACTAATAGCCTTTGAGCAGTGTCGCTCAACCGTTTTTGTCCCATGCCTCACTTAAAAAACAAAACAAAACAAAAAAAGACGTGTGACCCCACAATGATCAGACAGAGTTAGTATACAATAAGATTTTAATAATATCTATGTATACAGAATGTATACATTCAAAAGTAGTTTCGCATAAAACTTTATTTCAAGTTTTATTCACTTGTTCCTTACTTCAGTGAGAGCTTTGTCCTTGACACTGGCTGCAAATCTATTTGATCGCTATGCCCCATTCGGAAGCCCTAGGCCCCACCAAAATATTATTGTCACCTATGGGGCGTGCACCCAACCCTGAGAAACACTGCTGTAGAGTGAAGACCTGGGCTCACTGTTGTAAACATAGGTTGCTAAGACTGTAAACTCTCATCAGTCCATATTTAAATCTCACAAGATGTTTCGGAGTCTCCACAGCTTAAGAGCTCGGTCAAGTGAGAAATGAATCCTGGCTCAGGAAAGAAAGATGTTTCAGAACGGTTGCCCTGGCAGATTCAGTTAACTGGCAAAAAAAATCATTCATTGGAAAAAAGGGAAACATTTCATGGTCGGTTCAGCGGAACTTGAGAGAAAACTGATTTTCTTCAGATTCCCGTCAGAAATGGTTTGAATGTTTCCAGATATGTGAATGCGGGTCATTTGTCCTCAAATTTCGAATTTGTAGTAATTTCTACAAAAACTCATTAAAGCAGGTTGATGGTCGGGATTTAATTACCAATTTAGTGTCTTAAACCGTCAAATGGCGGATCTGTACATTGTGAGGGATCCATTTGCTTCGGGTCCACCTCCTTCACCTCCTTCAGTCCCCTCTCCCAAAACACACACACACACACACGCACACACACACACACACACACACAGAACAGATTTAAAACAATATATATTTGAAAACAAGCAGTTGGAACTAAAATAGCCAGTCAATCCTCCCTCAGAGTCCCTCCATACGGATAAAAGGCCTGTCGTTATTGTTGCTCCTCCTGTCATCAAATTTATAATATTCCTTAAATTTGCATCCGCTGTTCACATCCTCCTAATGTGTTTCCATTGTGCACATAAACATTTTCTATTGCGCTATCTCCTCTCTTCTCAGCTACTTATCCCCCTTTCACACTTTCCATTTCTCTTATTCTTCCCCCAGTTCTGTCCATCCCATTCCTTCATTATTCACTACACGCCATCCTTTAATCTCACCTATTCGACTGTCTGAATGCACGTTGTTTCCCATCATTCATAGGAAACTTGCACTTTCTATTTTTTTCCCCTCTCTGCCTGTCTCTCGGTCAGTTTTTAAAAGTCTGGAACTCTCTAACGTCCCCCTGTGACGAGTGTGCTGCTCGCAGAACCCAGTTTCATGTCTCAATACACTAATTCGACGTCCATCTCACGAACTGGCCCATCAGTGGTTTTGAGGTATGACTAACTTACCATTGTTTGTGATGAAATATATAATTATTATTCTCACGAAGTGACGGTAACAGTTTTGAAATTATAAGCAGAAACAATTTTGCCACATTCAAGAAGAACAAAAATGTCAAAAAGTTTGAGAGGGTCTCCTGTAAAATGAGAAAATGTTTGACACTCCAATGTGTAAGATGGATGACGAATTTAATAACTACTTAGTAGCTAATTTTTGCTTTAATTGTAACGAAATAAGTCACATTTTGCATTGAAATTTGTAGTATGAAAGTTGGCCGGAATACGACCCGCGATAAAGTCAAAACATTACGCAGCTCATTTTTACTGTTCAAGCAGCCTAATAATCATATTATGCTCAGCACAATGTCAACATTTTTATTATATAGATCTAATATACATAATATACCAAAAAAAATAAAAAAATTCGCATGTCAGATATTCGGTCCACAGTTCGTGCTTTCGGTAACATACACAATTTATGTCTGTATTTGAAACAATATTATTATGACGAAACATCCGAAGCATTACAGAAAAAAAACAACAACAATAGATTTCTCTCTTTCTACCAACGAACCTCCATTCTTCCGTAACGTTTCGCTTTACTGATAAGATTTCGTCTTGTTCTCATGCCCAGATTCGATTGTCATGGACACGATTTGACGCTTCTATCGAGGCCAACACCAGTGGAGAAGGGAGCATGAATTGTAGTGTCCTGAAGCCTGTCCTTGACTGGTTAGCCCCTTGAATTGGAGAACACAGAGATGTGATATTATTTTATTTGCTGTTGATGTTCAGCCAGCAGTATGTTATAAAGAGAGGCGAAGAACGAAGTTTCCTATTATACTTTTCGCCTTGACTCAGGAAAATTTGTCTCTTTTACTGCGGCTCTAAAAGCATCGTAACTAAAAATAATATTACAGACTGACCTTTGTCCAAAATGGATTATTTGTCCACGTAACTTACCGTCGAAATTTGAACTGTACACAAAAGTGCATAATTTTTGGTCACAGAGTCATGAAGGTTTAGATGTTTAAGTTCATCCTCTGGCTCCATTGCAATATCATTAACACTAAGCACATTGAGATACTTTTCTTTTGAGTACTTTCTGACAACAGTGAAAGCGGCAATTTTCACCGTCCCCAATCTTAAAAATGGATCTTGAAGGTTAAATCTATTTAGTTTTACTTAGTTAGAAATGAAAGAGGTAAATTAACTGAATTTTTTATTTCATAGATATCTGTATTAATAAAGGCAGAAAGTTTACGACATTGCAGCACGTTTTCCCCCTATATTTCATTTAGAAAAACACCTGCGCGAACCTTCAAAATGTATCCACATCTTATTCATAAACATTTTCAGGTCGCTGTGGCGTGAGATTGATTCAAGCAAGGGACATTCGATTTGTGATATCGTCACTGCCGTACGCTAATGGCACAACTCATTTTTGACACTTTTGAGATATTAAGAAAAAAGTGCGTCTTTTTTTGTCATTTGGTGACTTATGCCATTATGATCCTATTGGATTATTACATTTTCCCATGAGCGCATTTGTTTTTCTGTGATATTATCTGATAGCCCTCATGCTCAGGGATTTTGTAATGACCCGTCAGTTGCCTATTGGCATAAGTCTGACATAATAAGTATGCTATTATCGTAGAGCAGTGACGATATTAAAATTTGTATCCTTCATCTCCGGCTGCAGCTGATTGCAGTCAAAACGATTATTATCCAAAGACATCACGTTTCACATTCAAACCTGGCAGCATTGCTGCAACTTTTACCTGCCGGCGGTAATCATTTTATTTATTTACTGATTAAATTTATGTATTTTTGCACCTCTGGGGTACTAGGAGGAACGCATTAAAGCGGGGTAAGTGTGGAGTGAGATGGCGTGAGATTGGTGGGTTGACTGACAAAACAGGTTCAATAACTTTGCCAGATAAGACACTCTTGCTTAGGGGTAAGTGCGTACCTTGTGAGGGTGGGGCCGGGGGGTGTGGGGTTGCCTCCAAAGCAGACATGAGGGATTTGCGTGGATTGAGGGGGCGGGGGGGGGGGGGGGTAGGGGTACCTACGTATCTCCAATATGGTAACAAATTAAACAACTTGGTTAAAAGTGTTTTGCTTTAATTTTTTTTTTCAACAAATTACATTATTAAATTATAAAAAAAACAAAAAAAAAACCAAAATAGTGACCCCCCAGTGAAACAGTCAGATAGTTCATGCAAAATGGTGCCAGACAAAGTATTCAAACATTAAGGCCTTACTGTAGGCATCCAACTATCTTACATGGCTGGGGGGGTGGGGGGGGGATCCAAAATCACTAAACTCGAGCATAAGCGTTTTATGGATGTGTTCACTTGCAGAATGAGCCCTCGAAGTTGAAATACTCTTAAAGATCTGTACACCTTCTAAACCTGAAGCTATTTTCCAAAGCACGTTCAAAACACACAGGTGTCGTTTCTCGCATTTTGAGACACTAAAACTTGATCCCGTGTTAAATTTTCTACACGTTATCACTGCACCTGTTGCCACTTAAAAAAAGCACCGAACTTCACATTGGGGATTTTAACTTGTAAAACCTGCTAAGTCCCTTTATATTGAGTTTGAGAAACCGCGCTACTTTTGACACAGCATAATACTGGATCTGAGAGGGTACTTACATTTTAAATGAAAACCACATTGACTTTGCACGTTTTGATTGCCATAATGTTTTAGCTGTAGGCAGGTTTTACGGCTGATTTGAAGTTGAGCACCGCAACTCATTTTTTTTTAAAATGTCACTTAGCAGGTTTTCCAAGTTACCCCCTCATTTGGTTTGTCAATGCATTTATCCGTTTTTCTCATTGCAAAGATAATGAAATTATATTACTTCACGACGTAAAAGGTATAGACTACTCATGGTTCATTTCTGGTTCACATTCTCTTCAGAACAGCGATTTCCAACTATGTTTGCTCTGCGGCAGTTTTTAAAGTTCCGATCATCACAAGAAACGCCAACTCATCACGCAAACTACTTTTCATCTTTCTCCGTTCATTGGTTTGCTCTCTCTCTCTCTCTCTCTTTCTCTCTCTCTCGGCCTCTCTGTCTTTCTTTCTCTTTCTGGGTCTCGCTCTCTATCTCTGTCTGTCTCTCTCCACGAACACATACAGACATAAACTTGGGGAAAGAAAAACACATACATGCACAGAGAGCAAGAGATAGAAAGAGAGAGAGGAGAGAGAGAAAAAGAGAGAGAGAGAATGGGAGAAAGAGAGAGAAAGAGAACGATGGGAAGAGAGAGAGAGAGAAAGAGAGGGAGAAAGAGAGGGAGAAGAGAGAGAGAACAATGGGGATAACGAAAGAGAAAGGGGAATGAGAGAAAGCGAGAGAGAGAGAGAGAGAGAGAGAGAGAGAGAGAGAGAGAGAGAGAGAAAACTTATCATTATTACTATTTTTTTGACTGTACAGCTGGCGACCGCCCAGAACTATCTCAGCGCCAGGAACCCGCAGGTCGAAAACTCATGCTTTGGATCATGGATCACTTTCACTACTTGTTTTTTACATTTTATGCAGCCCAGATGAATTTTGTTCTCTTTCATCTGTTTCACTTGCTGCACTGAATGGACCTTGTTGCACACGTGAGTTGTAGGACAGGGATTGCTATCAATGTGTCCTCTTCCTCCCCCCCCCCCACCCCCCACCTTTCTGTCCTCTTTCACCAGATGCAGAAGTAAGCTAAAGTTGATGGCGACCGTGATAAAATAATAATATTATTTTTTTTAAAAGTGTAGATCTAGGGGTGATTCAGGACATGCAGCCAAAAATATCTCAACCAGATTTTTGTGATCAATATGAGGCCAGTTTCTGGCGAAACAACAACAGGAACAAACCTATAGAGGCCGTGTCACCTGGGAGAATGTTATTGCGAACAATTAGTGTAATCTTATAACCTAATCCCAAACTCTAAAATTTCCCAAAAAAACGTTCATGTTACAAACAAAATCTAATTCAGCTACATTTGAAAGCCAGTCCGAGAACATTAATATAATATAAATAGAAATTAAACGCACACTGAAAACTGTTTTTGGAATTCTGGAGAGGAGAAGTAACACTTTTTTTTGTTTGGGAAAATTTTTTTTAAATGAACAACAAAATCTGATTTCACAATTTTTTTCTGTCTTTACTTTTGCCTCTATCATCAGCCTTATCAAATTTTCAGATTCACTTTTTTTCCTTTTTTTTTTTTTTTGCACGCATGATTGTCAGAATCTAATAGAGTCTTTGCTGTAGGTCTGTACACCGAACACAATTATGTCTGTGCCACTGAGGTCAGATGTATCGCTCTCCCTATGAGTGTTATCACTGCACCTGCAAAGGACCTGAATCTTCACGAGAGAAAAGTGGGGGGAAAAAACAACAACAACCAAAAACCGTTCCATTTATCTTTTAAAAAATCATTTTGAGTTGCATATTAAATAAACATTTTGAAATATTTGCACTTTCCCTAAATGAAATTAAAAAAAAAAAAAAAATTCTTCGGGGAATTCATGAAATATTTGCCAACAGCACGATCTGCATTTGTGATATTAAAACTTAATGTGCAGTTTTATGATGGAACCAGGAATGCAATTATGTGTTCAAACGAGAGTCAGTTAATATGGCTTGAATTTGGAGAGAGCAGGTCGACACGATAACGGTCTGGTTGTGCAAAGAAGAAACTAGGCGACAGCCAGAGAATACAACAATGGTAGAACAAAAGGAGATTCTACCAGGTAGCAGAAAGCGCCAATCAGAGACCCGCTCAGTTATGGGACACATTAACGATCGAGACGCCATGAATTATTTAAACATTTGAAAACCATTGAAACCGGATAGACAGATGATTCGGGTAGCATTGAGAAGATAATATTAATATCACAATGTCCCAGTGGTGATCAACTGATAACTTTACTGAACTTTAGTTCAGATATTACCACACAATTATCCAGTCTGCGGAGACCTCGGCATCAAAATGTATCATAAATGCGCATTATAGCTCTTTTTCCGCAACCACTGACTAGGAAATGAGGGAACATATATGTGGCAGTGGGTTTCTGGGTCATAAAGCCAAAATACTCACAATAGGTTGGGGAATTCTTTGAAAGGGGGGGGGGGTGGGGAAGGGGAGTAACCAAGAAAATCTGTGGCCAGTTTCAGCAAAAAAAAAAAAAAGTCACTGTGGCCATTTCATCAAAGTAAATGTCATTTGTCACTCTTATCACTTGTCCTTACACTTTCTCCACATTCAACAAACACAATCAACACTGACACACACATGCAAGCACACTCATCCACTCACAACTGGTGGCCATTCTGGTTCACACTCATTTACACACACATACACACACCGTGCGCTCAAGAGGGGGGGAGGGGGTTGAGGCCAAGCCTATTGCAAAGCGTTCATGAAAGGGGCGGGGAGGAAGGATACCCACAACCGAGCCTATGTACTTTCAGACAAGGATTACTAAAAATGTATCGGCTCCCCCACATCCCACCCCCTTCTTTCCCAAAATGCTAAAGTAAACAAGCTTGTTGCCGCCCGGGGCAAACAAAAATTTTTAAAATGCAGATCTAGGGGCTATTTTGGAATCCAGTCTCAGTACTTTATGCTTGGCCCCTGAAGCAGTTTTTTTTTTTTTTGTTTGTTTTTGTTTAAAGGGATCTTTCTTGAATCACTAGAGAAAGCTGGCGTTCTCCCTGAGTGCGGGGAAGTCAAAACTTCTTAAGATAATCTTAAGTTCAAGATAGCGTCTTGAAGCGCCCAAAAAATCCTAATCTGAACTTCAAAGTAAGCAGGATTAATAATATTTATCCTCATCTCATTCTTATCTCGGTCTTTTTACTTTTAAACTGCAAATTTCCCCTCTTCAGATTAAGTGCTTTTAATTTTTCAAGTCCCCATCCGATTCCCCTCTCATACCTGGAAACTTGTGAAATGAAATTACTCCGCCATAGCTGTCAATCTGAAGGGCTTAGATTTTGATCATGTCCATGCCAAAGTGCTAACGTTGAGATATTGAGTGAAAAGTGTTTTTACGTGCGGGATGTTACGTTGAAAACGTCAGCTTGTTCACGCTACGCTTCACTCTAAAGCTCGTTTCAAAATAATCCGCTTAAGATTTTCTAAAACATCTCTTAAATGATTTACCTGTATGATCGTATTTTTGCATATTTATATAAGCCAAATGGCATTTTTTTCCCTTCAGAGCTTATGTAAATCGACACCGTCGTTCTTGTTTGTTATGTGTGCATTTTCTGAAGAACTGGACATCTTTTAGTATGTAAAAGAGGTAATATAAAATACACACTTGAACACTTGTTTAAAATGCATTGTGGCACTTACCAAACTGTTTCACAGTTCCAATTTATTCTAACTCCTTATCATAAATCGAAATCGGCAAACGTTTAACGTCGAATTTCTCACTTGTGCAAAAAGTGGAGCTGGAGGGAATCAGATCATAGGTCGTCAAATATCGCTAATTGGCTATAACTGCAATCCATGGGTGGTTTACAGTAATCAGAGTTACAACTTCGTTCGGCAACTGATTTTCCCCAGAGCCCTAGCAACTACACTTTGGCGTCCACGTGGACGGTAATTAAACCTCTTAAGCTGGGTTTTCATATGCACGGAAACAGAAACGGCAACGGAGAAGTCAAAAACTCTTGAAATAGTGAAATAGAAGTAATATTTTCACGAATAGACAAACGCCTTTGCCGTACACATGGAAACACTCTTTCTTCTTACAACTGGATGGATTATTGTGTTTCCGTTGTCGTTTCCATACACATGAAAACCCAGCTTTAACCGGAAATCCATGTCCGTTTAATTGCAAACGTTTCGTGATAATATAACGAGATATGATAAAACTGCCATGGCTTGATGTGCTCTGCAAAGAAGACAGTAATGTTGTATGCTCTGATGTTCAAACGTTCTATTCCGTTTGTTTTGAAGGCCAGGCGGACTTGGGCATGGTTTAGAACTAACCACTGCAGTTTGTTCATTAAAGATGTCCCACTTTAATATTTTTACGTTATTTTAACCAAAAATGTTGTCATATTTTACAATGACGAAGCATTCAGAACACGAATGCCTCTGACCAGCAAGAACATGAGAGAATAAAGATTATCCTCGACATCGGAAGCGAAAAGATACAAACTGTATTCAAATGGAAAAATGAAAATGCTACTGTTTTAGGCAGAAAAAAACTTAAGTCTGCATTAAGCACAAGTGTTATCAGAAACTAAGGGTACCCATTGATCCGGATACTATATCTCCATCTACTTCGAACGAGAACGGATAAATCTTGCCACCAATGGCGCCAGTTGCCGAGAACTACCAGCCACATGAATTAGAATCATTTCTCCCCCTCACTTTAACCCATTGTTTCTCGATCTTTTTTTGTGTTCCACGCCACACCATGATCGGACAAAGTTAGTATACAGTACACATACAATATTAAAATAATATTCATTATGATAATATGCCCAGATCAGAGATCCCCCTAAAAGAAAGACCTACAGCCCTCATTATAGTCGCGCATCTGATAAGTTCGGCGTTAAACAAGGAAACCGCCAGCACGAGGTAAACAAACACTCGTTTGTCTATACAGTTAAAAGAAAGTACGCTATGAAATTAAGATTTCGATTTTTAAAAATCCCTAGACTAGCCCATTCTGAAGTCCCCACACCCTACCAAAATATTGCCACGCCCACCGTGAGAACCACTGCTTGACCATTTCCAATCATGAATGAACGAAAGATAAAATGATAACAGTGGAGGCTGGCATACATACGCTAGTAGGAAAGTACCAGTTGCCATTTATACCCCCAACCTCCAAAGACACGTAAAAGGAATGCTTATCGATGCTTTTTATAGCCACATACATTGCTCTTTAATTGAGATATAAAAATTCTGTCTCTGAGTTCAGATCAAGCCCGAGATAACGAATATCAGTGAATTAAACTACAAACTCGGGGGTACTGCAGCTTGATTAAACTCCATAAAAATCTATGGGAACCAGCATGGGCAGTGCAGGCATGTTGGAAATTGGATTTTTCTCATATTTTCAAGTCCCCGGTCCTATTGGGGGGTAGGATCGAGTACCTAGTCTTCTCGGATAAGGACGAAAAAATTCGGAGGGCCCGTGTGCACGTTGCGCACGTTAAAGATACCTTGGCAGTTGGAAATCGTAAAGAGCAGGCCGAAAGGCCGCTGCCCGGGCAAAATTGAAACTTGAAATTAATAGATTAAAATTTATCCATATCATCCCCCCTCCCCCACCACCAACAAAAAAATTTATTATTATTCATTATTAAATATATATTGTTATTAATAAAAAATATTCAAATATTATTTGAGTTGTGTGTTGTGAACTGATGTGAGCTGTGAACTGCTGTGAGTTGTGAACTGTTACTGTTGTGAGTTGTGAACTGCGCCTAACAGACTGCGTTACAATTTGCTCTGAGATAGAGAGAGAGAGTGAGCGAGACAGGGAGAGAGAAAGAAGCAGTGCAGTGTGTTGAGCGCTTCGCAGGCAGCTCCATTCTGCTCTGTGGTTGACATGTTGTTTCTGTAAAGCGCATACAGCATTTTAAATGGATATGCGCTATATAAATGCTATACATTATTATTATTATTATTATTATTAATAAAAATAATGCTGATATTCTGTATTTCAGCTGTCGTATTTTGGCCCATCGACTCCAAATGATAATTGAAATCTTAAATGACAATAAATTACTCGCCACCCGTGCTCTCTCTAATCATAATTACTTTCTTAGCCATCGAAAATGATGACCTTTGATATTTTCAAATGGCATTTTTTAGCACGACTTGTCTGACATTTCTTTGTCAGATATCACTTTTTATCACGATTTGTCGCCCACTTATTTCCAAATCTTTAATTTTTTTTAAAATCCCGATTTGAGACCAAATTTCAATGTTTTAATGCTTAATTCTCTTTGAAAAGAGAGAAATAATTTCTTTCATAAATGCCGGTACTTCGAAACCAGTGTTTTCTCAGTCAATTCTGACCTCTTTTACTGTCTGGAACACACTTCTATTTATTTATTTATTTACTTGTTCATAATTATTTGCTTATTTATTTACCCAGTAAAAGAGGAAATAAAACTCGCAAGCAGGAAACACAGACCTTCCGTGTGAAGACATAGTAAAGCAGAGTAAAAATTCGACAGCCCAAAGACGTCCACGTCACACTAATATCTAGACGCGCTTGACAGTAAAGGAAGATATTTACGAAGAGATCTGTGGCGTCGAGATGTTCACCTTGTCAAAAATGTCTGTCGAATTCCGATGGTAATTTTTGGACCTACGGTTGATTGCTACCCGGAAGTAGGTTTAACTAATCGAGTCTATTACAATATCATCTCATTTTTTTCTATATCACTTCCGGATTTAATACAGCGATGACTAAGTGTCAATATTGAAAATCGTCCTCTCTTTGGATTTTCTCAGCTATATGGGATGACTGATTTATAATTAAGAGGTAGTGTTTCAAGGACAAGGTATAGTGATACAATAATTATACTACAGATAATATTAGCTTGAAACCTAACTCAAATGAGGCGTAAAACTGTCACCTGGTGGTAATGGCTTATGATATTATCTTAAATGCTTTTGAGACAGCGGGTTTCACTACAACGAGTAGTATTGAGTAGTTAAAATTCTATCATCTGTCTGTCTAACCACCAAACCTTCCATCCATCCGTCCATCCATCCATCCATCCATCCATCCATCCATCCATCCATCCAACTATCTATTTATCTATCTATCTATCTACTGTCTATCAATGCAAAGTGAACGTTTTCAAACATGTGCAGATAAAAGGTATCAGCACTAAAATGAGTGACACAGCAAATGAGAGATCAGAATAAAGTGTTTATTTATTTATTATCAGCACCTATAAGCAATAGGATATTGTTGGTGCCCATAATCACTAACTACGGTATTCTGTGGAGATCTCAGTGTGGAGGCAGAGGAAAACGTCTAATGCAGATTGATGGATAAAAATAGACATATAGATAGACAGCCAGAAAGTGACAGAGAGAAACAAGTAGATAGATAGATAGATAGATAGATAGATAGATAGATAGATAGATAGATAGATAGATAGATAGATAGATAGATAGATAGATAGATAGATAGATAGATAGATAGATAGATAGATAGAAACAGTATTCTCAAATAAAACACTCGCAATGATCCACATAGAAACTCTATTACACACACACAGCTGGTATTGACACCATCCTTGTCAGTCCTGATTCTCCTTTGTGGAGACCTGAATTTCACCGCCTTCCCTGAAATTGGCACATGACATGCCAAACAAACGGAGATTAAACAGGAAAAAAAAAAAAAAACAAACAAAACATCAGAAACTAGGCAACAACATACCAGAGTCCTTCAACCCGTTGCCATTCGTGTTTTTCATGATAAGAATCACGGAAAGCAGCACCGAAGCTGGAAACGGTGAATCCCAAATATTCTGCAATTGGATCTGGGATAATAATAATAATAATAGTTCGTCCATCAGGTATGATGATGACCTTAACAACACCAGAGGAATAAAGAACAGAAATTGTTGAGAATTTCAACACATGGACAATAAAGAGAACTAAAGGACACAGAGGACAGAATGGAAAGACTGTTCTTTCATGACTTATGGCTTCTCATGTGACTGATAAGTCCTATTTTTGCCCTGAAGACCCTTCCGCATAAGTGACAAGAGTGCTCCGTTGGTTCAGTACCACTGGGCCTTTTCTTGCGCCGTTCTCTTTTTTTGATAGCCTGCTGGACTCTGTCAGCTTCCCATGCTTTGCTGCCTCTGGTAAGGGCCGCCCTCCAATTTGCACGATCAAGCGAGAGCTTTTCCCACTCACTCACATCAATGGCAAAGGCCTTCAGTGATTGCTTGAGAGTGTCTTTGTAACGTCTCTTTGGGGCCCCAACATTCCTCGTTCCATTGGAGAGCTCAGAGAAGAAGATTTGCTTAGGGAGTCTGGAGTCGGGCATTCTGACAACATGTCCTGCCCAACGTAGCTGAATTTTTTTCAGGTGGCAGAAGATGCTCAATTCCTTGGCACGACCGAGGACCTCAGTGTCTGGAATTTTATCCTGCCATTTGATCCTTAGGATCTTTCTAAGGCAGGCCAGACGAAAGTGATCTAGTTCTCCGGCACGCGATTGGTACACCGTCCAGGTTTCAGCCCCATAGAGTAGGGTGGGAAGGACCACAGCATTGTACAGGATCTGGGATAAATAGTGATATTTGACAATAATTATACCATGGTATTTGTTTTTTTTTGGTTAGGAAAGGACTGCATTTTGATAAGCCTCGTTTTACATAAGGTAGCACCAGAATAACATCATGATAATACTATAGTTCTGTAGAGCAGGACCGGCGAACATGTAATGACCCAAATCTTCCAGAAAATGTTTTTTTTTTTGTGTGGACACGTCCCGTTCGATATTTGATGTTTCGCCTTAACGCATGAAAAAGACACATTCTCGTGGAGTAAAATCTAAATATGTGACCGGAATTTCATTCTTCGCCCATTCTTACACAAGTCATATTGCTTGCTGGTCGAAAATGAACTTTTATCACATTTGATTTGTGTATTCTTCAAGGAATTGTGGCGAATATTAACAATAATTTCTATTAGTGTGTACGTCGACTCTGAGTGTCGCTATTAATGTGATCTAAACCTGGATATGTACGATTGGGCTTACTGCAAAGAGTTTACAAGATTCATCTTGTGCACATCGGCTAGCAAATATCAATACTCATTATGCAAACTGTTATGACAAGACCTTGTTGAATTTAACGCACAACAATATTCTGAAGTCTCTGTTTTAGTTAATCTACTGCATATCAAAACTGCCATGTTTTCATTTCACTGATTTTTATGGTTTTAGGCTATGGTGAGCACTTGATCAATTTCTCACCCTCCCTCCCTCCCTCCCTCCCCACCCGCATTTATAGCCCGTCCTTTTTTTTCAGGTCCCCCCCCCTTCCCATTTTATTTGCTTATCTATTTATCTATCTATTAATTTTTATCTTTCTATCTCTCTATCTATCTATCTATCTATCTATCTATTAATTTTTATCTTTCTATCTCTCTATCTATCTATCTATTAATTTTTATCTTTCTATCTCTCTATCTATCTATCTATCTATCTATCTATCTATTAATTTTTATCTTTCTATCTCTCTATCTATCTATCTATCTATCTATCTATTAATTTTTATCTTTCTATCTCTCTATCTATCTATCTATCTATCTATCTATTAATTTTTATCTTTCTATCTCTCTATCTATCTATCTATCTATCTATCTATCTATCTATCTATCTATCTATCTATCTATCTATCTTTCTATCTATCTATCTATCTATCTATCTATCTATCTATCTATCTATCTATCTATCTATCTATCTATCTATCTATCTATTTATCTTTCTATCTATCTATCTATCTATCTATCTATCTATCTATTTATCTTTCTATCTATCTATCTATCTATTTATCTATCTATTTATCTTTCTATCTATCTATCTATCTATCTATCTATCTATCTATCTATCTATCTATCTATCTATCTTTCTATCTATCTATCTATCTGTCTACCTGTCTGTCTGTCTGTCTGTCTATCTATCTATCTATCTATCTATCTATCTATCTGTCTATCTATCTATCTATCTATCTATCTATCTTTCTATCTATCTGTCTATCTATCTATCTATCTATCTATCTATCTATCTATTTATCTTTCTATCTATCTGTCTATCTATCTATCTATCTATCTATCTATCTATTTATCTTTCTATCTATCTATCTATCTATCTATCTATCTATCTATCTATCTATCTATCTATCTATCTTTCTATCTATCTATCTATCTATCTATCTATCTATCTATCTATCTATCTATCTATCTATCTGTCTGTCTGTCTGTCTGTCTATCTATCTATCTATCTATCTATCTATATACCTGTCTGTCTGTCTGTCTGTCTGTCTGTCTATCTATCTATCTATCTATCTATCTATTTATCTATTTATCTATCTATCTATCTATCTATCTGTCTGTCTGTCTGTCTGTCTGTCTGTCTGTCTGTCTGTCTGTCTGTCTGTCTACCTATCTATGTATCTATCATTTCTTCCTTCTGTCAGTTTGTCTGTCTGCACTTCTGCTTGTTTAATTAAACTGTGTATGCAATTCATTTTCAAATGAATCAATGCCGATTATTTCGCTGCTTTTCTAACGCAGAACGTGAGCTCCACTTATATTTGGACATTCATTGTTTTGTCTATACCTGAACTAGAATGAAATGATTAAGCTCACGCTGTTCACGTCGTGTATGATAATTAAATAATTGCCACAAACGGAGAATTATCTCTTTTTCAAGTACGAAAACAAAGTGCACAAAGTACACTACAAATCTATTCTACACCGTGACACTCCGCGGGGGAAGATGTAATTCTACACCTCTTTAATCATATTAGAAACACACTGGTTCTGAAGTGGAAACATTCACGTGCACATCGCCGGTTCAGTGCAAGCAGAGATTACCTTTTTCTGTGAGACACTAGAGTTAATCACTTCTTGCACTGAACGGACGATATGCGAAACGGTTCAAAATTTTTTGGGGGGTTTATTTACCCTCATACCGGCTGAAGGTAGGATGCCCTTGCCTAGCTAGACTGAACGCTTCCAAAGACAACGTTCGTTACCATGTTACTGCATACATTCGTATTATTGTTTTGGCAAAGAGCAACAAGAATGTCACAAACAGAATAGAGTGAAAAAACAAACGAGCACATTTTGTTTGTTTGTTTTGGTGCCAAAATAACCCATGTATCTCCAGTGTTTATTTGGTAATACCACCTGGCAAGCTCGCTTGCCACACTGTTGTCTTCTTCCCGTAGTTAGCCAGAAAACTAACACTTGTCGGCCTAATTTTCCCAAGTTGCACAAAACTTGTATTTGGCCAGGAATGTTCTGTTTAACTTCATTCTCAGTGAGGGGATTTATCCCCCGAAACGTTTCCAATAAAGGCGATCACGAATTATTACTAGTTCACTTGATTGCGATAAATAAAGAAAACTAGATGACCTACCGGGCATGGCCCGGAATAAACAAGCATGTGCTTCCCCCCCCCCCCCTCTCTCTCTCATATAATAAAAGTAATAAACTACAGTCTTTCTTCAGAACTCGTGCGCACCAAGTGGCCGTATGCATAATCAATGCGTAAACTAAAGTAAATACGTTAACTGGTGTTAACACGAGAAATTGTATTCATTTCTTGCGTTAACACCAGTTAACGTATATACTTTAGTTTACGCACTGATTATGCATACGGCCACAGAACACTACGCACCAAACTGAACGCTTGATACGGTTACTTTTTATGACATGCACGGTACTATATATTACGAAACAAACATGCAAAACTACAGATGTTACATAGCAATAAACACTGTTATTTTTTTCAAATACATGCTTGAAGTAAACAACTTTTAATTATAGCCATCATCTTCTTTATCTCAATTGCCACCTTCCTGCCAAATTTAAGGCCTGAAGAGTGTATAGTTTGGTCAGTTAGTCATGCCAAAGGTTGCAAGTTACTGAAATATATAATAGATATAGATTAAGTTTTATAAATTTTCGAATAGTTACCACTGTATAAAGTATTATGGTGAAAACAGTTATTAGATGACAATGCAAAATGCCTGGATGAACTGGCAGGGGGCACGGGGTTGGGAGGTGGGGGTGGGAAGAGGTGTGGTCTGGGACTGTGACAACCATTGTTCTGTAGTTACTGAATATCTTCTGTCTGCCCTTGAGAGATCCATCAATCAAAAACCACCGTGCTGCTCATCCATTCATTATTCATTCATGACAGTCATTGGCATTAATTGTCACGACACGACATGAATCATCGCAGCCCCTTCCTACTTCCTTCTTTTCGATAAAAAAAACAACAACAAAACATCGGTTTTATCCTCAGACAATCGTGCGATCTGCAAATAAAGACACGGTTGAGTTAAAATGAGGTCATAAACTCACCGTTTCACCCTAGTGGTGGCATAATAAAATTGGCCTGTTTTATCAGAAATTTGGTTTTTTAGGGGTGGAAAAGAGCGTTTTGTCTTCGACATTTTTTTACCTTCTTCTTTTAGAAGGCTTTTTGTTATTATTCCATGTGCTCAGGAAAGTGATTCAAGGTATAATTTTCAGTACATATAACATTAATAATTACTTCGACCGATCTCATTCCATTACATCAATGTCACAGTGGTCTACGGATTAACTATTTGATTTCTGGATTTCCGAGGAAGCCAATATCAGCACAAGAAACGGGAACATTCTCTGAGGGCATTTACTGCACTGTTTTCGATTTGCAGATTATAAGGAACTAGACTTAGTTGGCTGTATATTTGGCATAATTTGACCTTTTTTAGCGTCCGATTTGGCCTTAGAGGTCTCCACGGATCTGGCCACCATCTTTTACTTGATAGCGGCCGCACGTTTTAATTCTTATCTAGATTTGATTTAGACATTCAGAACGCGCCCTTTAATGCACTCTGCATCATATCTGGTCCAGACATCGTGATCTTTGCTCACGGCAACTGTTTCTCCCTTTGCTCATTTTGCGTGTCTCTCACTTAATCCCACCCACACTTTTATTTCAGCCATCTAAGTTTATACCATTAAGTTCTCGATCTCGGATCTCCATCCCGGAGGGGACAGGGGGCTGGAGGCTGGGGGGGGGGGGGGTTGGGGGGCTGAGGGGAGGGGGTGTCGGTACAAGGCAGTTTCTCGGGGAGGGGCGTCGCCGATCTCGGATCTTGATATCAGGACTGTGCTGTAGATGGGCGGGGTTCTCGGTTGTTGCCAAGACAGTTTCCTGCACTTGCCAAGGTAAACAACAACATTATCATCACTATTTAGATTTTGGAAATTAATGGTGTTCACAAGAAACTTTGAATTTAGGAGAGGCTTATAATTACAATATAAGATTTGATATTCTTTTCCGCTTTAAAATGGCAAAGAAAGAGAGAGACACACACAGAGAGAGAGAGAGAGAGAGAGAGAGAGACAGAGAGAGAGAGAAAGAGAGAGAGAGAGAGAGAGAGAATGAGAGAAAGAGATGGAAAGCGATAGAGAGAGAAAGACAGAGAAAGGGAGAGAGACACAGAGAGAGAGAAAGAGAAAGAGTGGAAAGAAAGAAAGAGACAGGGAGAAAGAGAGAGAGAGAAAGAAAGAGAGAGAGAAAGAGAGAGAGAAGAGAGAGAGAGTGAAAGAGAGAGGGAGAGAGAGAGAATGTGTGTGTGTGTGAAAGAGAGAGAGAAATAAAAAACAACAACAAATCAAACCAAAAAAGGCACCGTTTTTTTTTTCTTTCACATTATTATGAAATGGCAGTGAAAACCAAACTTGGCACAGCTGACATCTCCAGGGTCCTATAATTGATAGTGCATTAAAGAAGAGATCAAGTCAGGCCGTCTCCCGCATGTGACATGTATTAATATCGTCTATCTCCTTCTGTTTGCCTAGCACTACAATGTGGTCACAATCAGCTCTCAGACCCCGTGACCATGGCAGCCAAACAAAGCACTGATAATACCATTGTAACAATTATTATACCGTGAATAGCAAGCAAAACACTTAAATATGACACATTTTGAGAAGATGAGATTTCAGCCATAATGTCTGAAAAAAGTCAAAACAGAATACTTAAAAGCTATAGAAAAGTTTAAACTAAGACACTTAACACACGCTTGAGGATAATTATAATCATATTTTACTTCTCTCATTTGAAGACCATGTGCAAACAGGAAGGCTCGCTAACGCTGACGGCGCATCGAGTCAAGTCCGTTTTGCATCTGTTTGGAATCCGTGCGCAAGGTCCTTTTTTCCGCCAGCTTTCTCAAACCGGCTCTGGGGTGCCTGGAGTAGTGAGGCAGACAGTCATGTTTCAGACTCACCAGTGCGCATGACCCCATTTACCGCCGCAGTTCACAGCTGGCACTAAAACCCGAGACAAGACAGACCTAGCTGAGTGCGTCACCAGCCTAAGAGACCAACCACAGACAACTGTGTACTTCATATTGCGACATATCACCGTATTGCCGATACTCGACGCTAATGGCATACGTGATTTTCTGATACTCTTGAGATATTAAGAAAACCCTTTTTCTTTTTCTGTCAATTGGTGATTTATGCCATAACGATTATGTTGGATTATTACATTTTCCCATAGGCGCATTTCTTTTTTCTGTAATATCATCTGATATGCCTCATCCTCAGGAATGCAGTAAACCGTTGGTTGTCTTTTTGACTTGAGCCATTACTATACAGTGGTGACGGCGTACTTTACTAATTACCGCCAATTCGCTGCATTTGCCATAACATTACCATGGTGTCTCCGCTTTCATACCGGTCCTTAACACCCTAGCCTATCCAGACCAGCACACGCCTCTGAACAACGAAGTTGTTCCAGGCAAACGGGACTTTAACTTACCTCACTACATATTAATTTATCTACCTACTTTATCTCCTTCTATTATATTGGTTGCCATGGTAATTTCCAATAACTAAAAATTTAACATGACGGTGTTTTCTATTATTATCGATACGTTGGAGACCCCGTTCCGTTGATAGATACACGTTTAGGTTGTATTTAGATCTTTCATACAGGAATAACAACAAATACAACAACAATAATTCATTGCAGGAGGAGCAAAAGGAACAACATAACAACAGCAACAGCAACACAACAGCAACGTAGAACCGCGACAGCAACAACAACTGCATCAATAGCAATCAATGACGACAGCAACAACAATTGCATCAATAGCAATCAATGACGACAACAACAACAACACACTAACAAGAACAACCATTGCAGGAATAGCAAAAAGAACAGCAACAACAACAGGAACAACAACAGCACAAACGTGACAGCAACAACACCACAAAAGCAACAAAAGTAACAGCAACACAACAGCAAGATCAGAACACCAACCACAACAACAACAAAACAAGAACCACAGCAACAACAACTGCACCAATAGCAACAGCAACAACAACTGCACCAATAGCAACAGCAACAACAACTGCACCAATAGCAACGGCAACGACGACTACACCAATAGCAACAGCAACAACAACTGCACCAATAGCAACAGCAACAACAACTGCACCAATAGCAACAGCAACAACAACTGCACCAATAGCAACAGCAACAACAACTGCACCAATAGCAACAGCAACAACAACTGCACCAATAGCAACGGCAACGACGACTGCACCAATAGCAGCAGCAACGACAACTGCACCAATAGCAGCAGCAACGACAACTGCACCAATAGCAGCAGCAACGACAACTGCACCAATAGCAACAGCAACAACAACTGCATGAATAGCAACAGCAACAACAACTGCACCAATAGCAACAGCAACGACAACTGCACCAATAGCAACAGCAACGACAACTGCACCAATAGCAACAGCAACGACAACTGCACCAATAGCAACAGCAACGACAACTGCACCAATAGCAACAGCAACGACAACTGCACCAATAGCAACAGCAACGACAACTGCACCAATAGCAACAGCAACGACAACTGCACCAATAGCAACAGCAACAACAACTGCACCAATAGCAACAGCAACGACAATTGCACCAATAGCAACAGCAACGACAACTGCACCAATAGCAACGGCAACAACAACTGCACCAATAGGAACGGCAACAACAACTGCACCAATAGCAACAGCAACAACAACTGCACCAATAGCAACAGCAACAACAACTGCACCAATAGCACAAAAAAAACAACAATAACAAAAACAGCAACAGCATGATAAAAAACAACGACAACAGCTGCAACAGCAACAACAACACGAACAAAAATGACAATTATTAACTGGACTGGCAGTGCATGAAATGAACGTGATACAAGAAACATGCGAGCAAAAGGGCAGAAATACATCATCAGAAGAATCCACAACATTATAAATCATTATTGTCTGTGATCTTTTAGCAACTGAATCATTTTGACGGTTGTTTTGTTCAATACAAGCCACACCTATTATTATTATTATCATTACCATCGTTCATCTTCCGCTTAAACCGAGGTTCACTTAAGTGACATTAATTTTGTTATGTAATGTTTATGTACTCAATAATCAGATTATTAATAATGAAGGTTAACTGTTTCCCGGAAACTGGTGATATTGGAAATCTGCCTGGTGATGATAGCGGATAGCCGTGAATGTTGCGGGGGCGTATTAATTTAGCAGATCTGGGGAAACGCTTAGCAACATTGGCACGGTAACATGTGTTTAAGTTTATCCTGTTTGAAGACCCAAATGTACTTACGATTAACTATCTTTGAGCTAGAATCTATAAGAGAGGGGGAGGGTTCATATTCTAATTTAAGGGCTTATGAGAGATAGATAGAGAGAGAGAGAGAGAGAGAGAGAGAGAGAGAGAGAGAGAGAGAAAGAATGAGAAAGATGGACAGAAAGAGAGAGAGAGAGAGAGAAGCACACACAAAAAAAAGAAAAAATGCATTACTTACCGTACACTTTAACCGTAAGAAAAAGTGACTTTTCCACGGATATTATTCGAGCCCGACTCACATTGTACATTCTAACGATCTGCTTCAACGGCATACCAACAAGACAGTGATAGATTCCACATCACTCAAGTGCTACCCGGGTTACAATCATTATACTGATTGGTGCCGTCAGTCGCCAGGGCGCAGCCTACCAGACATGGCGACTACAGAAAGCTCTAAGTGGTCAGAAAAATCATCCTTGTCAAGGACATGGCGCTGTTCGGGACCAAAGCGGAATCATTAGCCAGTCATTATCTCATGACACGACGCTTCATTCCATCATCACTTAATTGCTAGGCACCGTCTCACCGCTGCGTCAGTCCCATGTTCACTTAATAAGCGTAGCTATGAGAACACTGAACCGAGAAAACGCCAGTTGTCACAACACTTGCATCACGCCAACCGTCAACACACAGTCGGTACGATTAGGTTTTTCAGAAGACGAACGTCCCCATTTACGCACGACCCCTTTCAACAGCTAACAATGAATGGTTACGCAATTATTGTGGTTATAACGTATGAGAAGACAGTGGAGGTCGATAATAGAATTAATCCACAGAAGTTGGACTGCCCCAATCTAAAAATAGAAATACACCACTCGACCGGAAGTAGGTACACTTTACAGTAAACAAACCATTCTTAACTAGCGTTCTCTGCATTGATCTGTTCTTATTTTGTGAAACTGAAGCGACTTATGACTAACTTTCAGTGGCACTGAAACTAGAAAACTGAATTACAGTTTGAAACAATCCAAATACAAAACAAGGACAATAAATTATCTTTTTCAACTATGAAAGTGAAACTCTTCAAACAAAAGTTCTGAATACGTTCCCCATTTTCTTGCCCTGATCCTAGCCGCAGCCCTTCATTTGTCCAGGCCCCTTCATCTCGCCCTAAAACTTTCCCTTACACAGACTATTGGGGTTTTATGAGGAAATTAGGTGAACAAACTAGATCCAGATGTAGATATTGACCGATGTGCTCTTCAATTCCATATCTATGTGTATAACATCTAGAATCTAGATCTAGCGTTCTAGCCACTGGGAGTGTGAAAGCATTCGGAACTTTTCCGCGACACATGTTAGTAGACACCATCAATATCATCTAGATCTATGCCTAAAGATCAAGATCTAAGATATGATATTCATTTAAACAAAAACTAATGGTTCACCATTTTATGCTCTTTCTTTATGGACGTTAAATTTTAGTGTTTCTTCACTGTAAGAAAAGGACCCAACATACTATGTTTATTCTTCCTAGGCCTAAGTATGCATTCCTTTTGGTTCATAATATTTTGTGATTGCAGGTGTAGGACGAACGAGTGGCTACTGTAGATTTATGTGTAGTGGGTTCCAGTATTACTTTTTAAAATAATATTTTTATTAACCATGGAACATACAAAGTGGTGCGACCTTAGGTTATTGAAGTTGAGCTGCTCGTGAGGCCGGTTGCATAAGGTAATTCACTTCTTACATCGCTCAGGGTTTGTTTTGGGCTTGGGGATGGGAATAAATATCACGTCATCCAAGTGTGGCTGACCTGCATATTTGTTATCGCTATTGCAGATTCCCCAGGCACATCTTTTACGGTTTTTATTTACTTTTCTACACAGCTTCAGCAACAAATAACACTCTTCTACCGCCCCGCGTCTGTCTCGTGTACCTATTTCCGGTGGATCTAAAAATAGATTGGGTTTTTCCCCTTACGCGGATCAGTTCTATTATATCAACCCCAAGGCCTCCAGGTGTCTAGAAGCTTTTTTTTTTTTTTTTTTCAAGAAAAAACAAAACAACAGTTTTCATCATTTCCTAATGTTTTTCATACTATGAATTTAAAAAAAGAAAAGGAGGGAGGGAGGGAGGGAGGAAGGGGGGAGAGGGGGGGGGGGGGAGCTGTCTTGTCTGTGCTAAATGGAAAATATTTCATTCTATTATACTAAAACCTTCGCATTTTCTGAAGTTTCCATGAAGTTCAAGCTCTGTCGCTATTTAGACGATTATTTGTAAGAAATGCCAACAATTTAAAGATAATACGTTTCGCTTTAATCGAAGTAGTAAGGAAAAGCGCGCTGCAATGTCGTAAACTAGCTCTTTTGTTGCAATGATAGTAAATTATGGAGCGTTGAGTTCACATAGCCAGAAAATGCCGGCATTATAAACCCGGCAATAATACTGGATTTCGAAACATGATGTCTGATTGAAAGATTCAGATCGCCCAAGATGTTATTATTATGAGTAAGTGCATGTCGTAGTTATACGTAATTGTTATATTTTGCATGTTTGTTTGTGTGTGTGTGTGTGTGTGTGTGTGTGCGAGCGCATTAATGAGTCATTTCTCTAACCCAAGCCAAGCTGGGGACCCAGGTTGTAAGACTACATAATACAGTCAAAATGTAGCTTGAATACAGAAAAAAAGTTAAATGGAGCAAAGCCCCCCACCAGACATAATACAGAAATGACAATAAAACGAAAAGGAAAAGGACAGACAAATGAACGGAGTTTTCCGTCTATGAAGGTTCTTCAGAATTTGCTACGTACAACTTGTTCCCTTTGCCACACTTGTCTTTGCTTCAAGCCTTGCTGCGACGCTATTGACTTTCTATTCGTTTGATAATTATTATGACAATACAGTTACGGTCAAAACACAAATTGCCATCGACAAAGAAAAAAACACCCAAAGCATCATTATTTACCAATGAACCAGCGATTTCAAAAGACACGGCGTGAGTGTTTACTACCTCTCGTGAAAGTAGTAAAAGCTGCAGGGAGGAAATGAAGACAGCCAAACAGTCCCGGTTCGACCGATGTGGTAGACCGGCGCTTTTGATCAAGGCCATAAAATCCGTTTGTTTATTGCTACCTTTCGCCACACCTGCGTGCACTGCACGGCCCGACATGCTGAGTACACATCTAACAAGCTGGGCATGCGGGCTATTGTTTCGCTTTGCAAAGCCGTACATCGGCGGTTCCCTCGTTTGTGTCAGAGATATAACTGGCCATTACACCTGGCAGCGAAATGTTCCCAAAATGTGTAAGAAAAAAAAATTAAAAAAAGTTCCGAATGCGTCTCATACCAGTATTACCGGATTGCACCTTTTACCTTTTAATGTACGTAGCAATTAATCGCCGAATCCAGCATTAACCATGGAAACATCTAGAAAGAACAGGACTAATTCGCCGGGGTCCCCCCCCCCCCCCGCCCTCCTGTCACACCTGGTAATCCCTAAGCGCACGGACGTCTTTGTGGGGATCCGTGTATCCCCCGCGGTTTGGACTATTTCATTACTGTAAGAAAACCTGACCATGAGACGCATCTAGACAACACCCCCCCCCCCCACCCCCCTTTCCTTCCCAACCCCAGAAAAAAAAAGAAAAAAAACAACCTTGATTTATTTATTTATTTATTTATTTATTCTTATTCTTATTATTATCATTATTATTGGCCATCTTCACTATGTTCCCAATGTTATTGTTTCGATGTTGTTTAGACAACTAACGAGCCGCATAAATAATATATAGTAAGCTGAGTTTCCGGTTTCAAGAATTAATTAAAGCTTTTAATTACGAGAAGCGGAAATTCTGAGAACTGAAGTAGTGACATCAAAGAGTTAGGTATTACCTGCCTGATAATTAATTTTTCCAGTTTAAGCGCAATAAAAATGTTAGTGAGTGCTTGAATTAAAGTTTAAGTTTTGATAATCTATTTTCAATTCCCTGACATCTTTCACTTCCTTCCATTACACCCACGCTACACATTACTACCGCCTGTATTTGTGGGGAAATAGTTTGATCTCACTATCTCCACCGTCAACAATAACAGCCAAATAACACGTCGTTATGAGTAACAATACGGCACTTATTTGGAAAAGTAAAACTGAAGAATGCAAAGACAAGCAGACATTGTGTTGTTTTTTTCATCAACATCGATTTTCTCTGGAAGCCGTCTTTCAAATTTCTTTGAAATTTTGCCCGGGCTCATATGTCAAACAAGGCCTGATGGAACTGATTTTATATTTCGAGACCCCAGTTCTTGCATGTTCTATCTCCATTTTCTGAAGGAAAGAAAAACAACAACCTGGAGATCTTTTAGGGCTTGGAAGAATTATGACAAAATGCCCACTTTGACACTTGTTAAAAATACCTTGTGGCATGTATCAAGATGTTTCACAGTTACGATTTGGTCCAAGATCTTATCATAATGGTTGTTTGCTGATCATTAGCTTACTAAGTAATATACTACATTCCCCTAATCCCGACAACAGCGTAATAACTAAAGTTGCAAACTTTTGACGTCGAATATAATCAGTTGAGCAGGAAATTGTGTTAGAATAAATAAGAACTAAGATCGGCATTTTTGTTAGACTGTAACCTTATTTTTGGTTTTGCTTCACATTACTTTTGATCAAATTATTAAAAGAACACAGTAACATTTTCTGCAGTTAAGTAACGGACTGTGATAAACGCTAAACTTGGTGTGCATCTTGAACAGGAAAATGAATAATGAATACTCAGCGGAGAATGATCCACGCACTAATGTCCACAGGACTGAACAATTTTCAATAATATATTTTTTAAAATGGCAACAATCATTTTTGCTGAAAATATTTCCCGGAATCTCACCAGATTCAGTAAAGCGTTGCTCCAATCAAGGCTTATGGTTGAGGGTATAAATACAGATATGAATAATTATGTATTATGTAAAGCGCTCAGTTTTTAATGACAGTCAATAATAGTATAATTATTAAACATGAAAACTTTAAAATTGCCTCAGGTTAAAGCACATTTTCTTGTAGTTTCCTTCATGGAATAGTTTGGTGTCAGCGCTCTGATCTAGACACTGCAAGTGAGTTGGAAGGCAAAACCAAAGAAGACCCAGACACCCGCAAAAGCCAGAAAGTTGCAGTTTCTACCTGGGTTCAGTAGTTTTTAAAACCAACAACAACAGCAAAACTGGCGACTGTCCCATTCAATAAAGGAAGCAAAATGGAGCAAATGAACAATGATCAGTTTCCTACGACATCAATTTTGTAAAATCCTGAAAATCACAAAAATTGATTCTTAACTCAGCACCGCTGGGAAAAAAGACTTCATTTATCAGAAAAGTAAAACAAATTAGAAATAAACAGAACATGAGTTATTTTCTTCCCTTGTGTATTGATGTAGTTAGCAATTGGCCAATGAAATTGTGGAGACATTCTTATAATTTTATGCTCAGCGAGGACAATAATTATTATTTGCAGTTGAGCTTTAGCTTTTCCACGCCGATTTTTACAGATTCCCAGCTTTGCATGTCCATTTTCGTTAAAACGAAAGTTCTCTCTCCGGTGCCATTCGTCCGTGGCTGGTGTTAGAGGTCCGTTGTATCTTGCAGTGGAAACCACCTCTGAACAGTTAACACAGCTCAGTTATTTGGCTCTTCTTCTTGTCTCCATAGTTTGACGCCACTTTCCGGGGCAATTAAATTATCTCCCGAGGCACAGGATACCGATTTGAAACAATTTGCCATATTCCGTCCCTCGACTTGAGCGCGTATCATCGATGTCAACAATGCAAACAGTTCGCACCACACCCCTTCGTAATTGAACGAAAAAGAGTAGTTCTCACCGTATTTATAGGCGCGCAGATTGTGGTCATATAGTGCAAGAAGGAATAGTGCGTCTCGGTATTCTGTGACTCGGGTGTCACGGTGCATAATGTAATCCAGATGCCAGGGAAATCATACTTTTGAAATCATATTTTTGAAATAATACTTTTGAAACATTACTTTTGAAATCATATTTTTGAAATAATACTTTTGAAACATTACTTTTGAAATCATACTTTTGAATTCACAATTTTGTAAGCGCGGGCGTTCGCTGGGATGGCAATGCTTGTTTTGCTATATATAAATTTAATTTCCGTGAATAACAAAGAAAAACGTGAAAAGGCATGTGAAAACATTTAAACTTATTCGAATTTGTTACAGGTCCCGTATTGGCCAGTTCAAACATGCAGCGAACAAGACACATCATGTCATAGTTGATAAGAAAGAAGCATACGCACACAAGACAACAACTACAACAACAACAACAACAGCAACAACAACAACAACAACAACAACGCACCCCACAGCCCATTGCCCCCGAAAGCAATTTAGACATTTGCAAACATATAACAAAATGCGCCTAACATTTTTCTCCACCAAGTTCTCTAGTGTTAGTAGACATTCACTCCGAAACAAATCTTTTTTCAATGACCAATCAAAGTTTAAATCCTCTTGCAGGATTCGACGTGTTACATAACCGATGTGGCCTGTCTCTCTTGCGCCATCAATTAACATTCTCACACAATCCCGTATTATATCTTTTCCATAATTTCTACGATAAACACTATTCCTAGAGTTGACGAGGA
Organism: Onchidella celtica; assembly: GCA_963931925.1. Lineage (NCBI taxonomy): Eukaryota > Metazoa > Mollusca > Gastropoda > Systellommatophora > Onchidiidae > Onchidella > Onchidella celtica. The sequence goes on along the minus strand of OZ007578.1, from coordinate 2,091,221 downwards.
CATTTAAACCTAGACCTTCCTAAATCATTTACATTCCAAATCACGCAACGGATGAGCCATCTTCGCAGGCTGGTCATGCCAGATATGAGCACAATCACAATGTTCATGTCTGCAGCACATTATTATACGTAGACAGATAGGCTATAGAGCAGAGGGCCCCACAATGGGTTCCGCAGAACCCCAGAGCTTCATGAGCCTTGTTCCAGTGGTCCACCAAAGGTTCCACAAACATCGCTATGCCACACGAGTTATTTCCCCGAAGGGGCTGATGTTAGCGGACCGTAGTAGGTTACACAGTAAGCTATAGTTACTAGCACGTACAGCCCCCAAGTCTTTTGCGCTAGGGGTATATATTTTTGTGACTCCAGAGCCAGAGAGCTCCTCTCGAAATGCTCCTAACAACAGCCACATTCAATTATTAATTTTTTTTTTTTTTCACGTTTTCTGTTTGTTTTCCTCCTGTTTTTTTTTTTTGGCTGGAAGGGTAAGGGGCAGGGTTAAGGATTTGATAAGATTTAGGGTTGAGGATAAGGATAGGGTTAAAGACAGGTACATAATTATATGCACGCACCCCTAGCGCAAAACGCTTGTAACAACAGCCAAACCAGAACTCGTGAATTACCGGTGTAGTCATGGAGTCCGCAAACGTTTAGCGTCGAATTTCACAAATGTACTAAAAGTGGAATTGGAACAAATAAGAACTGAGGTCGCCGGGTTCCGTCGCACCAAGAGCTTGAGACCCGCTGCTCTACAGAGAGCAATAGGACCTAATGTATCATGTCCTGAAATGGCTTGTTACACACACTGTTGCTGATGACAGTGCAGAAATTCAAGGAATAACAGCCCTCTAATCTTGGTGCGTGAGAATGATCATTATCAAAACCCATCTCTATCTTTTTTTTTGTTTTGGCCGGTATGTATAATTTCCAGATTATGTGAACATGAGGCAGTGTGAAGTATTTAATTTTCAGAAAGGGAGGGGAATGGGTGGGCATTGGGGGAGGGGGTGCTATCCGGGGATAAAGGTTAACGAATGCATAAAATCTCGAACTGGTTGCTTAATATGTGTAGATTACGGTTCAAAATAGTAAAGGGGGTTGGTGGTGGGGTATTCCCAGAGCGCTGCGGGAGAGAGGATATAATAATCTAGTACTTCTAGTATTTCAACCAATCCTACTGCTCTGCGGGGTCTGTTGATCTCTCTCTATTCATTAGTATATGCGTGCAAAATGATAGGCAATAAGCCTAGTATTATCTAGTCTAGTGCATTGTCGCACTATGCGGTTGAATACATTACATGTTATCATTATTGTGAAGTCTAACGTTTATAGAACACATAACACAAACGATTCAGTTACTATTAAGATGTAGCTATTTCTCCGGAGGGGTAGACTTTGTAACGTTCTCTCTCTCTCTCTCTCTCTCCCCCTCCCTTTAGTTTTAAAGAAAGTTATTATTTTTGGAAAGTTAGTGAATTACCGACATCTTTCCCGGACATTGAAAATTATGCCGGCGGAAGACGAGTGTAAATGTTTTGAAAAGATACTTTGGTGTCGCAAAAATCTTTATCCGCTGGCATTTTTTCCTTGTATAAATTATGATTTTTTCTATTTCAGATTCCAGATGGCTATGATATTACCGACAGGAGATCACTTCGTTCTCGTATTCGGCTTGAACAAGTGACACTAAATCCAAAAGCCGTCAGTTTAGGGATTCACCTTTAAAAAACGTCTAAATACATTTTTGTTGGTGGAAACTCCACTTTAAATATCACATCTGTGCCATTCTCTGAGACAGCGAGCCATCTAGTATAGGATAAAAATAAATATCCCCCCCCCAGAAATGTGCCTTATATTCTATACAAAAACACGTTTTTTAAACCTGTGCAGATAGATAAAATAAGTTAATGCGGGCCTTTTCCCTCTATAGTTTCATTTGTGAAGTGTTAATTGATCGAGCTCAGAGAAGCAAGCCACAATATGCCCCCCCCCCCCCAAAAAAAAAACAAACAACAAAACGCGCAAGGCACAAACTGGCCGACACACCATGAAACCAAACTCAAACTAAAACAAAAATGTCCTACAAAGCTGAAGGAGACGACAGTGGCGGTTTTACCTGCGATAGCACTGAGCACATTATTCTTTAGAAGATGACATGTTCGCTTGAGAGCAATAGCAGCTGTTCAGTAACTGGTGGACCAGACAACACGCGACCTTAGTTCCTGTTTGTTCTATCTCCATTTCTCTAAAAAAAACTTGAGATCTGTAAGTATGTAGAACAAAGGCATACTTTGACACTTGTTTAAAATGCATTGTGGCACTTATCAAGCTGTTCCGGTTTCTTCTAATTCTTTACCATAATACTAACGCCGCCAACGTTTAACGTCGAAGTTTTCACTGGTGCAAAAAGTGGATTGGAAACAAACAAGAACTGAAGTTGCAAATGTTCCGCGCACATATTTTGTCAAGCTTCTATCTACGATAATCACGCATTCATACCTATCTTCGCCTCTCTCGATCACGATACAAATAAGGCGGTGAGGACTGAGTCGTGTTGCAAGAAATCGCCACAAGGGAGGTGATCATTGTGAACAATTTGTGACCAGTGCCCGCCACCTCACCACCAACAACAACAACAAAAAAGATTAATGAGACCAACAAGGAAATTCACTGCTAGTCTTAGACTTATATTCTAAGAAAAATCCACCAACTGCTATGCGCCACTGCTCTACACTAATGGCATGAGTCATTTTTTGACACTCTTCAAATAAAATATTTCGAAAAAACTGTTTCTTTTCCTGTTATTTGGTGACTTATGCCATTATGATTCTATTTGGTTTGTTACATTTTCCTATTGGCGCAGTTCTTTTTCTATAATATTATCTGATAGTCCTCATGCTCAGGAGTGCAATGTACCATTGGCTGCCTTTTGGCGTAAGTCTGGCTTATGCCATAATCATAGAGCAGACGTAACATCGCTTGCAAACATCGCTTTAATAATCAATCTTAACCTATAAATGATATTGTCAAAAAGGTTCCTAGAAAACACTGGTATCACGTTAATACACTAAGATGTATAATTATGTGGTGATCAGTTTATCAGACACTATAATTAATGAAAGTACTTAAGAAAGTCGCGTATTTAGATGGTTACATATATTATGTCACACAAAGTAACACGTTCCATGCAAATACTCAAGAAAGTCGTGTAATTATGAGTTTGTGTTTATTAATATGTCACACAAAGTAAGCCGTACAGTACAAATACTTATGAAAACGGTGCACCAACTATGGGTTTATTCATTATATATATCGCACTATGTAACGCGCTCATTACAAATTAAATACTTAAAAAAGATAAAAAAAAGTTTTATATGCAGTCATTCCGTTCAGTTCATATAAGTTTACATTTTTTTTTTACAGCAGAATTGCCTATCAACACCTGTTTCCCTTTCACTTTGCACTGTGTAAGTCGCACTGTATTATAACCTAGACAGCGAGGTAAAGAGCCTGACATATCGGCGCCCCATGGAGAAAGGTACAATCTAGGATAACAGGTGGTGCAGACAAAACTATAGGAATAGTGGTTGACAGAAAAGCTATCATAGAATAGTCAGTAGCTGTGAGTAAAGGTGGTATGAGAGAGAGAGAGAGAGAGAGAGAGAGAGAGAGGGGGGGGGAGAGAGAGAGAGAGAGAGAGAGAGAGAGGGTGGTGATAGCAGAGATGAAGGAACAGCCGCGGTAGAAGGAGAAGAGGAAAGAGAATATGATAACGGTAAAGACAAAAAAAAAAGATGAGGACGGAAAGAAGCGAGAAATTGAGGAGAAGCAGCAGAGATATAAGCACCAATTAACGAGAACTGTAATTACTAAAAAGCTAAGGGGAATTCAGCAAGACCTGCAGAGCAGATGGTGATATGAGAGGTAGAAAAAGATTTTAAAAAATAGAAGGAAAATGGTCAGTAGTTGTGTTAGGTGCGACGCCCAGTAAAGTCAAAAATTGCCAAAATGAAAAAGTTGTATGTAGCGAAGCCTGGCGTAAGAAATAATACAAACGAAATAACGTTTTCTTTTTGCCAATTTTTGACTTGTCTTTAAGCTTGGTCGCGACCCCTCAATTTTTCTGTGGTTTTTATTATATTGCAACGCGCAGTAGCTGATTTTGACTGGCCAACTAGTTTGGTTAACGAAGTCACGACATTGAGTTTTAAATGTAAATGAGACATCGCACATCATCCAACTAGTTGGATGTCACTGAAACACAAATGTAGTGGCGTCACAATTTAACTGTTTGGCCGATCATAATCGGTTTGTGTGCTCTGGGGACAATAAAGACTCTTATCAATCTGGCCCACAGTGACACCAGTTGGGGAAAAGGACAGGAGAGGGATAAAGATAAAACAGAGAAAGAAGTAACGACCTTTTCTTAGCCCAGGCTATCAGTAGGAGGAATGGGAGTGAAGGAAAAAAAATAAGAGGGTAGAAAGAAAAATAACTATGGTGAAAATAAGAGGAGTAGGAAGAAGAAAATGATGAAAACTAAGAAGGAAAACCGATACTTGAGAACTAGAAAGTCAGAGTGTTCAAGTGGAAGACCGCAAGTGGAAAACATGGAAGTTTAGAGAGTTCGGCAAATGAGACGCGGTATGCATAGAAAAGTAAAGATCACACGATGCGTAAAGAATCCAAACGCACAAATGGGCGGCTTTTCATAATAAAAATACACAAAAATAATTGACAGATCTCAGGCAAGCGTTTTATGAATGGAAACAACAGGGGGAAAAAAGGCACTTAGGTCTATATAATATTGAAAATATAAAAGAAAAAAAAACATTAATGAGAATAGAAACAATAACCGCAGTAGTGATAACAAAAGTCACATCAGTTGTCAGAATGCACGCGAAAAGTTATAACAACAACAACAACAACAAAATAAATGATAATTTAGAGAAGTTTTGACAAACTAAATCTTACTTTCTTCAGCAGGAACGGCCGGAGTCCTCAGCAGTGTGACAGAATAACTTTTAGGTTCCAACACGAAATTGGTGAATTAAGTTCTATCGATACCAAAGAAAAAAAAAAAGCAACAAGTAGTCTCACTAGCCAGTTAAGTCCAGTCGTACGTGCCGATTCAATGTCAGTCACTTTTTCTTACTAAACCAGTAATTGGTTTTCGAACAGCATCCCTTAATCAACGCCGAGGGGTCGAGTCTACTCCGCCACTCTCGGACTAAGACGATGGAACGAGCGGTGCTAGTAGTCACTGAATCGAGCACAACCGTTTTTCCCTCTCCGTGTTCAAAATCGCGCACTCGTACCTTCGCTCACTCCTCCTCACAGGACGCCTGGTCACGCGCCCGCCTGCATGCGTGCGTGAGTGAGTGAGTGAGTAGCGGGGCAGTGGCCCAGGCTGAAGGCGTGAAGACAGACTCCAGAAAAAGAGTGGCGGGGAGGGAAGGGGGGGGGGTGGTTGATGATGGTGGTGTCTTTTCTACCTTCATGTTACAGATCTGTGTTTAGTTACACGGCAGCTGTCTTACCTCAGATTTGTCACCGAAAAGTCAACTTTGAGCATACCTGCACTCCGGTACCCTCTCTCCCCACCGCCACTTCTAACACACACATACATACTCCTGGCCCCTTTCATCCTCCTGCGAGTTAAATACGTAAAGTGAGAGGTAGGAGGCAGTGAAATGAAGAGACCTAAATAAATGTTATAATAATAATCAAAATAATAATATTAATAATAATAACAACAACAGCAATAAAAATAACAATAAACGTATTTATATAATATAGAGCCATATCACCTACTGGGATCTCAAGGCTCTTCACAAATGTTTGAATTTCACATAAAACACATTAAAAAAGTAAAAACATTCGTGAGCTCTGAGCAACTATCGACAGCGGTCAGAGCTTAGTACCCTCCGCCATGAAAGTAAAATGTCATGCTAGTTCCCATCACTAATTTTGACCAATATCTTCACAAGATCTACAATGCAGACAAACGCAGTGTTTCTCACCTCCCAAGCATCTCAAACATTTTATTGAATGAGCCCACAACACCAGTCTCCGGGAACCAGGCTCAGCTACGTACGGCAAGTCCGCTAGAATGAAAGAAATTAAAGCTCTTTAAGAAAGATATACCTTTATCATTGGAAAAGCTTTTTTTCACATTTAAGTGAGATAAATCTTTCTATAGTCCGTTCACCGAGGCGTGATCACGGTTTAGTTGGATTTTCTCAGCTATTACGAAATACAGCGTTCTGAATTTTTGCATGCAGTCTTACATTTATCATGACCCTACAAATCTTGAATTTGAAGTCTGTGCACAGCACTGTTCTTTCAAAGCGGCGAATTCCTTTGATCTTTTCTTTGTTTTCAATTGAACAGGCCCCAAACTTATAGATATTTACAGTATACGTGTGTTCCAATAATTATGATCTGTCACTTCTCGTTTCACTGTAGTTGATCTAAATTTTTAAATAATGGTAACAATCTGTGGTGAATTGCAATGGCGTAGCATCACGTTACGGACTTGAGGTTTGCTTTACGCGTAAATGCATTTATTGTTCCTTTCCTGTAAGAAAAAGCTACTACAGATTCATTACTTATCAATTGAAAACAGCCTTCTAGTTATATGCTGAACGGTAACAACCTATGAAAGATAAAGTTTGCCAAGTAGCTAGGCTTTCCAATCTGCAATAAACGTTGTGAGAAATATACTATACATGTCGAGGTATGGCCACCCTTTCCCCCCTGAGTCCCTGTCATTGCAAGAGCATGACCTTGTGGGTACAATGATCAGGCTATGGGCTTGGGACAACCTTAGACCCATTAGAAAGGTTAGCCCTAAAAAGGTGGGGGTTTGTTTTTTTGTTGTTTTATTTCAAAACAGGCAAGAACTTTTCGATGTTTTTTAAAAAATATTTTATCATCTCAGTCGCTTTCTGAGTCGGATGTTTCCATTGGATTGATGACGATATTCGCTCCAATAAAATGAAGGCCCTCGTTTTGCCAGTATTCTTCCTCCAACCGCGATACATGGTCCTCTCACTTGGGGAAAAATCCTGCAGCGATTGTTTTCAGTGCTGCATGAGTTAGATTTTGGATGTCTGACAGTTTGAAGGTCTTGTTCTCCAATGTTCCGCATCGTATTGATTTTGATGTTTAAATCCACGATGAAATGAATTCTGAAATTGAAAGATCTCTGACAACGCCTCTGACTCTGTGTTGGCCTACCAGTGAACAATCACCAGAATTTGTTTTTAAACTCGCTTTAATCACGTGTTGTACCACATTTTAGTGGGACTGAAAACCATGTGTTAAATTATTATAGTAAACCACCTAAATGTTTACCTTTGTCGGTGCTCTCTTTATATTTATATACCGCAAATAAACAGATTCGAAAACTGCTTGAATAATTCGGGGGCAAAAAAATCTGGGTTAGGGTCATCACAAATCTAAGACCCCACGCCAAATTACATTCAAATATCATGGACGGCTGCAACGCTACGAGCAGTTTTCTGCGATCATGCCGCGGTGAACGGACTATACCTCTCCATTAAGCTGTTTTTGTTGCATCTTGCCAATTGTCATGATCACATTAGGATCATAAATGCCGTGCTAGGTCACGACGTCAGTGAGTTAATTTTTACGATCTTGTTGATTATAACCAGCCTAATTTGTCCTTGAGCTGTTCTCGTGAACAGTTTGTTTTGAAACACCTTTTTTCTGATAGATGGAGAGAAGGAGGGGCGAGATAGAATAAATGTATAGCTAGGAATGACAGAGCAGTTCTCGACCCCGTGATTTTGATTAACATAGATTGTCACAAATCCCTGACTGGGAGATGTAATAATTATAACAGGACAACAATCACGAACGAACACGTATAACACTTAACAGAACAACCCATCAGACTCACACATTTATTCAACATAAAGATAAAGATAACAGTGCAATTACATACATTATATTATTGAACTTAACTACCCTCCAACGGCCTTATTCCCACATGCCCTCTTCCTCGGGTCCACAACCCGGTAATTACTTTCTAAAGATACTTCGGCTCCAGCCTCTCCTCTCAATGTCTTAATAAGCACATTAACAATTCACTCGCACCGCAGTCTCTCAATAGCTCCTTCCTATGGCAATAACACATTAGCATTCCAATAGCACCTCAACATGGCAATGGCACATTAATAGTTCAATTCACATTAGTATCTCAATAGCACAGTAGTATATCAATATCACAGTAGTACATCTTAATAGCACATTAACAGTTCTATACAACGTCCCTGTCTGTGGCCAGACTGCCACGACTCATGCGCTCCTACTGTCCTGCGCGACAGCTTCACTCCACTGGCCTATGAGTAGCCTTCGGCCCTATGCTGGCCTATCCCCTGTGCTAGTTCGCTCACCGCGAGTGGCGTCTCTGCCCGACCCCGGCACCTACAAGCAGAACATTACATTGGTATAATGCCATACCATTTCTAACCGCTTCACCCCTCATTACAAACCATGAAGCGTACACACAATAGTCCAACTTTCACTCACCACACATCTTACGGTAACACACCTCCACCGTACCACACAGCACTCACTCTCGCTACGAATCCATGAACCTAACTTACATCTATCGCTCATGGCGCACATTTCTATACACAGTAATCACTGACTTCCACATTCCTCACATATACTTATTTACATCATGGTCATAGGCGAATATAATACATCAATCATCATAATTATAAATCATAGTTCAACCAACCAGTCATCACTGGAAAACACACAACAATCTCCCGACTGCCTCTGATCTCACGTCTGTCCCCTGGGACTCCTTAACTTGCATTGATTGTCAGTACAGCGCTCTCGCCTCATGTCGACCCCCCAACTCACAACATTTCACGCTTTAACGTTAACTAACAGAAGTCAATATAGGTGAGCAGCCTCACTATCCCGTGAGTCAATCCCTCACTTCCATGCCCCCGTAATCCTTGAATCTCGCTCACTCCACTCGTGACATAGATAAGGGGCGAGTAAAGGTAGTTTATTTAGACGCTTAGTTGGCGTTCGGAAATTAGTGCATAAGAGTAGAAAGCACGGGGTTTGAAGATTTTAGTAGTTAATGTTTCGCATTTTAAATTTTGTCTAGACCGTAAAATTGACCTTGATTTTGGCGCAAGGCCATGACAAGCATAAATTAATATTGCAGGCTGAGCTGCAGCGACTGCACCAATCAAATGTATGAATCTGGACGGAAGGTCGAGACATAGCTTTAGTATTTAAACCCGTGCAGAGCTTAGATAGTGGCCACATGTAGACAATACATTTACGAGGTGGACGGCGATAGTCCTCAGCCAGATGAGAGACATAGAGACGCAGTTGAGCAGTCCATATTGTGAGGAGCGTGATGTTTTAAAGCTCCAGAGCCTAAGCTACTTGGTTTGATATGGACCCACAGCGTTTACATCCAGCGCTCTCACTCCCAGTGAGGACCGCATGGTGAGAGTCCATACTAATTTGTAATGATGAAAGTGAACCGTTCTACTTACTTTTGAAGACAGTTTCAGAGCTACCGCCAGACAACACATGGTTGTACAAGCATTCTCCATGGCGTGTCTAGAGGAAATGTCCATATCATAACATGTCTCATTGAATTAATAGAATTTAAACTGTTATATCCGTCGCCACGTGCGCGGATTCTATTTGGCATCTAACTCATATGACCTGCAAGTAATTAGAGTGAATAAGTTAGTCTTTATAGAAAGCTGTAGTTTCATTAGTTAGATTCAGTTGCCTTTGAATTGATACTTATATTTATAATTATATTTGTTACATTAATTCCTGTAATTAAACTGCCCTACAGTTCTGCTAAAAATCAAAGCAATTGATTTATTTAGTTTTTTAGAGTGCAAGTATTTTTTTTGTGTGTTCGTCGATTGTGGGAGCGGACTTCGAAAGAGTGTCAGTCGAATTCTCCCCATCTAACCCACATCGCGACACCAATCATAGCCATGCAAATGCAATAATTTATTATGAACCAGCTGTTGTAGTTTACCCAACCAGCACACTAATTTCATGCATAATGATTACGTAATAGCTTTCGATTTGTCTGTTTTTAATATTAATTGTAATGGACATACACAAACCGTGTACAGGATAATACCTTGTAAATAAAAACGAAAGCATTGTTTTCTTGTATATTCAATAGGTATTATACTGCACATGTGATCAATATTCTTATTGTTATTATTTTGCTGTTATTATTATACTCAGTGACAACCATCGGGGAATCTCTCTACTTTCAATTGCTGGCAAAATATTGGCAAGAATGCTTTTGAATCGCCTTCTTGATCACCTCTCGTCAAATGACTTGCTTCCCGAGAGCCAATGTGGCTTTCGTAAAGAGAGGGGAACGGCGGATATGATTTTTGCTGCCAGACAGATTCAGGAAAAATGCATGGAACAAAATAAAGCGCTGTATATCACATTTGTTGACCTAACAAAAGCATTTGACACAGTGTGTCGTGAAGGCCTCTGGAAAATCTTGGCGAAGTTTGGGTGTCCACCCGAATTCATCACAATAGTGCGCCAGTTTCATGATGGCATGCAGGCTGCAGTCAAAAGCAACGGCAGTGTTTCAGAGCCCTTTGCTGTCACAAATGGGGTAAAACAGGGTTGTGTCTTAGCCCCAACTCTGTTCAGCATCATGTTCTCTGCAATGCTACAAGAAGCCTTTAGCTCTCCTCCTCAAGGGGTAAGCATCAAGTACCGAACTGATGGCAGTCTATTCAACCTCAGGAGACTTCAGGCAAAAACCAAAACCAAAAGTACTCAAGTCTGTGACCTACTATTTGCTGATGATTGTGCACTTCTGGCACACGATGAGGATAGCATGCAAAACTGTGTTAATAAGTTCTCTAGTGCCTGTGACAACTTTGGCCTCACAATAAGCACAAAGAAGACGGAAGTGCTCCATCAGCCTACTCCAGACGACAAGTATCCTGTGACCCCAAATATCAAAGTCCATGACAGTCTTCTGAAGGTGTCGGAGAACTTCACCTATCTTGGCAGTACACTGTCTTCCGCGGCTCGTGTTGATATTGAAATTCTCTCAAGGATCAGCAAAGCCAGCTCTGCATTTGGCAGGCTTCGAAAGAGAGTATGGGATGTTGCCGGCATTCGCACAGACACTAAGCTGAAAGTGTACAATGCTGTGGTCCTTCCCACCCTACTCTATGGGGCTGAAACCTGGACAGTGTACCAATCGCATGCCAGAAAGCTAAATCACTTTCATCTGGCCTGCCTTAGAAAGACCCTAAGGATCAAATGGCAGGATAAAATTCCAGACACTGAGGTCCTCAATCGTGCCAAAGAATTGAGCATCTTCTGCCACCTGAAAAAAATTCAGCTACGTTGGGCAGGACATGTTGTCAGAATGCCCGACTCCAGACTCCCTAAGCAAAGCTTCTTCTCTGAGCTCTCCAATGGAACGAGGAATGTTGGGGCCTCAAAGAGACGTTACAAAGACACTCTCAAGCAATCACTGAAGGCCTTTGCCATTGATGTGAGTGAGTGGGAAAAGCTCTCGCTTGATCGTGCAAATTGGAGGGCGGCCCTTACCAGAGGCAGCAAAGCATGGGAAGCTGACAGAGTCCAGCAGGCTATCAAAAAAAGAGAACGGCGCAAGAAAAGGCCCAGTGGTACTGAACCAACGGAGCACTCTTGTCATTTATGTGGAAGGGTCTGCAGGGCAAAAATAGGACTTATCAGTCACATGAGAAGCCATAAGTCATGAAAGAACAGTCTTTCCATTCTGTCCTCTGTGTCCTTTAGTTCTCTTTATTGTCCATGTGTTGAAATTCTCAACCATTTCTGTTCTTTATTCCTCTGGTGTTGTTAAGGTCATCATCATACCTGATGGACGAACTATTATTATTATTATACTAGCCGACCCGCGGAATATAAAGTACCAAGCCCAGCTAGGTCGCCTTAATAACGGAGCTTGGATTCTATGCAAAGACTAATAGATCTTTTTTGTTTGCAGCACAATTCCGTCCGGAATACACAGATGTGACAAAGTTGACTTTCGGCCAGCAGTGTGTGAAGAGAGGTGTAGACCGCAGTTTCCGGTCACACTTTTCGATTCTGCTCGACCAAAATGAGGCTTTCATTCTGCGGTTCAAAACATGGTGAATAAATAATAAGAATTAAAGCCTAAGTTTCGTCCAAAAGGGACTTGTCCACGTAACTGATCATCAAAAACTGAAGAAGTATACACCAGGTTTCATATTTATTTTGATAGCGTAGCCAGAAAACATTAAGAGCTTACATTTTCACCCTCTAGCTCCATTATCGTAACATCCAACACAAAGAATAGCGAGACGGACCATTCCTTTTTCACTATTATTATGTCCACAACTTGCGCTCGTATAAACATGGTGAGTACTACTCGCAGAGCTCTGTGGTACTCGTCTTTTTCATTCAGTTATGAAGGAGCGAGGTGGGAGTGATTACTTTGTTGACATGCATGAATACGCTCGCAAATCGGCGGACGGAACTGGGCAACTGAGCCATCTCTGTATCCTGTGTCTCGGGTAAATTTATTATTATTATTATTTGAGGGTGTACATAAATTTAAGGTGCCTCATGCATGACGGAATACTGCATCAGAGCTCTGGGTCATTGTCACAAATAAGTACATTTAAGATGGTGTCACGCTGAGTCAGGTCCGTTTGGCGTCCGTTTTGAGTCCGCCAGCTGATTCAAGACAGTTTAAACGCCCTCGAACTAGTGACACAGACTCGCGTCAGTCTCGGCATGGCAGTATGCGGGGTCCCACTTAATTGCGTACTACACAACTCATACTAAAACTGAGACAGAACCGACTTGACTCAGTGTGCCTCCAGCGTTATTGGGACATATTATGCAAGAGCTATTTCGTCCTGAAAGTTAGCATGCAGCACTTGTATATGAAAATGTCGAGGGCTATTGGCCATATTATTGTATGCTACATTTTGCCGATTTGGAGATTTGATCGGGAAAATGGTTATTTCACTCCTAATTTCATTATGTACAAGTGTCATCCCAATCGGTTAAACATTTTTCGAGATATGTGTTTGTGATGTAATGTTGTTTGCGTTTGCGGCCCTGATTTTACATAATTTTTCAAACTTTCAATCCTCATTTTCTTGAAAAGTCAAGAATGCACATAGAACAATATGGAAGATACTCGATGATATAGACACTATACAGACCACTAAATGGCAGAGAACATTAGTTACACACGAGACATGTGTTTCATTCTATTTCATGTGCAGCCAGGCAGAATGACCCTTAAAACAGAATAACGGATTTTTTTTTTTTCTTCTTCAAGGTGAAGGCACATTTCACTGCTGTCATACTGAACATGCAATGTCACTGATGTATGTCAAATTTTTACTTTTATATTTGAATAAAGGCAAAATTGAAAATTGAAATTAATAGATTAAAATTTATCCATATCATCCCCCCCCCCCCCCGCCAGAATTTATTATTCATTATTAAATATATATTGTTATTAATAAATATTCAAATAATATTTGAGTTGTGTGTTGTGTGAACTGATGTGAGTTGTGAGCTGCTGTGAGTTGTGAACTGCTGTGAGTTGTGAACTGTTGTGAGTTGTGAACTGCGCCTAACAGGCTGCGTTACAATTTGCTCTGAGATAGAGAGAGAGAGTGAGCGAGACGGGGAGAGAGAAAGAAGCAGTGCAGTGTGTTGAGCGCTTCGCAGGCAGCTCCATTCTGCTCTGTGGTTGACATGTTGTTTCTGTAAAGCGCATAGAGCATTTTAAATGGATATGCGCTATATAAATGCTATACATTATTATTATATTCCCCATATTTTCAGCTTGTTCTATTTCCGATATATATGTTTCTGACCTAGCGTATTGATCATATTTAAACTCCTTCATTCTGTTCTTTAAATCCGTCGCCGTACCCCTTTGGCCATAATGCATGGCTGGGTTCTCTAGTTGATCACATGATCAAGCCTAAACAACATACAACAGATTCGCCAACAGATCCGCTTTATATTTGCGCCAGCTGCAAAACATTCTGAATATGCCCACCAAGGTCTATCGATCTGAAGCTTTAGATCTATACCAAGTAGGAAATCACCGGACCAGAATTTAAAAAAAAATATATTGAAAGAAAAGTCAGTCATGTTTTCCGATAAAAATGTGCCGTACGTTTTGCGATCGGTTTTGCGATATGTACGAATTATTGTGTATACCACTATCGACAATAACCACAGTGGAAAACAGCCGATGTCGCAATGCCACAGTTAGCTATATACAGTGTGTTTAATTCACAAAAAGGCAATCGATATCTAATTATAAAACTACGTTTACATAAACTACAAACTTCTTCAATGTTGTTTTCATCCCCACACAAATGCTAAGTAATAAGTTATAAGTTATAAGTTATAAGTTATAAGTTATAAGTTATAAGTATGGACATTAAAATACTCACAAAGACAAAAACAACTTCAGGATCTTTATCAAAGGACAGAAACACAGCGCATACGAAAGCTTCTTGGCACTTTGACAACTGAAGCGTTCCGGCCTATTATTTGTGAGGCCAAGAGAAAGTACAGGGGGCGAGATTTCATGAAATGGTTCAGACTACCACTAACTCCTAAACTTACCTGAAGTGGTTACTGACACGGCCAGCCTTAAGACACAGGGATAAATTGCTCCCAGTTGGACCCCGGTCTACGGCCGGGGGCGCAAGCGGAGATTTTAATCGGCCACCGATCGGCCAATCGGCGGTTGTGATTTCACGACATGGCATTTCAATGAGACCAAACTAATGTAAGGGCTTGTATAGGTAGAATGCGCATATTTCACTTTACTGCCGGGTCCGCCATCTTGTTTGGCCGGACCTGCCCACAAACGTGGCAGTTGTTGCATTGATTTTGATTCTAGATTGTAAACAAATCTACTGGTAGTGCTGATATAATTAATATAATTAATTATAAAATGAGCTTAGCTAAAGTGTTTTATTTTACCAGCGTTGTTTATGCATAAAGAGGCAAGGGAGGCGCCGCGAACCAGCCAGCGGCGAGCTAATAGCTGGTTGCTACAGTAAACAATGGCTCCTGTGTACATTTTCAATGGGAGAAAAAGCTACCTTCACGGTATAAATTGGGTAAACTGTAAATCAGCCCCCAGATAATATATGGATCTAGATCTAATTATATCTCATCCCTCGAGACCCACTCTCACACACTGCTGTGGTTCAACACCTGTGTGGTACAAATCTAGATCTAGAACTAGAATTAATT
Organism: Onchidella celtica; assembly: GCA_963931925.1. Classification (NCBI taxonomy): domain Eukaryota; kingdom Metazoa; phylum Mollusca; class Gastropoda; order Systellommatophora; family Onchidiidae; genus Onchidella; species Onchidella celtica. The sequence continues at coordinate 2,075,889 of OZ007578.1, read as the reverse complement.
GTCATTAGATATCTCATCACTCAGGGCTTACACTCTCATATCTGTGTGATAGAAATCTGGATCTAGATTTAATTATCATTAGGCTACATATCTCATCACTCAAGGCTCACACTCTCATATCTGTGTAATAGAAATATGGATCTCCTCATCACTCATGGCTCACACTCTAGTGTTTTGCAATATATAAATCTAGGTCCAGATTTCATTATCTTTACATATCTCATCACTCAAGGCTCACACTCTCATATCTGTATGGTATAAATCTAGATCTAGATTTAAATATCATTACATATATCTCATCACTCAAGGCTCACACTCTCATACCTGTATGGTATAAATCTAGATTAGATTTAATTATCACTAAAGGTCTCATCACTCAAGGCTCACACTCTCAAATCTGTGTGATATAAATCTAGATGTAGATGTAATTATCATTAAATATCTCATGTCTCAAGACTCACACTCTCATATCTGTGTTATATAAATCTAGATCTAGATTGAATCATCATTAAATATCTCATGACTCAAGGCTCACACTCTCAAATCTGTGTGATATAAATCTAGATCTAGATTTAATTATCATCAGTTTACATATCTCATCATTCAAGCCTCACATTCACATGTAATATAATACATAAATCTAGATTTAGATTTAATCATATTTACATATCTCATGACTCAAGGCCCCCACTCCCATGTCTGTGTGATATAAATATAGATCTAGATTTAATTATCATTAAATATCTCATGACTCAAGGCTCACACTCTCATATCTGTGTGGTATAGATCTAGATTTAATTATTATTACATATCTCATGACTCAAGGCTCACACTCTCATATCTGTGTGATATAAATCTAGATCTAGATTTAATTATCATTACATATCTCATCACTCAAGACTCACCATTTCACACCTGTATGATGCAGATTAGATCTGATTATCAGTTCATATCTCATCATTCAATGCTCACTCTCTCATATCTCTGTGATGCTGGCTAGATCTAAGTATAATTTTATCTTTCATCGCTCATGGCTCAATCTCTTATATTGTTGCTGGTCAACAGCTCTGTGATAGGAGATTAGATTTAATTAGGCCTATGATTTCATATTTTATTATTCATATCTGTGTGATACAGATACATTTAATTATTATGTTGTATCTCATAATTCAAGGCTCACTCTCTGTCTCTCATACTGCTGCAATTCAACATCTTTGTGATCAGATCTAGATCTAACTGTGATTCCATACCATATCACTCAGGACTCATTTCCTCATACTAGGCTACTGCATTTTGGCTATCTCTGGTGAATTTTAATCAGCATTTTGCCAGTGCATCATCTTCCATTCATTTGTAGGCTACAGTGTGAATCTAGAACTGCTTAAAAGCAAGTAGACAGGAAAGTTTTTAACTATAACTGAGATTTATTAAGTCGGTGACTTTATTTTGCGGTAAAAATGAAGATAACCGCACTCACTAGACCTCTAATCCTACAGCTCTAACTAGCCTACAGCGTGAAGCAATGTACATTGCACATATCTGATCTAGATCTAATCTTCTGTGACGGAAATGACGGGATTACTTTCATCACGTTATTCATAAATGATTAAAACTGACAACTACCTGAGATGAAGTGCTCGGCACAAACAGAATGATTGTCTAGATCTAGATCTAGATCTATGCGACTCCTCCTGGTAGCTTGTCAACCACACCACAGTTGAACGACGTTCGGTTAATTCTTTCACTTCCTTTCCTTTGTTTACACAAATGGTGAGGATTCTGCTCAAGTTTTTATCCATCCTTTCCACCCCTGTCGCGCGTAGCAATCAACGACAATGCAGTTAGCAGGCATTTTAATTAACAAAGCCGCCTCGACATGTCTCTAAGTTACACTAATCAGCTGATCCACCGGCCAAACAAGATGGCGGAAAAACAAAAGAAAAGCACTCTGTGACGTCATGCGCATTCTACCTGTAGCAGTGAGGAGCGGAGCGGAACGGATGCTGTGGACAAAATTAAAAACTGGCAAAACTTTTTCTTTTTGCCAGTTTTTCACTTTGCTATAAGCTTCGCTGCGACCCGCACGACTGTAGGCTAGGTCTTTATTTATGGAGGGTCACTGCCCTAGGCATTTGCACCTGCAAAAATAAAATAAAATTAAAGGACTATGTAAAGTGAAGCCGATCTTTATAGACACCCGGAACTGACAATAAAAATAGATTTATACTGGACACCTCCACGTATCTTAGCTAGTGTTAAATAGTATGAACAGATTTTTAAATTTTTTTTTAGAATTCTGTGCATTGTTTTCGTGTAATTAATAAATCGTTGCTGTTCTCTGTAACACCAGCAATGTGTTATTAGGCGTATGTAGCAATGGTAGTTGCATGTACTTTGCAAGACCTCCTAGCTCAGTGCCTCTCTTAGACGGGCAATAATTATAATCTTTGCTTTTTTTCTGTAAAAACCGCAATGTGGTGTTGTGTGTATGTTGTAATGTGGTGTTGTGTGTACTTGACAAGACCAGATTGCTTTAGGGCAAGACCCCTTTTTGGTCCGGTGCGCACTGGCCGATTCTGATCAGCAGAATAATTGGATGGTGACGTCATTACATTGAGTTTCACCAAATCTATTATTATAATAAAGCTACAACAAAACCCCTAATAGTTCTATGGACTCGGAAACTACACAACGGACCGACCTGAAATTTGGCACAAAGAATTATTGGATAGCGAACATTGTTCCTATCGCTATACACAAACAAAACCATTTGTTATTTCTGAGCTAATCGGTAAATGCGGTTATAATTAAAGTCTAAATTCACGAGAGCGTTTGATCCGAAATTTACGATCAATAAGATATTGATATATGTTTCTAATAATAGCCCACTTCCGCCTACATAATTTTCCACCTCCTTTGTTCGAAATTTGATTGTGTTGTGATCACTACCATGCCGTCATGCCTCCTTAAAGGCGTAGCTCGAGAATGCCTCCTAAAAGACGTAGCATCGGGAGATACACGACCAGGTACATTAGACAGCGCAGACAGCAAGAACAACACAGGCGATACAGCAGACCTCATAATGATTTAGATCTAGATCTAGAACTACCAGATCAGCAAGATGGGCTTCGTCAGCCCTTGCAGTCAGATAACGCTACACCTCCTCAGCTTACTGTGCACGTGGCTGATAAAAATGCAGATGCCAGGCCAAATGCTCATAAGTAATAAAGATATTTCTCCCCGGCAGGGCCGGGTAACTCAGCTAGTAGTATAGATATATAGAGAGGTTTCACTATTGGTCGATTTGCACTGCGAGACACGGGAGGCGCTGCGAAACCAATGTTAGCATGGAGCGGAAAGTAGGTCGCTGCGGTAAACAATACCTGTTTGTGCCTTTCCACGGGGCGTAAGAGCTTACAAACGGTTATAAATTGTTTCAATCAGCCCAAAAATATGAACAAACCACAGTAAACAGACATACACAATATCTTTGGTGAGAAAGTTTTCTTTCAATTCTTCAATTTTTTATTTACCGCAGCGACCTAGTTTCGCGATTTGGCGGAAGTGAGATCTCTCTATACATCTATACTCTCTGCTTTCACTGAGAACTTCTATAGGTAGAATGCACATGACGTCACAGAGTGCTTTTGTTTTGTTTTTCCGCCATCTTGTTTGGCCGGTGGATCCGCTGATTAGTGTAACTTAGAGACATGTCGAGGCGGCTTTGTTAATTAAAATGCCCGCTAACTGCATTGTCGTTGATGGCTATGCGCGACAGGGGTGGAAAGGATGGATAAAAACTTGATCAGAATCCTCACCATTTGTGTTTTATATTAATTATATCAGCACTACCAATAGATTTGTTTACAATCTAGAATCAAAATCAGTGGAACAACTGCCATGTTTGTGGGCAGGTCCGGCCAAACAAGATGGCGGACCCGGAAGTAAAGTGAAATATGCGCTTTATACCTATTGGGGGCAAAGAGATTTTTCGTTCGACATCTGTAAATATAGCGGAGCGGATGCTGTGGGTGGTGAACATTTGGGAAGGAAGTGGTGACATCATGGGCGCCTGCGTTTGTCAAAAGGAGAACCGGAGGCGAGCAGTCAGCGACACAAAGAAACCTGAAAAAAAAAATACTTCCCCACCATGTGGAGCCTCCAAATGAAGCTTCTGGAGGGCAAAAAGAAAACATCTTCAGAATTTCATGTAAATCCGAGCTGTATGAGCCAGTTTTTTTTGCAGACACACAGACGGACACACATTCGCTTTCATACAATGCAGATTGGACCCCGCAGCTCCTAAGGTCCACCCTGATATCTGGGCGACCACAATAAATTCTCTTTATGGAGTACAAGTGTTGATAACTCTATGGGAAAGAAAGAAAAACTATTGTATTGTGTCGTAACACAAGCCACGACGACAACAACAACAACAACAACAGCTGGCACAGGAAAAATAAATAAGTATTAATAACAAAAACAAGAAATTACAATGTCAAGTAATAAAACAACCCTGGGAGTGTCAACTGTATATTGATATGCATTGAATTAATACGCCCGCATTAATTATTTCCTAAACAGTAAACACAACGCAACAGGATATCATAGCACATTACTGGGCCCAACGCGGGTGTTAGCATCAGCATTTTGAATTAATGAACAAGATAACCGGGTGTTTATCAAAGATCTACTTAATAACTTAGAGCTTAAAGCAACTGGACTGTAACATGCTCTTTAGTTATGCAATAAAACTTGTTGCTCTTGAATATTTCCTTTGAATGAACTAGCATGCTGGGAGACACACTTGTTTCAGTCTCACCATTGCGTGAGGTCGCATCTAACTCCATGGTCTTCAAAACCGAGGTAAAACAGGCGTCTCCGCGCCCTAAGGGCCTTCAGCATGCACCCCCCCCCCCACAAAGACCCCCTGACGTGTACTCTGAGTGAGATATCTGTGCGACTAATCTGACGAAATGATCTTCATCACGGTCCCTTCCATGGCTGCTAAGTGAAAACGTAAGCAACCGTCTCTGCATCTATTTGCTATGAAGTATTACAGTTAGGATACGCTTTCTATGATGTCATCCCCAAAGCTGGGTTTTCATAAGTACGGAAACGCAAACTGCGAGGGAAAGGTCAAAAGCCCTTGAAGTAGTGAAATAGAAAGTTTTAATTTTAATGTATACCTAAATGCCGTTTCCGTACCACATGGAAACGCTCTTTCTTTTTAATACTTAGTGAATTTTTGTCGTTTCGGTTACCGTTTCCATTTCCGTACACATGAAAACACAGCTTCACAGTTCTTGACAACCTATGGTTTATTAAATGTAAACATGATCAAATTTCAGAGGCGGCGATAAAATGTGAATCATCGTCATTCAGATATTTAAAGTGCATACATTTCCATCTATTTTTCACGAACCAGACTGGTACTAATGGACATTTTTGTCATTTAATTACCAGTTGTCCTTTGCTGCAAATGGTAAGTTTTACAATTATAATCGTCATCTCCAATGACATCGTGACTAAAGTTTCTCAGATAACGACAGTGGCAGATGTTCAGACCAACTCTGTAGTTCTTCAAATGAAAAATTTAGCCAGTGTTATACGAAGGGGATAAAACCAGTATCCAAGTGCCTTGCAAAAATGAAAGAAACTAATCCCCGCAAGTAATCCGACTTCGAAACTAGGTTACCTACGTTTCATAAATTTGATCTGATATCCGAGATGTTTATCAATCGGTTGTTCTTATAAGTAATTACGTACACCAAATGTTTTGAGCTAGGGGCCCGTACGTATATATGTACTATCCCTAAGCCCGTCCTTATCCTCAAGCTTAAATCATATAGAATCCCTAACCCTGCCCCCTACCCTTTCAACCAAAAACAAAAAGAAAATCTGAAAGAATAATTAATCACAATTAATTAAGGTTGTTGTTAGGAGTATTTCGGGAGGAGCTCTCTAGCTCTGCAATCACAAAAGGCTTTAAAATACGTTCCCCTAGCGCAAAAAAACTTGGGGGACTTACCTGTCTTACCAGTATTACAGGTTCGGCCAAGAACAGCCACGAAATTTGACCCCATTGCATTTGATATCTGGCATAGAGTGACAAATCATTTCTTTTGCTTCTTTGCTTTTAGAGTATCACCGCCCCTGGCTTTTGCACCTCTCTTTTTCTGGTTTTTTTTTTTTAATGTGCATATTATGTGTGTGTGTGTTTGGTTCTGTGGTAGGGATTTTTTTTTTTTTTAAATTCCTAAATTTTTCACGGGTAACCGGCCTTTTTAGGCCCACCATTCTCGAGTCTCAGCTGTCAAGGTATCTTTGACGTGCACACGGGCCCTCCGAGTTTTTTTTTTCCTTATCCGTCAAAAGACTAGGTACTCGATCCTACCTACCACAAGACCAAGAAAAAAAAAAATGATAGCGAATGGATACGTTTTAGGATTTTATAGTTTTGAGAAAAGTCTGAATTTTGAAATCAGCCAGTTTTTTTTTTTATTTCGACACCGAAGTATCCGTATGCGTTTTTGATCCAGGTACGAGTCATGCATACTTGTAGGTAATTGTGAGTGCACCAAAGCGCACACATGTTCATCGTTTCCTGTCCAGATTTGTTGAAAACACCACATACAGTGCCACGTAACTTTGCAATGAGTCATTCTCTTTTAGATATGCACACATACACACATAGAGAGAGAGAGAGAGAGAGAGAGAAAAAGAGAGTAAGCCTGGTGCTCAAGTATGTCTTGTCTCGGGTTTAGCGTGAGAGCTGGATTCAGGAGTTAAGCAGGACCGCAACAAATCTGTCTTATTAATACAGATGCGCCAAAACTGTCTCGAGTCATTATGTCCAAAAAAACATCGTGCACTGAGACAAAACAGAAGGAAACTAGTCTTAGGATTCAGTGCAACCTACCGCTTTAAAGCTCTTGGGCAGTTTATGCAATATCTGTTTTCTTTTTTTTTTCCAAACGGTGGCTTTCATTTGTTATCACTGTAGCTCATGAACATACTTAGAAGAAATAAACAAACCTGCTTAATGAAAGACGAATGAAACCGAAATAAAAACAAAGACAGACAATAACATCAAAGAAAACGCTAAAACAATCAACAACTGTTTCGTTGTATCTCCACCTGCTATTTGGCTCTATGAACACCTGTGGGACGGACTGTTTCACTAGGGCTGGGCGACACCAGCACTTTTGCAATGTGGAGACTCCCGACTCCGACACCATAATTTGTCGTTGGGGCCGACACCGTCTGCGACTCCACTGACGTCACGGGTCCTCGTTGAAAGGTTCCGACACTGGTGTCGGCTCTGACCTCAGGGAAGTGACGTCACGACCCCATCACTTCCTTCGTGTCGACTCTGAGATCCCGACTCCAGCACTGATCCTGAGAATTTGCATGATGCAAAGGTGGACAGTCAAACTTTAATTCGCCGTCTCGTGTCTGGTGCGGGACATTGGTACGGTACTATAGTGTCGATGAGACGCAGAACTAAGTCGCTAAATATTGAAAATCTTTGTAGTGTAATGTTTACACCTATTAAATGTAAATTAAGCAGTGGTAGTGAGAAGCAAAAACTACAGAACCGCCGCAGTGTTGGCAACTAGTGCCAGTACCGGTACCAGGTTCTGGTGTCGGAGTCGCATGGTGAATGTCAGTAGCTAAGGAGTCGACACTGGTGAGGGAGCCATGCCCATCACTAAGATTCACCCGGTTTTTCATTCTTGACGTCATCATCTTTTCTGTGAGACAATGTTTCACATTCAGGGCATTGACAGACTCGCTGCAACATCCAGTATTGTTCACAAATGCAGAAATAGCTTTGTTGTGCGTAGGGTACGCACATGGAGATCATAAACATGTAATTATATCCAGTGAGTGTTCTCTTTTTTGATAAAAGCTGCCATCAACTGTACTTCATGAAATTGCTTGGACAAGGGAAAGACCTGAAATCATTGTAGGGGCGATAATCATTACCACAATGACAAAGACGATTAACCCGCTGATGACAGGCAAAAATACAATAATAACATCAACAACCAACAGCAACAACTACGAAAAAAACTGCACTGACAGGGGTAAAAGGATGTAATCCGTGCGTGGGCCATTATCAGAAATGAAACAAACAACAACAACAAAAAAAACAACAACTAAACCAATGGATTGTAAGTCCTATGGCGCACTGCGTCAAGTCCGTTTTGTCTCGGTGTGAAATCTGCATTCCAGGTGCACCGTAGGCCTACGGTAAAAAGGCATAAACTAAGTAAACCGTAAGTTTCTTGTCTGCAGACGTCTCCAATAATTTGATATCACTTAATGATGTAATCCATGTCTTCGGGTGGGCTCTCGTTAAATAGAATAAATAGGAATGGAAGAAGAATGTTCTGCTCTATTCAAAGACTAATAAATTAACCAGACTGGAAACACGAGGTTCGGGCTGTGTCGTTTTTTACGGAATTTCCCGAGCGGCAGCTGTATAACCAACATGGCCGCCGCTCGGGAAATTCCGATTCTAGTTCTATCTGCAGTAGAAATTTCTTTTTATTTGTCAAGATTGGTTGTACATGTATTAATTTCTTGGCGCGGAACCAAACTTCCGCGTTCAGTAGGCGCGTCAAAATGGTGCCATTCAAAATTGTAGCTATGCTGAAGCGTCGGTCGTTACCGTAAACCTACAATGGAGGATGGTTCATGACCTTTCGCTGTTTTGTGACGTCACACAATGGGATCATCCAGTCTGGGTATTTTATTAGTCTGTGGCTCTATTCTATTTCATGAGGTGCTGGCAGTAGCTCCATTTCAAAAATAAATCATGTACATGAAACCTGCTTGCTGTTAAAATTACACATGAGTTGCTATCGGTGCCACCCAGCAAAAGCGATGGTTATTGGAATTACTTTGTTTGAGCTCCAGTTATGTTAGGTCGTGAAACACCGAATACCGTCAGAACGAACAAGGCAAGAAATTAGCTTTGGTTGTACCCTGCCCCGAACAGTATTCGAACCTTGCGCCTGTAGCATCGGAATCGAGCGTTCTAACCAGGGAACCACTGCCCTGATCTAAGGAAGTGCCTTTTCTGTATTTGACACGATGTATAATTATCCAGCCTTTTGTTCAATACTACCTACATTTCAAGCCAACAGTGAAGAGCTCATTAAGATAAATTTCATCGATGTCAACTCTAAATCACTGTAATTATTATAATCTAAGTTTTAAAAAAGAATTTTAAATCTTGACAACAAAAAACAAACTAAGTGCAATCATCGTCATCATTAGAAATGCTTGAAAATCATTAATAAAAAAGGTTAATGAGTACAGGCTCGTAACGTGTCTATGTACAGACCAATGTTGTTTTAAACTTGGCTTGCCCTGCACAGATTCCCACGGCACGGAAAAACAAGTTTGTATCGTATAAACAGTTGCTGATATTATGACACCTATCGACATTTCTATCTGATGATATCTGGCAATGTGACAACCCGCGCGGGGGGGGGGGGGGGGATGAAACAACAGATCTTTTTAAGTGCCTCTAACTGATCTGGACATTCCCCTGCCTCCACTCTCTCTCTCTCTCTCTCTCTCTCTCTCTCTCTGTCTGTCTTTCTCTTCTTTCTTTCCCATCCCTCTCTCTCTTGAACCCTCGCGGTGTTTACACGACCTGTGTGCCAAAGTATGACTCTAACATAGATTGGAGTGCGCACGATGTATGCCCGTGAGATGTACATGTGAACATTGGTCCTAAAACTTCTGTACGCCAAAAAAAAAAAAAAAACAGAAATCTTAGTTACTTCAACAGTTTCCCAAATGCTCATAATTATCATTGCAACTTCACAGAATATTATTTTTGATTATCTTACTTCAATATTTTATGGTCATATTTAAATGTTACATTTATTTTGCTATGTGCTGTAAATGTATCACGGCGAACTGAACATAACAAGGGAGTAATTATTAAATATTCACAGGCTTGCTCTTCACACAAGGATAATTGTTCATTTTGGGACATGACATAATCAGATGGGATCATTTCAAGTTCCGTCCACCCACCTGTTTTTCTTTTTACTTTTTTTTTTCTGATGGGCTGACGCGTTCATCTAACTGTATTGTGCTGACTGAAGGTTTTCCTTCCACAAGAAGGTTCCAATATTTCCTTGCACAATTTTTGAGAAGGTTCTGTTATGGAATGTGAGCGCGTCGCTGGGAAATGTGTTTAGGCCTTTATTTTAGGAGTTTCGCAGGTTCGCTGCCACTGGCATTTACACCTCACTGTTCCTGTTTTTATTTTTCTTGTTCTTGTGCACACTGGCCCTCCGACTTTTTTCGTTCTTTTCCGAGAAGACTATGTGCCCGATCCAACCTACCATAGAATCAAGGACAGGAATTTCTCCCCCCCCCCCCCCCCCCGAAAAACAACAACAACAACCCAACATGCCTGCACTGACTGTGGATCGAACCCGGTACCTCTGACATGAGAGGCGAGCACCTTGGAATCTTAATACAGCGCTCAGAAATGTAAACCACAACATCATTACGGTAGAAAACAGCAACAGAAAGGGCAAATGCCAATTTTAAAAATAAACTAAAAAAAACAACAACATCGAAAAAATATTTTACTCCGGATGTGCGAATAAAATCACCCAAAACAACAACTACAGGAATATTTTGTCCTTCCCACTAAGTCTTGCCTTTAGATTCTAATGCTGACGAATAGGACCGACCTCTGGATCTTTCGGTGGTGTCTACTCTCCGTAAAAACCACAATGTGGTGTTAGGTGTTTGTTTCAATATGCTATTGTGCGTACTTGATAAGACTAGATTACGCTAGTGAGCGAGCACCATGTAAAGCCGGGACCCAATTGTGTGCAATTTGTCCAACTGGAACAAAGACAGACCTTTTGAGAAGGTCTTGCTTCCACATTACATGTATAAATCTATTTTACGAACAAATTGACAGATTTTGCTCAAGTGAATGCAATTATTGATACGTTCGTGCGCACTGAATTTTTTTTCTGACAATTCCTCCGCAATGTATTATTCCTTAAATTTTTTCTTGCCCTAGAATTAAACCTGATCGAGAAAATGTAATTTATCTTTCCACTCAAAAAAGCCTGGCTAAATCTAGTGTATTTCCGTGCAAAATTATTTTCCGGCTTAATAAGCAAGGCTGACACTTGCTGGAAAATGTGGATATTAAGTAAAAATGCCGAATGTGATCTGAAAGATAAGCTTGCTTGGCACAAGGGGGTATTAATTGTTTTCGCAAGTTCGAAAACAAGTTCGAAAATGCCTTAACTCTTTGGGTGCCATGAATTTTTCCACATTTGCCGATACAGGAAGAAAATGGGGGGAAATGAATGAAAACTAACAACAGCAAAACGTCTATTAATAGAATGCCGACTACCTTTCTTCCCGAAACAAAATAGCCTAGCATTCTTGTACGCCGATACATCGGTGTCGGCACAAACGTAACCAGCGGAAGAACCGACGTATTGGTGATTGGCAAACAAATAGTTAACCCTTTTAGATGCTGGTGGAATGTAGTATTGTCCAGTGCTATCTTAGCAATGGAGCTAGACCTCTCTGTTTCACCTGTTAGGGAAGCACTGGTCAATAGTGTCATTATATACAACCAGAGTGCTTACTGAGATTGACTTTTACTTTAGAGAAAGCACTTCCACCCGATATCCTTCACATTGTGTTAGGAAAAAGCAAGACAATGGACAGAATATAACAGATCGATAGGACAGGCGTACTAAAAAGTCTGTTTCAAGCAAGTCACAAGTACACATGACAATGAAAACCGCTTTCTATGAAATCAGCAAACAATGGGTTAACCATGGTCTGGAAAAGACCGATTCATACGCAAAAGCCATCGTGTCCACCCTGCGTGGTGTTGAGCCCAGGCCAGCCGCGCCTGAACATGTCGTGGTTGCAGTCGGGTTCGCTGTGTAGCACGGTAAGCCCTGATCCCTGCATCAGCAAGACGCCTTCGGACAGTTCGGCTACTGATCCTTGGACCGCCTGGTAACGTGTCTGCCGTTCTCTGTGCCGTTTGAAAACGATTCCTTAAATGGCTGGTGCGTATGAATCGGTCTTGGGCAGCAGAGGTCACACGGGGTCTGCCTAATCGAACACGATCTTGTGTGCTTCCAGTAGCAAGGTAACGTCTCTGTAACGCATAAATGGTGTTTCGTTGCACATTGAAACGAAAGGCAACATCAGTAACTGATGCCCCTGCTTGCAGTTGACCAATGGCTTGGTTTCGCTGGTTTTCAGTGAGGCGCGGCATGACAGAAAGTCAGACAGCTGCATCGTCTGAATGGTTTTTCTTTCTTCTTGACACACAGAAGCAATGATGAACATTTTTAACCACCCCCTGTTTTGCACACAGGTGTTTCGTGTCACACGGAGCTGAAAGCGTTCGCTGCACGTGCATCACGCACAACAACAACAGTTCGCAAAAACGCATGTCGTTGTCACCGGGGAAACATTTCTTGTCTAGAAAATGCATACATGTTATTATTTACCCCCTAACCACATTTTCACAGAATAAAATATGGATGTGTAGTTTCTTTTTGCCTGTCAGTATATATTTCAGTAACTTGCAACCTTTGGCATGACTAACTGACCAAACTATACACTCTTCGGGCTTTAAATTTGGCAGGAAGGTGACAATTGAGATAAGGAAGATGATGGCTATAATTAAAAGTTGTTTACTTCAAGCATGTATTTAAAAAAAAATAACAACGTTTATTGCTATGTAGCAAGGCTGTAGTTTATTACTTTTATTATATGAGAGAGAGAGAGAGAGAGAGAGAGAGAGAGAGAGAGAGAGAGAGAGAGGGGGGCACATGATTTTTTATCCCGGGCAATGCCCGGTAGGTTATCTAGTTTACAATAATACGAGTATGTCGTTGGCGAAGTAGTCACAATAAAGTGTTCGAACTTGGCCAGATATTCGTCATAAAAGCCCTTTGTGAGAAGTTCGTGTTACATGGCCCATTTAGCCAACACCAAAACAGGAACGTACGGGTATGGAGACGTTAACTGCCCCCAGCAGTAGAGGAGTGCCGGAACTATCCAACTTCAAACGAGCAGAGAGTATTATCTGACGTGACAAAACAGCTCAGAACTGATGTGAGAAGCAAAAACCTGGGAAAGGCAAGTGAGGGCGGGGAGAGGGGGGTGCAGAAAGACAGAGGGACACAGCAGAGAGAGAGAGAAAGAGAGGAGACAGAGAGAGAGAGAGAGAAGAGTCCGATGTGAGAAATAGAAGAGAGAGAGAAAGAGAGGGGGGAGAAGGGAAAGAGAGAGAGAGAGAGAGAGAGCGAGATGAGAGAGGGCGAAAGGAGAGAAAAAGAGGGAGAGAGAGAGAGAAGAAGAAGGACAAGAAAAGAGACTGAGACAGGTGTGTGTGTGTGTGTCAGAGAGAGAGAGAAAGAGAAGAGACAGAGAGAGAAGAGTGAAAGGAGAAAGAAGAGGAGAGGGAGAAGAGAAAGAGAGAGAGAGAGAGTAAAAAGACTAGAAGAAAAGAGAGAGAACACAGAGAGCGAAGAAAGAGGACAAGAGAGAGAGAGAGAGAGAGAGAGAGAGAGAGAGAGAGAGAGAGAGAGAGAGAGAGAGATCTACCTTGGTCGCCCTTTCACACCCCTCACGATTGATGAGGAAAAATCAATAAAAAATAAAAGACAATATTATAGTGCTGACCAATCTGCCTGGATACAACATTACGCCAACCTCTTTATCAGGCACTAACTCACCCAAAACTGTGGGAACAAACACTGCATCAATTGGTAAAACACATGAAACCCTAGCAACAACAAAAGAAACTGATAATGGAAATACAGAAGGCACATCAAAGGTTAGGGTCTAGCTTGACTTTCAAGAGATGCGGTTATAAAGATACAAAAGATACGGCCATCAAGATACGCTGTCTGTCATCACAGGAAGTTCAGGGGAGACATCTGTAGGTGTCGGAAATGGTGCGTAATTGCGGAGTACGGGGGCATGGTGTCCTGTGGCTACCGAGACGTAAAGAGGCTATAGAAAGCCGGCCACTGTCTCTGGAAGCGCGAATGGTTACCAAAGGGGCCATCCATAAAGTACTTATGCTCGATGTTTTGGCGAATTTTTGGTCCCCTTTCCTCCCTATATACTTGTCATACAAATGGTTTCACGCTCAACCACCCCCTCCCCCCTTCAACTACACGTGTAGGGCCATAAACAGTTGAATGTCCATCACAACACATTGATATCCTGCCATTTTGCACAAATGATTTAACTCTCTCATCAGAAACATGACCTATATTTGACTTTTGTAATAATCCTGCAACTTAATTTGTTGAAAGAACATTTGATTTAAAATGACCATTTCAATTTATACATTATCGCAAAGTAAAAGCGTGCGCCAGCTTCACTCACTGAACACTCCCACGCAGGCTTTTTATACGCTGGGGGCAAAGTGAGTGAATTCGTGGTCTGTTTCCATTTCATGAGATTCTATGGTGATGTGAGGGGTAGTGTCCACGTCTTGGCCTATGAACTTGTCTTTTTGAAGCTGGTGATTAAGCCGAACTTTTCTGAGGCCTAAGAAAAATATTCCAAACAGTTTCTGTAAGGCTGCGTTCATCATGTGTGGCGTCTGCAGGGTCATCGGCAAATTGCAAGACTCAGTGGGGGAAAAGGGTGGTATCATACTAAGCCCGGCAAAGTCAAATCCAAGAAACAATGGCAGAAGCTGACTGTGTCTGACCGGCTTTAGTATGGTACTCCCGTTGAGGTGGGGTAGCGTGCTTTGTTTTTCACCTTCAGTGTTGCCAAGCTGAAGGACCTCCCATCACAACTTGGGTGGAGGTAGGTGATCTCTTCTGTTGAATTTACAAATGCCTATATAAGGAGCACGGAGAAGAGAATGTCAAACAAAGTGGATGCTAAAGCATATCCTTGTCTCACACCTCTGCGAATGTCCAATGCCTGAGAGGCAGGCTCGTCGTTGGCGACACACCCTTTCATATTGTCATTCCATGACGTCCCCAGTGCTTGGGAGTGTTGGTATGCAGCCAGTTTTCTGGATGGTTTTGCACAGACTGTCTCTGCTCACGAGGTCGAAGGTCTTAGTAAGACCAATGAAGGCGAGGTGACAGTCATGTCGAGGATGGCTCGGGAAAAGACACTGACCCCTGCCTCTTGGCTCTTTCTTGACAATTAGAAAAAGAAATCTGGTCGTATGTACATGTTTATGTAAGTGACCAAAACATATTATTTCCTCTACAGGAAGTGTTTCAGAAAAAGCAGTGTATGTAGTTTTTGTGTTGAAAAAAGCCACAAACCCAAATGAATTTTCTGACGCCAAGCATATCTAAAAAAAGTCAAATTTCTGGATTTGGTGTAAAAAAAAAAAGGCAATCTGGTAACCCTGCTTGAGATATTTGACACGCTTGTAACCCTGTCAGCCCACAAATTCTGGGGGTTAAATTCTGAAAACTAAGGGTTAAATAACGTTTTTCAAAATATCTTAACTATTAACTCTGATAAAGAAAGTTATTCAAGTTTTTTGCTTCCTCTGACACATTGTAAACACCCGAGTCACGACACTTTACCGCGTGGCCCTCGACATCATTCTGATAGACAGACAAGTCGCGGCCTCAGTTCTTGTTTGTTCCACATGCACTTTTTGCACAACTGAGAAATTCCAGTTAAATTAAGAACTTTGAAACAGCTTGATAACTGACACACCACATCTTAAACACGCGTCAAAGTGCGCATTTGTTATACTGCTTCTTCAACATATTAAAAGATTTCCAGCTTTTCAGAAAATGGAGATGGAACAAACAAGAACTAACGTTGCCAGGTGTCTCTGAATCTTTTTGAACTTAGAATCGCCGTACATAATCATGTAGCAGAAACAAAACAAAACAAACAATCAAAATAAAAAGCCGCAGCCTTCTGTCCTGTACTCACGCAATGTAAAGAGTGAGCTCACTGCAGTGCATTTACAGCGGAAACCAGTGGAAGAAATACACCATTAACTATAGAGGAAACAGCTTCAAAAGGGTATAGTGGTGACTGAGGTTGTGCAAGTCGGGGAATTTTCATCTCTCTCTTTTTCTCTCTCTCTCTTTCTCTGCTTTTTTCCCTGTGTTTTATTTTATTTTCCATCACCCACCCGTTTCTCTTAATTTCTTTCTCGCTTCTTAACAACACTAAATTTTGCTCCTAGATTAAACACACAAAAAAGCAATTTAATAAATAAATGGAATATAGAAAAGGTCATACGAAATTTTGGGACAGGGAAGACAGACAGACAATTTGAGCGAGAGAGACGGAGAGGAGAGCAACAAGTCCCAGTGAGATTTCTTAAACCATAAAAATGATTTATAGGCTTTTTATCTGATCTAACCTCATTGTGCTGACAAGAATGACATACAGCCTGAATAATAAATAAATTAATAAAAAGGTAATTGATTAGTTAATTAGCTAATTAATTAATTAATAACACCAAATGAAATATAACAAAAAAAGCAGCATTTCTGAAGATGATTTGTATTATAGATGAAGCTGTGCATTTCTTGTCCAGACAATGAGGTCATGCCAGAAATAAAGCTTTAAAATATAGTTTTTACAGTGTACAAAAATCTCACTGCTGTTTTCTGCTCCTCTTTCTGCCTCTCGTATTGTCTTTGTATGTCCTTCTTACCTCTCCAAAGCAGGTGGTTTTAGTAGGTTCTCCTCCTCTCCCGTTGTTCTGTTCTATTCTGTCTTTCGTTTTGCTTTTTCCTAGCACAATGTGACCGTCATTGTGTCCAGGTTATTTCTCCAATCTCAAACCCCTCCAAAATTTCTCGATCACACCAGCCGTCTCTTTCTGTATTCCACAGTTTCTACTCATGACATTTTCAACAAAAGAATGAACTTTTGTTTGTTCAACTGTTTTACACGGACATACTGATAGGAGAACGGACAGAAGACCCGATAAAGTGAGAAAGAGAGAGAGAGAGAGAGGTGGAGAAAACACTGAAAATAATACTACGAATATGAGCATAACAGTTGGAGGAGAAAGGAGAACATGCAAAAAAGAGAAAAAGTGGAGATGCAGGAAGAGGGAATGCATGACAGAACCTAGGAGGAAATTGTAGGAAGAAGAAAATGAAACAAAGAAGAAAAGGACATTAGAAAATAAAGAAAGAACAAAAAATCGAAAGAAGAATAATCTGTAAAGAAAAAAAAAAGTAAATTTATAAGATAAGAACAAAGAAAAAAAAATCAGCAAAAACAGGTAAAAATAAAAAATAACAACAAAAACGAAAAAGAAAAAAAACAACAACAAAGAACAAAAACGACACAAAGTTACGTTGACCACAGAGATCAGATCCAGAAATGTTTGACACAGTCGTCAATCTCTGCCCACCAGGTCATTAAGCCGAGCTTTTACGTCGTTAATTGTTTTCTGGGGCCGTTTGTAAAGTACATAATAATATGCTCGATTTTGGGGGTCTTGACCCTCCCCCCCATCTATCTCTCCCCAGCCCCTTGCCATGTACCAGTTTCATACGCTTGGTCTTAACCCTCTCCCTCACCCTTGTTCGAACATACGAGCAATAGAATGATGAATGTCTACGACAAGGCGCCCAAGTTTTTAAAATTTTAAGTGACATTTTGGCAACAGAGGGAAGACAGCTGGTCCCTAGGTGCGGCACTACACACTAAACTGTATGGGACGGCAGAGGATCTCAGGAGCACAGCGTCCTTCATAAAAGTTACTGGCCTCCTGATATAAACAGTCTGACACGAAGAACGCAGAAGAAGAAGAAGAAGTGACATTTGGTAAGGTCTGCTTGACTGTGACATCAAGTTAGTCTTCTAGATCCGTTCCTTACACAGTCTTACAGTATTTGTGTGAGGAAAAAAATCAACTTAACAAAGAAAATAAAAACTGAATCAATTCGTTACCGTAATTGAAAAGCTTATGTAGGCTTCCAAGTCCCCCCCCCCCCCCATCCCCCAATGTTGTTTCAAACGCTGGGTTCCCCTCTCCCCAAACACACATACACTCCGAGCGTACGTACTCTACAGACAGCCCCTAATCCTGCCCATTAACACTGCATTACCGGTAACAAAAAAGTCACGCATTATTGTGGTACAGTTACCTTTTAAGAGAATAGCTGAATTGCAGCCTTCGCGTTGCCCACAGACACATCTAGCAATTGTATACTTCCAACCCATCTTCTCATAATTGCTAGGATACGATTATTCTATCCGAGTGGTGATAATAATCCATTAATCTGTAGAGATTACTGAACTACTTCTGGTCGCCTCCACAACTGACAGCACACTAAGCTTGCCGCTGCAGGTAATCAGCAATAATGGACATTTCAAATGCTGTGCTATTATGGAGATCCTAACTTGATCCCTAACGTTTAACCAAAGAATGTAGAGCAGTAACAAGAAACTTCACTTGGGACGATTCCCGTTAGGCGTGAAACAGACCACGGCTGGCCTAGGCGCCAGGCCGGTGGCTCGCCGTCCATAAATTTTGATTCACACTCGTTCGGTAGGCAATGCCCACCGCATTTCGCTGGATCGTGATGTGGGCGGTGTCATGATCACATTAGGATCATAAATGCCGTGCTAGGTCACGACGTCAGTGAGTTAATTTTTACGATCTTGTTGATTATAACCAGCGTAATTTGTCCTTGAGCTGTTCTCGTGAACAATTTGTTTTGAAACACCTTTTTTCTGATAGATGGAGAGAAGGAGGGGCGAGACAGAATAAATGTATAGCTAGGAATGACAGAGCAGTTCTCGACCCCGTGATTTTGATTAACACAGATAAGGGGCGAGTAAAGGTAGTTTATGTAGACGCTTAGTTGGCGTTCGGAAATTCGTGCATAAGAGTAGAAAGCACGGGGTTTGAAGATTTTAGTAGTTAATGTTTCGCATTTTAAATTTTGTCTAGACCGTAAAATTGACCTTGATTTTGGCGCAAGGCCATGACAAGCATAAATTAATATTGCAGGCTGAGCTGAAGCGATTGCACCAATCAAATGTATGAATCTGGACGGAAGGTCGAGACATAGCTTTAGTATTTAAACCCGTGCAGAGCTTAGATAGTGGCCACATGTAGACAATCCATTTACGAGGTGGACGGCGATAGTCCTCAGCCAGATGAGAGACATAGAGACGCAGTTGAGCAGTCCATATTGTGAGGAGCGTGATGTTTTAAAGCTCCAGAGCCTAAGCTACTTGGTTTGATATGAACCCACAGCGTTTACATCCAGCGCTCTCACTCCCAGTGAGGACCGCATGGTGAGAGTCCATACTAATTTGTAATGATGAAAGTGAACCGTTCTACTTACTTTTGAAGACAGTTTCAGAGCTACCGCCAGACAACGCATGGTTGTACAAGCATTCTCCATGGCGTGTCTAGAGGAAATGTCCATATCATAACATGTCTCATTGAATTAATAGAATTTAAACTGTTATATCCGTCGCCACGTGCGCGGATTCTATTTGGTATCTAACTCATATGACCTGCAAGTAATTAGAGTGAATAAGTTAGTCTTTATAGAAAGCTGTAGTTTCATTAGTTAGATTCAGTTGCCTTTGAATTGATATTTATATTTATAATTATATTTGTTACATTAATTCCTGTAATTAAACTGCCCTACAATTCTGCTAAAAATCAAAGCAATTGATTTATTTAGTTTTTAGAGTGCAAGTATTTTTTTTTGTGTGTTCGTCGATTGTGGGAGCGGACCTCGAAAGAGTGTCAGTCGAATTCTCTCCATCTAACCCACATCGCGACAAGAATCAACTAGCTGACAAACTAATCAACCGACTAAGTCATTAACAAAACCATTTACACCACCATATTATGAAGATTTTAAATACATCTCCACTGTTTACCCTGTATAGTTCATTACGTCGCTTCTAAAGCATTTTGGGCGTAAGAAAATGATAAACACAAACACACAAACAACATAAATATTATGCCCTTCCATAGAACACAGAACATTTCAAGATTTCAGGGACACTCATCCATAATGTTTTGTAATAGCTGTTATTAGGTGAAGTATGTATGTATCTTTGGCGCGGGATAATCTAATGATGTTTGTTCGAGCTTAACATCTATATCAGTGGTTCTCAGAGTGGATGATTTTCATTAATTTTCCAGGGACTATTGAAAACGAAGAGACGGGCGACGAGGGGCAAAAAAGATGAAAAAAAAAGAGAGAGGGGGGGGGGTGGGCGGGCGGGCGATTAGGGTGCAAATACAAGGCAGCAACTGACTTGTTCAAGAACTCACGTGAATGGGTTTTGTGAGCAGAAAAGGCCCATTTGATAAAGAATCCTGTCTGTTTTGTAATGGATAATCAACACATAATTACAGGGGCATATCTCTTCTCAGCACTATCGGCAAAGTATTCGCACGAGCCGTCCTGGCGCGCATACAGACCCTCGCCTCCCGTATCTATCCAGAGTCTCAGTGTGGGTTCAGGGCCGGCCGCTCAACGGTAGACATGATATTCTCCTTACGACAACTGCAGGAGAAGTGCCAGGAGCAACAAATGCCGCTTTTCATCGCCTTCGTTGATCTGACAAAGGCGTTTGACTTGGTTAGTCGAAATGGACTCTTTAGCCTGCTTAAAAAGATTGGCTGCCCCCCGCACCTACTCGCCTTGATCATCTCTCTTCATGAGAACATGCACAGCACAGTCTGCTACAACGGTGTGACATCCGAGGCCTTCCCAGTCAACAGTGGAGTGAAGCAGGGATGCGTCCTTGCACCAACACTCTTCGGCATTTTCTTCTCAATGCTACTTCAGTATGCCTTCAAGGACAGCAGTGAGGGTGTCTACATCCACACAAGATCTGATGGCAAGCTGTACAACATCGCTCGCCTCCGCGCCAAAACCAAAGTCACAGAAGTACTCATTCGTGAGATGCTCTTTGCTGACGACGCGGCACTAACATCGCACACCGAAGACGGTCTACAGCAGCTGGTAAATCAACTTGCTTATGCCTGCAAGGAGTTCGGCCTAATCATCAGCCTGAAAAAGACCAACATCATGGCACAGGGTACTGATGTTGCACCCACTATTGCCATGGACGGACACGCTCTGGATCTTGTTGAAAACTTCGTGTATCTAGGCTCCACCATTTCCAGCTCCCTTTCCATTGATGCGGAGATCAGCAGCAGGATCGCTAAAGCAGCGTCGACAATGGCCAAGCTGAACCAGAGAGTCTGGGACAATCCAAGCCTCACCATAAGGACCAAAATGTGCGTCTACCAGGCCTGCGTACTCAGCACGCTTCTTTACGGCAGCGAGGCATGGACTACCTACGCGAGACACGAGAGAAAGCTAAACAGCTTCCACCTGAGATGCCTGCGTCGCATCCTCCTTACTAAGTGGCAGGATAGAACCACCAACGTTGAGGTACTGGAGCGTGCCAACATGACAAGCATACACGCAACACTCCGCGAGAGACGCCTTCGGTGGCTCGGCCACGTCAGGCGCATAGATGCAGGCCGCCTTCCCAAAGACCTTCTCTATGGTGAATTGACAGAGGGCTCACGCGCAACTGGGCGACCCAAACTCAGATACAAAGACGTCTGCAAAAAGGACCTAAAACACTGCCTTATTGACATCCCCACATGGGAGAGCCAGGCTGAGGACCGAGCTGGCTGGCGGCTCACCGTCAAGCGTGGCACGAAAACATCAGAAGAGGCAGACAAATCAAACGCCGCTGCTAAACGATCTAGGCGGAAGGATAACAGGGAAAACAGCCAACAACCCCAGCAAAAAACACCATTCATCTGCTCCAGATGCGGCAGGGATTGCCACTCAAGAATCGGCCTGCACAGCCACACACGGAAGTGCAGCTAAACAACCTACGGACGCCACACCATCGTCTCTCGTAGACGGAAGGATGCCGAATTTCGAATCAACACGCCTATTATCTTTAAGAGGGCATGAAAGAAACTTGAATCCTGAGGGGGTGATTGCCTGAAAAAGGGTTGAGAATCACTGATTTACGTCTTGTCCGAAATTGAGAATTTCTCGTCATGCACTATTTCTGTGATGAACGAAGATGTTGAAGTGGTTCAGGGGCGGAGGCGAGGAAAAAAGTGGGGGCCGGGGGTGGGGGGGACTTATTTGGTGAGGGAAAGTTCAATCACTTTTAAGGTCCCACCATCAGATTTTAATTTGCCGACTATTTGGATAGTGATAGTTTTGTATACTTTTTCAATCCGATTTGGGAAATTTGCCTTAGCATCATTGCAGCCCAGATACAACTGGAGCAGACAAGTCGTCGCCACAGTGTAGCGCCGGTCGGCGGGTTTTTTTTTTTTTTTTAGTGGGTGGGGGAGGGTGAGGGGAAGGCAGTGGCCTGTTCGGCTTACTCTTTTCGATTTCCAACTGCCAAGGTATCTTTAACGTGTGCAATGTGCACACTGGCCCTCTGAGTTTTTCGTCCTTATCCGAGAAGACTAGACTAGTTTCAATGGCTCAAAGCTTTTTTTTCTCTCATTGTAACTCAATGTTATGACGTCACTACCCGGCTAGTCGGCCTTTCAAAATCGGCCGATGCACGCTCAGACAAAGTCTATTGAAATCGGGCGATATGGGTCGTTCCATGGCCACTTTTGCCTCACTTTTTTTTTGTCTTCCTTTCCCCTGATATTTAATTATTTCTCTTCTTCTCTCTTCTATGCTCTTGTCTTCACTTTTGTTTCGTTTCGTAATGTTTCTCGCAGATTTTGATGAGCCTGTTTACACAATTCGGATTTCATTCATGCCGTTTTTTTTTTTTTTTTCTGCCATTGGCCTTTCGTTCCTTGGTTCGATCATTCATACTTAACCCTTTAGCTCTGGCCATGGACTGTCTTAGAGGCCATAATTATATACAATACATACGCGAGAGGAGGCGGAGGGTAGGGGGGTAGGGGGTGGGGTGTGATTTCCCCTCAGCGTTTGAAAAATCGTCCATGGGGAGAGGGGGAGATCTGGAAAGTGTACGTTCTAGCCGTCAAGATAGGATAGGAATACGATACACATTTTTTTCAACTAAATAAGATGTAGAATTCCATTAAAAAGAAAAAAAAAACACAAAAACAAAAACAAATCAAATCATGGCTATGTTTGTAATGAAACGGCCACATGCTTTCAATATTCTTTCCTTCATGAGAATGAATAGATTTTCGCGAGCAGTTTTTTGGTTAAACTTTCGCAATGAACATAAACCCCTCAGTGGGCCGCCGGCCATAGTTTGTTAAATCTTGCTGTGGAACACTGGGCATCATGTTTCTTATTTCAAATATGGAATATTGGATAAATAAAGGGTTAATTATTCCATCTGTTCTTCCTTTATTCCTTTCTTTTATCAGAGGCATTTGTTGGATACAAACGTAATTGGCCCTATTCAGGACAGTTGAAGATGCTCTTCATCTGAATAACTCTAATTAAACGATACATCGCGCTTTCCATTAATCTAATTTCCCTCACTACATCAACAGCCGCCTCGATCATTGAAAATCATGCAAAAGATCAGTTTTTCTCTATTTCACATCAAACCTCTAAAATTAAAAAGAAAAAACAACAACCGAGCAGTGTTAAAAAGAAGAATGGTCACAGCTTTCTCCAATAAACGGGGCCGGTTTTTGACTCCATTCATGGCCATTAGGCATAAGAAAACTGCAAATAATATGCATTGAAATCTGGCTACAGAGATGTCGGCATGGAAGGTTTTCTTTATGAAGATTCCGCGGGGCGTATTAAAGAAAAGATGTGATGAACACAACACTTGGGCAAGATTAGCGCTGAAGAAGTTTTGCTTAATAACGTTCACTTTGTGAATGTATGTGTGCACACGGCCCGTGCATTTATTTATCTGTCTATCCGTGCCAAACATCGCTGTGTGGTCAGCATGCTGTAAGCCGGAGTGCGCAACAGCAGATTTTGATCGCCCTACCACTATTTGACAGTGACGTCACGACGATGAAGTTTTAATGAGAAACTGCCGCTTGGCGAGTCAATTGAATCTCACTGAAACTAATGTTGTGATGTCACCATTCAACCGGTTGCCCGATCACAGGCAGCTGATGTGCGTCAAGGCTAAAGATAGCTGTCGTTTCCGTTCAAAATATAGTATCCAGGTAAAAATGTTTGTATTTTTTTGGTATACTGCTTTAATCCCATTTGGGAAATTTTGCCTTTGGTGTCATTGCAGCCGGCTGCACACAGATCGTCGCCACAGTTTAACGCTGTTTTTGTGGGGGGTGGGGAGGGAGTGGTAGGGATAAATTTTATTTAATTTTGCCCGGGCAGCGGCCTGTTCGGCCTGCTGTTTTCGACTTCCAACTCCCAAAGTATCTTTGGCGTGCACATGGGCCCTCCGAATTTTTTGTCCTTATCCGAGAAGACTAGGTACTCGATCCTACTTACCATAGGATCAGGGACGAGAAAAATGCCAAAATTCCAACATGCCTGCACCGACCTGGATTCGAACCCGATACCTTCGGCATGAGAGGCGAGCACCTTGTCTCTAGACCTCCGTGTTCATGGCAGTGCTATAATCATCCACACAGTAGTCGAATAGTGATGTGCAGTGGCGTAGCAATATGACTGTAGGGGAGGAGGGGGTGGGGGCTCTGTTGTGTAAGTTTGGAGTGTGTGGGGGGGGGGGGTAGGGGGGTAAAACTTCCACAGCTCAGCTGAAATATAGTAATCTCCCGGACGTGGAAATGGGGGGGGGGGGGGGCGGGTGAAAAATATATTCATTTAATTTTTTTTCCTCACCCCCACCCCTAGACCAAGCTTTGTGAGCCTTTGCTTTTGTTCACATTTTTGGGGATCGTTGAAACTATTTAGAACCGTTTGTTAGCTCTTACTCTGTGTGGAAATGTACACACCGGTACTGTTTACCACCGATTAAGTCAAGTGAAGTTTGCAATTCATCCAAAAATGGCGGTGCGCAATTTTCCTGTGGTCACAAAACGTGGCCTTCTTTCGCTTCAGTAGGTAGATCCCTATTCTGTGGGCCAGACACGCACATACAAATTATTACTGTCGTTGTGCGTACGTTGTGCGTCCCCGTTGACTCTGCAATATGCCATTATGTTTCGCACGTGAGCACATCTCCATTGCCTATATATATTGAAAAGAAAAATGCTATGCGATCGCAGTGCGATTGCTATAGATACGATTAGGTTTAATATTAATTACGCAATTAAAAAAGAATTTTGCTGAACTTTTCATCACAAAAGGGAAAATATTTGCCTTTGGTATATTTCCATTTGATATCGACGAAGTAGGTTATACCATGAGCTATTCATTTACTTTATCAACGTTAAACGAAATCTCATTAGTAAATGAACGGTATCTAAATCCAGGTTTGTTGCCGAGAATAATAATTTTTTTAAAGTTGATTCACAAAAGTAATTTTTGTTTAGCTTTTTTATATTAATTATCGATAATTATACTCGTGAATCAAAAGGCAGATTTGGTGTCATAATTATAGAACTTCACTCCCTTGTAGCAGATGTTTTTTTCACCGGACTTTGAAGACGCAAAGAGCTTGGACAGAGATGGAATTATTGTAACCTGGCCGTGGAATTGATACTTGCTGAAAATGTCATGTAGAGACTTGATCTGAAACGTAATTAATTATAAAAATTTAAACACTTAGACAGTTTATGACCTTTAGCTCAATTGCCCCCGGGGTCGGGTATTAATCATGATAATGCTATGGATGCGATGGGGAAATTGGATCTAATGTCATTATTTCATGTTTTGTTGAAATGTGGAGAGAGAGAGAGGAGAGAGAGAGAGAGAGAGAGAGAGAGAGAGAGAGAGAGAGAGAGAGAGAGAGAGAGAGAGAGAGAGAGAGAGAGAGAGAATACAATTTTGCAACGTAATGTCAAAGAATAAGTCCCAAATAAAAACAAAGAAATATCTTTCCTTGGCATGGACCTTATTTTTTATACTTTAAAAAATTAAAAAAAACAAAAAACAAAAGCAAAACCTAAACTACTATGATTATTTAGATCTTACTTTGGGTCTCAAAGCCTGTTTACAATTTTTAATTTCTTTTCCCCAATGATCCGATTGAGCGCCGAATCCTACAGTAGCAAGGCCTTGTTTTACACCTCTCATTGGTTGTTTTTTTTTGGCAGCACCTCCCCGCTCCTACTTGCTAACATCAGAACTAACAAAACTGTTGTGCGATCCAATTACACATTCGACCCCATCAACATGAAAAATATGACAATTTAGACATTAATTTTTGTACTTGGCAGACAACAATAGCAATAAACATAACAGCATAATTATCCGTGCTTGAATATTTAAATTGTAGCTATAAAACAATTGACATATTCGATTAGTATAAATATCAAATAAATTAAGCCTGGACAAACTTACACTTAAGCTTAACTGCCTTTAGGTCTTTATTTCAGGAGGTTTCGCTGCATTAACATCTCACGTTTCTTCTTTAATTTTTTTTCTTCTTCTTGTTTCTGTGTTTTTCTGGTAGGGATTAGTGGGTTTTTCTGGTAGGGATTAGTGGGTTTTTCTGGTAGGGATTAGTGGGTTTTTCTGGTAGGGATTAGTGGGTTTTTCTTACAAATTTACCCCGGGCAGCGGCCTTGTTCGGCCCGCTCTTTTCGACTTTTAACTGTCAAGGTATCTTGAGCGTGCGCAACCTGCACACGGGCTCTCCGAGTTTTTCGTCCTTGTCCCAGAAGACTAGGTGTTCAATCCTACCTACCATAGGATCAGGGACAGGAATCTTTTCCCCTGAAAAAAAAGAAAAATCCAACATGCCCGCACAGACACGGGCTCGAACACAGTACCGTTGGCATGAAAGGTGAACACCGGGCCTCTAGACCACCCTGTCTCTCCTACGCTTAACTGGAATACTTTATTATTGTCTAATATACCAATAAACATGTCAAAATTGATCACATAGAAAAAAAAACACCTCATGTAGTTAATTCACAGCCATGAACTTTTGTTTCCCTGCGTGTTTCCCTTCTAAATTACAGGCCGTATTGAATAAAACTCTTCTTAAACTCCCTTATCTGTGTCTGAACATTACTGTGGAGTCATTAATGCACACATGTGAAACTGAGATACCGACAGATGTGCATTGAAAACATTTAATAAGTAATTACAAAATAGTCAGGGCTGTAGGGAGGCATTAAATTACAGTCAGACAGTTAGACACGTCACTAATGAATGAAAAAACAAAAACTCGTATAAATTATCTCTAGGTGCGTCATAAAATTGCACAGGTGTATTCGCACCACTCAAGGTGATGGCATCTCTAAAGCTAATGGTTCACCCAGCCATGTCTGTTTCGTCTCGGCTGTAGTGAGACATGGACTAAAGGGTTCAGGGGGACCTCCCGCACTGTTGAGGCCGAAACAATTCTGTCTCACTTCTTAGACCGTCTTGAGTCAGCTGGCTGAAAGATAGACCTCACGCGCAGAGTCAATACAGACCCCGAAAACAGATGTCTCAAAATTCTGTCTCGCTAGTTCGGGCACGACCACACTGTTTTGAGTCAGCTGGCCCAACGAGAGACCTCACGCACAGAGTCAAAACAGACGCAAACACAGACGTGACTCAATGCGCATTTTTTGCCAAATATTTGATATTCTGTGGATACTGTGATGGAAATTAATTTTTGCTACAGGTTAACGCTTTGTATGCCATGATTTTTTTCCACGTTTGCTCATACAAGAAAAAAAGTGGAGGAAATGAATGAAGACTAACTACAGCAACATTAATTATAAATAGAAAGTCGTCTTTCTTTTTTCCTCAAACAAACAAGCCAAGCATTCTTGTGCACTGATGCATCGGTGATTGGCACAAACGTGACCAAAGAACCGATTCACCGGCCACTGCAACACAAAGAGTTAAGTTGTACTGTTTTTCAAAATATTTGCGTTTATTTACCTAAATAAAACCGTATTTAACATAAATAATGCATTTCAATTAAGGCTGTTGTTATAAGTACGTATGGTCCCCAAGCGCTTTGCGTTAGGAGGGCGTGCGTATAGTACCTATCCCTAACCCCGTCCTTATCGTCTACCCTAAATCTGATCCAATCCCTAACCTTGTCCTTATCCTCAACCCTAAATCTTATCCAATCCCTAACCCCGTCCTTATCGTCAACCCTAAATCTTATCCAATCCCTAACCCCGTCCTTATCGTCAACCCCAAATCTTATCCAATCCCTAACCCTGTCCTTATCGTCAACCCTAAATCTTATCCAATCCCTAACCCTGTCCTTATCGTCAACCCTAAATCTTATCCAATCCCTAACCCCGTCCTTATCGTCAACCCCAAATCTTATCCAATCCCTAACCCCGTCCTTATCGTCAACCCTAAATCTTATCCAATCCCTAACCCTGTCCTTATCGTCAACCCTAAATCTTATCCAATCCCTAACCCCGTCCTTATCGTCAACCCCAAATCTTATCCAATCCCTAACCCTGTCCTTATCGTCTACCCTAAATCTTATCCAATCCCTAACCCTGTCCTTATCGTCTACCCTAAATCTTATCCAATCCCTAACCCTGTCCTTATCGTCTACCCTAAATCTTATCCAATCCCTAACCCTGTCCTTATCGTCTACCCTAAATCTTATCCAATCCCTAACCCTGTCCTCCTTACCCTTTCAACCACAAAACAGGAGAAAAACAAAAAGAGAATCTGAAAGAATAATTAATTAACCCTGTTGTTAGGAGGATTTCGGGAGGAGCTCTCTAGCTCTGGAGTCACAAAAGGCTTCAAAATACGTACCCCTAGCGCAAAAAACCTTGGGGGATTTACGTACTTATAACACCATTCTTCATTTAACCGTTTTTTCTTCCTCTAATGAAAAACTAACCCAAAAAATTTTCCTCTTCTTCATTTTCGTGATAGGACAAGCGAAATGTCACCGCCTCTGACCTAGAGTACCAGACAAACAGTTAAAGAGAAAGGAATTTGTCATACTAACAAACAGCAATTTATTATCAAAACACACGAATGGTTCTGTAGAAACACTTTAAATGCCAGGTCTAAAAACACTGCATGGGACACTGATTTAGTGAAATACGGTAAATGGCACGAACAATACTGGATGGAGCCTGTCAGCTTGAACAGGGTTTTTATGACGTAAACCCGATAATGGTTTAGTTGTAGCAGTAGGAAATCGTACGGTAAACACAGAACTGGTTTGTTTAGTTTGGCGTCATAAAACGTATTAATCAAAGGGGAAAGATCACACCCCCCACTCCCCTCAAATGGGAAAAATCCCCCCCCCCCCCCCCCACTTTTTCCTTTGTTTGGCACATAGCCTCTCTAAAAATGGTATAATATACATACACATATATACTATTTTTCTGTGAGGAAACTAAAAAGTGTATTCTATCACTGCTAACAAAAAATATGAAGGAATCGTGAGTCTGGGGCAGTGTTTAAAGTATTAAAACGTTGGTCTAATTTCACTACTTTGTAAAGTTTTAACAAACAAAACTTCAAGTTTCTGGAAAAGCACTGATATGAATTTAATAAAATTATACGAGGACGACACACAGTTGAACTTCCCACGTTTTTATGATCATTTACCTGAAAAGAACCCGCGCCTTCATTAACTGAAAAAGATCGACAGTATTAACTTCGCAAAATCTGTCGCAAACAATTTTTTATCTCTGTGGGCGCCAGATGTTTGTGTTGTTTTTTTCTCTTAATAACAAACACGGTCAATAATGTGGGATTATTGCACTCTATTGGCACACATTTTGCAACCGCCCCAAGTTCACGAGTTTTCTTTTGGATGGGATATAATCACTTTTTCAGCAGCCCAGGGTTAATGAGGCTTTGAATTTAAGTGGCCTGTCAACATTAAGTATCCAGGCCTCACACCATTCAGTTACCCTGTAACAGCCATCTTTACTCTTTTTACCCTAGTGTCATCAGGATGTGGAACAACCTCCCGGCAGAAGTCCAAAAACTATCGTCTGCAACGGCTTTTGGCAATGAATTGAAGAACATAATTATCCGTTGCAGCTACCATTGTATTTAAAGTGCGGGTCTATTTTTGTGCACAATCTTGGTGCCAAGAGATATTTTTAACCAGAGATATGTATATAACAAAAGAATTTACACAACGATATATTTTAAATGGTCTTAATATATATGCTGTTTTAGCCTGTTTTAGCCTCAGAGCAGTGGCGTCGAGTCGCACATGGTGCAGTTGAGGAATCGTCTGAGTAAATAGACGAATCAACTCCATGAGAAGAAGAAGAAGAAGAAGATTGTTGTAATTACAGCACAGTATCGCATGTTTTTATAATTTTATCCGCCTCACAGTTTGTTTACCTCATACGCATGGCACCATCGTGGCTGTTGTAGGAGAATATTGAGGCAAGAGAGGATATTTGCACCACTAAATTAATTCTGCTTCTTTAAAGCAGTTCTCACTTTATTGGGCTTTTTGGTATGGCTAAAATATTACATAGATGTCTTTTATGTAACTGTTGACTATGTTGAGTTTTTTTTCTGCAGGACTAAATACAAACGAATTATTTCTCATTCACTGGAATACTGTTGTCTGTCTATCTATCTATCTATCTATCTATCTATCTATCTATCTATCTATCTATCTATCTATCTATCTATCTATCTATCTATCTATCTATCTGTCTGTCTGTCTGTCTGTCTGTCTGTCTGTCTGTCTGTCTATCTATCTATCTATCTATCTATCTATCTATCTGTCTGTCTGTCTGTCTGTCTGTCTGTCTGTCTGTCTGTCTGTCTGTCTGTCTGTCTGTCTGTCTGTCTGTCTGTCTGTCTGTCTGTCTGTCTATCTATCTATCTATCTATCTATCTATCTATCTATCTATCTATCTATCTATCTGTCTATCTATCAGGGTTCAGACAGCTTTTAGTTGTGGTTAACTTTAAACCTCTCAATCATTCCAATCTACATTTCTCAGCCGACCTAAAACAGTAACAAGTAAAGCAAACAAAAACCACTGACATCGATTCTGGATATTGCAAGTTTTCGCTAGGTGTCGACGATTCATGTCAATGACTTCTCGATAAAATCACAACCTCTCACAGTCAGCACTCTTTTCACGAATACAAAATAAGTGCAACTACCAGCAACCTATTTCCATAAACGTAAATGAGTTGCAATTAATGAAAAACAAAATGTCACGAGCGATTAAAGAGGAAAAATAAAAACAAGCGCACCATTAACCTTAATTGTTTATGTGGCTATCTGTTTATAATTACTACGCGAAGTCGTCAGTGTCAAAGGTGCCGAGTGCTTGTGTGAGGTTGTCTGTAGAGCTGGGCGGTACCGGCTACTTTTTTTCAGTTTTCCGGTTCCCAGTTCCTGCACCATACCCTCTCATTGGAGTCGACACCAGTATCGGTACCAATAAAGTTGCGGCTTTTTGATGGCTGGGTAAAATTTCCGACATTAGTGCCAACTCCGAGAACGACCCCGGGACCGATTCTACTAACTGTGCATAACTGTCTGGCTCGCTCGTGTGACCCAAAGATGAACGGTCATAGGTTAAATGGCTGCCACCTCGGCTATATTTTGAGCAAAGCAGAAATAATTCTCGAAATATTCAAAATCTTTAGAGTACGTATTTACACACTGCAGTGTCGACACTGGTACTAGTACCGGTCCCACATTCTGGTGTCGGAGTCGCAACGTGAAGGTTAGTGCCGCAGGAGTCGACACTGGAATCGGAACTTTGCCTAGCACTAGCAGTCTAAAATTATGCTGATGTGTGGGAATGTGGATGCTTTGAACAGTGTGGTTGGCACGAGGTGTCATGTTTTAATGCAGAGATAAGCCCATACAAAATTGGTTGGTAATGGAGTGTCAGACTGATATAAAACGGTTGTGATTAATTGATCTATCGATTAGTATTCGCTGATCAAAGAGTCGGACATCAAAGACCCACTTACTCGTACTCCATATACATGTCCATCCATCCA
>OZ007578.1:2023862-2038862 GCA_963931925.1 Onchidella celtica | reverse complement strand
TGTTCTTCACTGTTGGTATTCACGACGTTGTTCTTCACTGTTGGTATTCACGACGTTGTTCTTCACTGTTGGTATTCACGACGTTGTTCTTCACTGTTGGTATTCACGACGTTGTTCTTCACTGTTGGTATTCACGACGTTGTTCTTCACTGTTGGTATTCACTGTTGGTATTCACGACGTTGTTCTTCACTGTTGGTATTCACTGTTGGTATTCACGACGTTGTTTTTCACTGTTGGTATTCACGACGTTGTTCTTCACTGTTGGTATTCACGACGTTGTTCTTCACTGTTGGTATTCACGACGTTGTTCTTCACTGTTGGTATTCACGACGTTGTTCTTCACTGTTGGTATTCACGACGTTGTTCTTCACTGTTGGTATTCACGACGTTGTTCTTCACTGTTGGTATTCACGACGTTGTTCTTCACTGTTGGTATTCACGACGTTGTTCTTCACTGTTGGTATTCACGACGTTGTTCTTCACTGTTGGTATTCACGACGTTGTTCTTCACTGTTGGTATTCACGACGTTGTTCTTCACTGTTGGTATTCACGACGTTGTTCTTCACTGTTGGTATTCACGACGTTGTTCTTCACTGTTGGTATTCACGACGTTGTTCTTCACTGTTGGTATTCACGACGTTGTTCTTCACTGTTGGTATTCACGACGTTGTTCTTCACTGTTGGTATTCACGACGTTGTTCTTCACTGTTGGTATTCACGACGTTGTTCTTCACTGTTGGTATTCACGACGTTGTTCTTCACTGTTGGTATTCACGACGTTGTTCTTCACTGTTGGTATTCACGACGTTGTTCTTCACTGTTGGTATTCACGACGTTGTTCTTCACTGTTGGTATTCACGACGTTGTTCTTCACTGTTGGTATTCACGACGTTGTTCTTCACTGTTGGTATTCACGACGTTGTTCTTCACTGTTGGTATTCACGACGTTGTTCTTCACTGTTGGTATTCACGACGTTGTTCTTCACTGTTGGTATTCACGACGTTGTTCTTCACTGTTGGTATTCACGACGTTGTTCTTCACTGTTGGTATTCACGACGTTGTTCTTCACTGTTGGTATTCACGACGTTGTTCTTCACTGTTGGTATTCACGACGTTGTTCTTCACTGTTGGTATTCACGACGTTGTTCTTCACTGTTGGTATTCACGACGTTGTTCTTCACTGTTGGTATTCACGACGTTGTTCTTCACTGTTGGTATTCACGACGTTGTTCTTCACTGTTGGTATTCACGACGTTGTTCTTCACTGTTGGTATTCACGACGTTGTTCTTCACTGTTGGTATTCACGACGTTGTTCTTCACTGTTGGTATTCACGACGTTGTTCTTCACTGTTGGTATTCACGACGTTGTTCTTCACTGTTGGTATTCACGACGTTGTTCTTCACTGTTGGTATTCACGACGTTGTTCTTCACTGTTGGTATTCACGACGTTGTTCTTCACTGTTGGTATTCACGACGTTGTTCTTCACTGTTGGTATTCACGACGTTGTTCTTCACTGTTGGTATTCACGACGTTGTTCTTCACTGTTGGTATTCACGACGTTGTTCTTCACTGTTGGTATTCACGACGTTGTTCTTCACTGTTGGTATTCACGACGTTGTTCTTCACTGTTGGTATTCACGACGTTGTTCTTCACTGTTGGTATTCACGACGTTGTTCTTCACTGTTGGTATTCACGACGTTGTTCTTCACTGTTGGTATTCACGACGTTGTTCTTCACTGTTGGTATTCACGACGTTGTTCTTCACTGTTGGTATTCACGACGTTGTTCTTCACTGTTGGTATTCACGACGTTGTTCTTCACTGTTGGTATTCACGACGTTGTTCTTCACTGTTGGTATTCACGACGTTGTTCTTCACTGTTGGTATTCACGACGTTGTTCTTCACTGTTGGTATTCACGACGTTGTTCTTCACTGTTGGTATTCACGACGTTGTTCTTCACTGTTGGTATTCACGACGTTGTTCTTCACTGTTGGTATTCACGACGTTGTTCTTCACTGTTGGTATTCACGACGTTGTTCTTCACTGTTGGTATTCACGACGTTGTTCTTCACTGTTGGTATTCACGACGTTGTTCTTCACTGTTGGTATTCACGACGTTGTTCTTCACTGTTGGTATTCACGACGTTGTTCTTCACTGTTGGTATTCACGACGTTGTTCTTCACTGTTGGTATTCACGACGTTGTTCTTCACTGTTGGTATTCACGACGTTGTTCTTCACTGTTGGTATTCACGACGTTGTTCTTCACTGTTGGTATTCACGACGTTGTTCTTCACTGTTGGTATTCACGACGTTGTTCTTCACTGTTGGTATTCACGACGTTGTTCTTCACTGTTGGTATTCACGACGTTGTTCTTCACTGTTGGTATTCACGACGTTGTTCTTCACTGTTGGTATTCACGACGTTGTTCTTCACTGTTGGTATTCACGACGTTGTTCTTCACTGTTGGTATTCACGACGTTGTTCTTCACTGTTGGTATTCACGACGTTGTTCTTCACTGTTGGTATTCACGACGTTGTTCTTCACTGTTGGTATTCACGACGTTGTTCTTCACTGTTGGTATTCACGACGTTGTTCTTCACTGTTGGTATTCACGACGTTGTTCTTCACTGTTGGTATTCACGACGTTGTTCTTCACTGTTGGTATTCACGACGTTGTTCTTCACTGTTGGTATTCACGACGTTGTTCTTCACTGTTGGTATTCACGACGTTGTTCTTCACTGTTGGTATTCACGACGTTGTTCTTCACTGTTGGTATTCACGACGTTGTTCTTCACTGTTGGTATTCACGACGTTGTTCTTCACTGTTGGTATTCACGACGTTGTTCTTCACTGTTGGTATTCACGACGTTGTTCTTCACTGTTGGTATTCACGACGTTGTTCTTCACTGTTGGTATTCACGACGTTGTTCTTCACTGTTGGTATTCACGACGTTGTTCTTCACTGTTGGTATTCACGACGTTGTTCTTCACTGTTGGTATTCACGACGTTGTTCTTCACTGTTGGTATTCACGACGTTGTTCTTCACTGTTGGTATTCACGACGTTGTTCTTCACTGTTGGTATTCACGACGTTGTTCTTCACTGTTGGTATTCACGACGTTGTTCTTCACTGTTGGTATTCACGACGTTGTTCTTCACTGTTGGTATTCACGACGTTGTTCTTCACTGTTGGTATTCACGACGTTGTTCTTCACTGTTGGTATTCACGACGTTGTTCTTCACTGTTGGTATTCACGACGTTGTTCTTCACTGTTGGTATTCACGACGTTGTTCTTCACTGTTGGTATTCACGACGTTGTTCTTCACTGTTGGTATTCACGACGTTGTTCTTCACTGTTGGTATTCACGACGTTGTTCTTCACTGTTGGTATTCACGACGTTGTTCTTCACTGTTGGTATTCACGACGTTGTTCTTCACTGTTGGTATTCACGACGTTGTTCTTCACTGTTGGTATTCACGACGTTGTTCTTCACTGTTGGTATTCACGACGTTGTTCTTCACTGTCTTTTGATGAAGTTTCTCGTCACTGTGTTGTTGTTGATGTTGATGTTGATTTGCCATTGGATCTCCTTTATATCTCCCTGAGAAAACATGAGCCATTGTGTTTGTTACACTCCATGAAACAAGCAATTATTATTAGTAGATAACGCACGCAGCAAGAAGTAGACTGTAATTTCTATTGGGTCTAGCCATTACTGTAAAATGAATATTTGACCACCGCGAAACCGATGTTCAACTTACTGATGAAAATTTGGTTAAGGGCATTATATGGCTTGACCCAGGTCAAGGCATATTGGGCTTGACCCCAGTTCAGGGCATTTAGATATAACGTCAGAGTGGAAATCAAATGTAACCCAACGTCAAAAACAGATATCATGACAACAATAATATAACTAGGACTGAAAAGCTTGAACGGCATTGAACCACAAGTAGTGTACACACTGGCTCTCATTTGATAAAACAAAGGGAAGTACCCTTACGATGCTCTTGTAGGTGATTATTCACTTTGAGAAGCTTAGTCAGTGGCCAGCGCTGGAAAAAAATAAGACTGTTATTAGTTTTAGCCATTGTAACACATACAACATATTATTTAATGTAATGGCATGGGTCACCTTGTGTAATGGCATATGTCATTATTTGCAATTCAAATTAAAAAGGGATTTAATGGAGATTTGTTAAAAGCATATCGGGAAAAATCGAAACATGATCTGGGTCTCGTTCACATATTAATTATTTGAAAGCAACACTGTTTAAACACCAATTATGTATCTCTTGTAAGTTATTAATATTTTAATCTGTGTACATCCCTGCATTCACTTAAATGTCAGAAATATGGTTATTATAACATTGAGCAAGTTGCGTTAGTTGTGATGGAAAGGTTATGATAACCTTAAAATACAGAAAATGAAGACTTGCCGATTTGAAATTGTCTGGGTCAATATTGGGTGACATCATCCTGAATAAGTAATACGTGTTCAAAAGTATTTTGTTTTTTTAATTTTGTATTTGTGTACTTCATTAATCCCATATGGGAAATTTGGCTTAGTGTCATTGCAGCCAGTAACAACTGGAGCAGACACGTCGTCGCCACACTGCAGCGAGTTATATGAAGACTAAAGGGGGAAAACGTTAGTTCTCACAAAAATGATGGTTTAGAGAAATTCACATTATAAAGTTTGAAAGTCCATAAGTTGAATATAAGACTGCTTTATTTAAATTTGCTCCTATTGCTGGGACAACGGTTGTTTTTCACTGAATCGGTCTGAGAGGAACAAAGCTAAAGATTTTGGCTAAGATCTGAGGGACGGAACCACAAAACTCGCATTTTGTGACACGGGACATTCTTGTCTTGTGGTCTTCATAATTATAATTATGTTTTCGCCATTAGGGGCACAGGGGCCATTCAACTCATTATGAAAATAGTAGGTGTAATTATTATTATGTGTAATGAACAGTTTGTCACCCAGCGTAATTTTCAGGATACGGGCTGTAACATGGTCCTGAAATAGTAAATAATACTACAAGTTATGGCTTGTATTCCCATATCCACACTAGCACGCGAACTCCCTAATGGTTCCTATATAATATGTTTTTCTTGCACAGATATTATACTAATGAAATATGACATCCCTCCGTTATGCTAAATTTCTCGTAATAAACAATAAAGTCTCAATTTCCCTCTGTCTCTTTTTCTTTCTTTCTGTGTCTCTCTCCTCTCCTCTCTTTGTCTCTCTCTCTCTCTCTCTGTCTCTGCTTTAGAATTTGTGTATGTGTTTCTCTTTCTGTCCATCTATCTGACTGTCTCCTTCTCTCTCTCTCTCTCTCTCTCTCTCTCTCTCTCTCTCTCTCTCTCTCTCGGCCGTCTTCTTCCAAACTATCCATCTTCCCAATCATCCCTCATTATCATTTACACTAATGTTGTTTCACTCCCGCCGCCCTATTGTGCCAGACAAGTTTGGCACCTCCCCGGAGCCATATTGCAATACTCCCCGTCTCTCGCTGGATAACCTGTAAATACCGACAGAAATACGACCAGGATAAAGTTGTCTTTCAGGGCCGAGAGCACATTTTCTGGTGACCTCGGCTAATACTGGCATCAAAAAGACCGGGTTAGACCCAAATCTTATCGATTTGACGTGGTATTTTTGGTTATTTGTTTTTTCGGTATGTGCACTGTTTCTACAAGATGGCCGTTTCAATGCCAAGACACTCAAATCGCTATTCTTTAAAATAACTTTAATGTAAGTGGATCTCATGAAATCGGGCTTAAGATAAAAGACCAGATTCCTGAGGGAACCCCTCCATAGGGAAATATGATCTCTGTCCTCAGCTCAGAGATGTCCAGATTTATTCCAACAAAAATGAAACTGTTTTCAAACAACAGTTCTTAACAGCCAGTGTGTCATTAAACAATGCACAATGAGGCTTACAAAATATATATTATTAGTATCGATTACTAAATTTCCAGATCAATTTTCTCAAAAACACGATTTTCACCATCTTCCATGCTTAAAACTGAGAGTTTTAAGCTCTAAAAAAACAGAAATGCTCAGAAAATACTACTCTTTCCCTATAGGTAAAATGGAAATACAAATAATTCACTTTCAGCCCGGTTTTGTCAGATCCACACACAGTTTATATTGATGAGATGAAGGAGAACCTCGGCGACGTTGGCAGCACACCTTTCCTTACCTGTGTCAAAACTGGGCAAAAAAAAAAAAAACGTTGTCTGTAGCGGAGCCCTGCGTGAGAAATAAAACCCAAACGGTACAAATCAAACTAAAGAGAAGACAGAAAATACACAAATTTTCGGCTTTCGCCTTCCTTAAGTGAAAGAGAAAAGAACAAAAAATCGAACAATAAAAGATTTCAACAGGAAATGTATAGAATAGAAGCGAAACAGGACATTACTTAACTGCGAGTTCTTGCATCGTTAGCAGCTTCAAAGCACCTCTGGCAAATGCATGGAAGCTCGAAGTCTGCTGGCTCACTGAGACAAGTCTGCTTTATCTCGGGTTTTAGTGTCAGATGTGAACTATGGAGTTAAACGGGACGGTAAGACTGAAACAAATCTGTCTCACTAGCTCAAGCCAGTCAAAACTGTCTTGAGTCTGCAGGCAGAAAGAGAGACCACCCCTCCCTCACTGAATCACAACAGTACGTCACCAGCCTATCATTCACATTTCGCACATTTCTTACTGATTTATAATCCTTTCATTATGACGTCACCTGACATTCGTCCAGGTATCTGAAATGTGGAAGTCGTCATTTGAAAGTTACCAGTAATCTTCCTTTGCAATTCACCCTGACTGTTCAAAGAATCAGTGTACTATGCTAAATAAGCCCAAGATGGCTGTTGTTTGGGGACAGTAGTGTTTTCCATACTAGGGCATTGGTTATTCAGTCCTCAGTTATCAAAATGTACCCATCAACGTATACCATGACCGGCGGACTGCCATGGGCTGAACGCCTGTAAAATATCGCAACGTTTAAAAAAAAAGAAAAGGTGGACTTTGAAGCAAAGGCCAATTATGATAAAAATGCAGTTGTAGGTTGCAAAGTCTTGCGTAAACATAATACAGAAAAGATCAATGAAAAGCACAGGAAAAGGAAAGACAGTCTTTGCATCATACAGCATTTACTTTTTGCCGCCATTTGACTGTGCACCAAGCTAGACTAGATGCTACTGAATGTGAAAAAAAAAAATGGAAAAAAAAGGAGCGACTCACAAACATACTGATAAAGAAGATTCCAATTAATGCATATCGGGGTCAAAGCACTTATAAAGTTTGTCAGCAGTTGCTCTCTTGATATGTATAGATCTATTGTGACCGGGCTCACGTCATACTCCTGTTCGCGCAGCATGTTACACAGTAAACTACAGATGAGCAATGGACCAAACTTGGTAGTTTCTCTATGCGGTTTTGTAATTAGTCTGCCTTCCCCTAGCAACATCCCAAATACCTTGTGTGCCCGCACTGTTCAAGTTTTCTCTCGCTGCTCACATCTCTCTACCCCCCCCCTCCCCCTTATTTATGTTAAGATAGTAGGGTAAAGATGAAGTAGGATATAGAATGTGAGACGCTGATAGGCCGAAGGGTTTGTTGGTTCAAACTTTAAAGATCACAAGACATCCTCCGACGGAGTTCAAATGTGGCAGAAAAAGAGAAAAATGGTTCTATGTTGTAAAGTCCCAGGTTAAAAGACAAAGCACTACAAAGGCAAACAACAACAGTAGCAAAATAAATAATAATAAATAATTAGCGATGAATAGGGATGACAAAAGAATTAAAAATTTCTCTCTTCAAAAAAGCAATGAAAATATGGCCACAGTTGTTGCCGAGACGCTGCACAAACAGAAAAGCTTGTGTATAGGCTAATTTATGTTAGGCGGTCGCTGCCACTAGTTTATGTTAGGCGGTGTCGCTGCCACTAGTTTATGTTAGGCGGTGTCGCTGCCACTAGTTTATGTTAGGCGGTGTCGCTGCCACTAGTTTATGTTAGGCGGTGTCGCTGCCACTAGTTTATGTTAGGCGGTGTCGCTGCCACTAGTTTATGTTAGGCGGTGTCGCTGCCACTAGTTTATGTTAGGCGGTGTCGCTGCCACTAGTTTATGTTAGGCGGTGTCGCTGCCACTAGTTTATGTTAGGCGGTGTCGCTGCCACTAGTTTATGTTAGGCGGTGTCGCTGCCACTAGTTTATGTTAGGCGGTGTCGCTGCCACTAGTTTATGTTAGGCGGTGTCGCTGCCACTAGTTTATGTTAGGCGGTGTCGCTGCCACTAGTTTATGTTAGGCGGTGTCGCTGCCACTAGTTTATGTTAGGCGGTGTCGCTGCCACTAGTTTATGTTAGGCGGTGTCGCTGCCACTAGTTTATGTTAGGCGGTGTCGCTGCCACTAGTTTATGTTAGGCGGTGTCGCTGCCACTAGTTTATGTTAGGCGGTGTCGCTGCCACTAGTTTATGTTAGGCGGTGTCGCTGCCACTAGTTTATGTTAGGCGGTGTCGCTGCCACTAGTTTATGTTAGGCGGTGTCGCTGCCACTAGTTTATGTTAGGCGGTGTCGCTGCCACTAGTTTATGTTAGGCGGTGTCGCTGCCACTAGTTTATGTTAGGCGGTGTCGCTGCCACTAGTTTATGTTAGGCGGTGTCGCTGCCACTAGTTTATGTTAGGCGGTGTCGCTGCCACTAGTTTATGTTAGGCGGTGTCGCTGCCACTAGTTTATGTTAGGCGGTGTCGCTGCCACTAGTTTATGTTAGGCGGTGTCGCTGCCACTAGTTTATGTTAGGCGGTGTCGCTGCCACTAGTTTATGTTAGGCGGTGTCGCTGCCACTAGTTTATGTTAGGCGGTGTCGCTGCCACTAGTTTATGTTAGGCGGTGTCGCTGCCACTAGTTTATGTTAGGCGGTGTCGCTGCCACTAGTTTATGTTAGGCGGTGTCGCTGCCACTAGTTTATGTTAGGCGGTGTCGCTGCCACTAGTTTATGTTAGGCGGTGTCGCTGCCACTAGTTTATGTTAGGCGGTGTCGCTGCCACTAGTTTATGTTAGGCGGTGTCGCTGCCACTAGTTTATGTTAGGCGGTGTCGCTGCCACTAGTTTATGTTAGGCGGTGTCGCTGCCACTAGTTTATGTTAGGCGGTGTCGCTGCCACTAGTTTATGTTAGGCGGTGTCGCTGCCACTAGTTTATGTTAGGCGGTGTCGCTGCCACTAGTTTATGTTAGGCGGTGTCGCTGCCACTAGTTTATGTTAGGCGGTGTCGCTGCCACTAGTTTATGTTAGGCGGTGTCGCTGCCACTAGTTTATGTTAGGCGGTGTCGCTGCCACTAGTTTATGTTAGGCGGTGTCGCTGCCACTAGTTTATGTTAGGCGGTGTCGCTGCCACTAGTTTATGTTAGGCGGTGTCGCTGCCACTAGTTTATGTTAGGCGGTGTCGCTGCCACTAGTTTATGTTAGGCGGTGTCGCTGCCACTAGTTTATGTTAGGCGGTGTCGCTGCCACTAGTTTATGTTAGGCGGTGTCGCTGCCACTAGTTTATGTTAGGCGGTGTCGCTGCCACTAGTTTATGTTAGGCGGTGTCGCTGCCACTAGTTTATGTTAGGCGGTGTCGCTGCCACTAGTTTATGTTAGGCGGTGTCGCTGCCACTAGTTTATGTTAGGCGGTGTCGCTGCCACTAGTTTATGTTAGGCGGTGTCGCTGCCACTAGTTTATGTTAGGCGGTGTCGCTGCCACTAGTTTATGTTAGGCGGTGTCGCTGCCACTAGTTTATGTTAGGCGGTGTCGCTGCCACTAGTTTATGTTAGGCGGTGTCGCTGCCACTAGTTTATGTTAGGCGGTGTCGCTGCCACTAGTTTATGTTAGGCGGTGTCGCTGCCACTAGTTTATGTTAGGCGGTGTCGCTGCCACTAGTTTATGTTAGGCGGTGTCGCTGCCACTAGTTTATGTTAGGCGGTGTCGCTGCCACTAGTTTATGTTAGGCGGTGTCGCTGCCACTAGTTTATGTTAGGCGGTGTCGCTGCCACTAGTTTATGTTAGGCGGTGTCGCTGCCACTAGTTTATGTTAGGCGGTGTCGCTGCCACTAGTTTATGTTAGGCGGTGTCGCTGCCACTAGTTTATGTTAGGCGGTGTCGCTGCCACTAGTTTATGTTAGGCGGTGTCGCTGCCACTAGTTTATGTTAGGCGGTGTCGCTGCCACTAGTTTATGTTAGGCGGTGTCGCTGCCACTAGTTTATGTTAGGCGGTGTCGCTGCCACTAGTTTATGTTAGGCGGTGTCGCTGCCACTAGTTTATGTTAGGCGGTGTCGCTGCCACTAGTTTATGTTAGGCGGTGTCGCTGCCACTAGTTTATGTTAGGCGGTGTCGCTGCCACTAGTTTATGTTAGGCGGTGTCGCTGCCACTAGTTTATGTTAGGCGGTGTCGCTGCCACTAGTTTATGTTAGGCGGTGTCGCTGCCACTAGTTTATGTTAGGCGGTGTCGCTGCCACTAGTTTATGTTAGGCGGTGTCGCTGCCACTAGTTTATGTTAGGCGGTGTCGCTGCCACTAGTTTATGTTAGGCGGTGTCGCTGCCACTAGTTTATGTTAGGCGGTGTCGCTGCCACTAGTTTATGTTAGGCGGTGTCGCTGCCACTAGTTTATGTTAGGCGGTGTCGCTGCCACTAGTTTATGTTAGGCGGTGTCGCTGCCACTAGTTTATGTTAGGCGGTGTCGCTGCCACTAGTTTATGTTAGGCGGTGTCGCTGCCACTAGTTTATGTTAGGCGGTGTCGCTGCCACTAGTTTATGTTAGGCGGTGTCGCTGCCACTAGTTTATGTTAGGCGGTGTCGCTGCCACTAGTTTATGTTAGGCGGTGTCGCTGCCACTAGTTTATGTTAGGCGGTGTCGCTGCCACTAGTTTATGTTAGGCGGTGTCGCTGCCACTAGTTTATGTTAGGCGGTGTCGCTGCCACTAGTTTATGTTAGGCGGTGTCGCTGCCACTAGTTTATGTTAGGCGGTGTCGCTGCCACTAGTTTATGTTAGGCGGTGTCGCT
This sequence comes from Onchidella celtica, assembly GCA_963931925.1. Lineage (NCBI taxonomy): Eukaryota > Metazoa > Mollusca > Gastropoda > Systellommatophora > Onchidiidae > Onchidella > Onchidella celtica. The sequence continues at coordinate 2,027,796 of OZ007578.1, read as the reverse complement.
GCCACTAGTTTATGTTAGGCGGTGTCGCTGCCACTAGTTTATGTTAGGCGGTGTCGCTGCCACTAGTTTATGTTAGGCGGTGTCGCTGCCACTAGTTTATGTTAGGCGGTGTCGCTGCCACTAGTTTATGTTAGGCGGTGTCGCTGCCACTAGTTTATGTTAGGCGGTGTCGCTGCCACTAGTTTATGTTAGGCGGTGTCGCTGCCACTAGTTTATGTTAGGCGGTGTCGCTGCCACTAGTTTATGTTAGGCGGTGTCGCTGCCACTAGTTTATGTTAGGCGGTGTCGCTGCCACTAGTTTATGTTAGGCGGTGTCGCTGCCACTAGTTTATGTTAGGCGGTGTCGCTGCCACTAGTTTATGTTAGGCGGTGTCGCTGCCACTAGTTTATGTTAGGCGGTGTCGCTGCCACTAGTTTATGTTAGGCGGTGTCGCTGCCACTAGTTTATGTTAGGCGGTGTCGCTGCCACTAGTTTATGTTAGGCGGTGTCGCTGCCACTAGTTTATGTTAGGCGGTGTCGCTGCCACTAGTTTATGTTAGGCGGTGTCGCTGCCACTAGTTTATGTTAGGCGGTGTCGCTGCCACTAGTTTATGTTAGGCGGTGTCGCTGCCACTAGTTTATGTTAGGCGGTGTCGCTGCCACTAGTTTATGTTAGGCGGTGTCGCTGCCACTAGTTTATGTTAGGCGGTGTCGCTGCCACTAGTTTATGTTAGGCGGTGTCGCTGCCACTAGTTTATGTTAGGCGGTGTCGCTGCCACTAGTTTATGTTAGGCGGTGTCGCTGCCACTAGTTTATGTTAGGCGGTGTCGCTGCCACTAGTTTATGTTAGGCGGTGTCGCTGCCACTAGTTTATGTTAGGCGGTGTCGCTGCCACTAGTTTATGTTAGGCGGTGTCGCTGCCACTAGTTTATGTTAGGCGGTGTCGCTGCCACTAGTTTATGTTAGGCGGTGTCGCTGCCACTAGTTTATGTTAGGCGTGTCGCTGCCACTAGTTTATGTTAGGCGGTGTCGCTGCCACTAGTTTATGTTAGGCCGGTGTCGCTGCCACTAGTTTATGTTAGGCGGTGTCGCTGCCACTAGTTTATGTTAGGCGGTGTCGCTGCCACTAGTTTATGTTAGGCGGTGTCGCTGCCACTAGTTTATGTTAGGCGGTGTCGCTGCCACTAGTTTATGTTAGGCGGTGTCGCTGCCACTAGTTTATGTTAGGCGGTGTCGCTGCCACTAGTTTATGTTAGGCGGTGTCGCTGCCACTAGTTTATGTTAGGCGGTGTCGCTGCCACTAGTTTATGTTAGGCGGTGTCGCTGCCACTAGTTTATGTTAGGCGGTGTCGCTGCCACTAGTTTATGTTAGGCGGTGTCGCTGCCACTAGTTTATGTTAGGCGGGTCGCTGCCACTAGTTTATGTTAGGCGGTGTCGCTGCCACTAGTTTATGTTAGGCGGTGTCGCTGCCACTAGTTTATGTTAGGGCGGTGTCGCTGCCACTAGTTTATGTTAGGCGGTGTCGCTGCCACTAGTTTATGTTAGGCGGTGTCGCTGCCACTAGTTTATGTTAGGCGGTGTCGCTGCCACTAGTTTATGTTAGGCGGTGTCGCTGCCACTAGTTTATGTTGGCGGTGTCGCTGCCACTAGTTTATGTTAGGCGGTGTCGCTGCCACTAGTTTATGTTAGGCGGTGTCGCTGCCACTAGTTTATGTTGGCGGTGTCGCTGCCACTAGTTTATGTTGGCGGTGTCGCTGCCACTAGTTTATGTTAGGGCGGTGTCGCTGCCACTAGTTTATGTTGGCGGTGTCGCTGCCACTAGTTTATGTTAGGGCGGTGTCGCTGCCACTAGTTTATGTTGGGCGGTGTCGCTGCCACTAGTTTATGTTAGGCGGTGTCGCTGCCACTAGTTTATGTTGAGGCGGTGTCGCTGCCACTAGTTTATGTTAGGCGGTGTCGCTGCCACTAGTTTATGTTGGGCGGTGTCGCTGCCACTAGTTTATGTTGGGCGGTGTCGCTGCCACTAGTTTATGTTGGGCGGTGTCGCTGCCACTAGTTTATGTTGGGCGGTGTCGCTGCCACTAGTTTATGTTGGGCGGTGTCGCTGCCACTAGTTTATGTTGGGCGGTGTCGCTGCCACTAGTTTATGTTGGGCGGTGTCGCTGCCACTAGTTTATGTTGGGCGGTGTCGCTGCCACTAGTTTATGTTGGGCGGTGTCGCTGCCACTAGTTTATGTTGGGCGGTGTCGCTGCCACTAGTTTATGTTGGGCGGTGTCGCTGCCACTAGTTTATGTTGGGCGGTGTCGCTGCCACTAGTTTATGTTGGGCGGTGTCGCTGCCACTAGTTTATGTTGGGCGGTGTCGCTGCCACTAGTTTATGTTGGGCGGTGTCGCTGCCACTAGTTTATGTTGGGCGGTGTCGCTGCCACTAGTTTATGTTGGGCGGTGTCGCTGCCACTAGTTTATGTTGGGCGGTGTCGCTGCCACTAGTTTATGTTGGGCGGTGTCGCTGCCACTAGTTTATGTTGGGCGGTGTCGCTGCCACTAGTTTATGTTGGGCGGTGTCGCTGCCACTAGTTTATGTTGGGCGGTGTCGCTGCCACTAGTTTATGTTGGGCGGTGTCGCTGCCACTAGTTTATGTTGGGCGGTGTCGCTGCCACTAGTTTATGTTGGGCGGTGTCGCTGCCACTAGTTTATGTTGGGCGGTGTCGCTGCCACTAGTTTATGTTGGGGCGGTGTCGCTGCCACTAGTTTATGTTGGGCGGTGTCGCTGCCACTAGTTTATGTTGGGCGGTGTCGCTGCCACTAGTTTATGTTGGGCGGTGTCGCTGCCACTAGTTTATGTTGGGCGGTGTCGCTGCCACTAGTTTATGTTGGGCGGTGTCGCTGCCACTAGTTTATGTTGGGCGGTGTCGCTGCCACTAGTTTATGTTGGGCGGTGTCGCTGCCACTAGTTTATGTTGGGCGGTGTCGCTGCCACTAGTTTATGTTGGGCGGTGTCGCTGCCACTAGTTTATGTTGGGCGGTGTCGCTGCCACTAGTTTATGTTGGGCGGTGTCGCTGCCACTAGTTTATGTTGGGGCGGTGTCGCTGCCACTAGTTATGTTGGGCGGTGTCGCTGCCACTAGTTTATGTTGGGCGGTGTCGCTGCCACTAGTTTATGTTGGGCGGTGTCGCTGCCACTAGTTTATGTTGGGCGGTGTCGCTGCCACTAGTTTATGTTGGGCGGTGTCGCTGCCACTAGTTTATGTTGGGCGTGTCGCTGCCACTAGTTTATGTTGGGCGGTGTCGCTGCCACTAGTTTATGTTGGGCGGTGTCGCTGCCACTAGTTTATGTTGGCGGTGTCGCTGCCACTAGTTTTATGTTGGGCGGTGTCGCTGCCACTAGTTTATGTTGGGCGGTGTCGCTGCCACTAGTTTATGTTGGGCGGTGTCGCTGCCCACTAGTTTATGTTGGGCGGTGTCGCTGCCACTAGTTTATGTTGGGCGTGTCGCTGCCACTAGTTTATGTTGGGCGGTGTCGCTGCCACTAGTTTATGTTGGGCGGTGTCGCTGCCACTAGTTTATGTTGGGCGGTGTCGCTGTCAACTAGTTTATGTTGGGCGTGTCGCTTGCCACTAGTTATGTTGGGCGGTGTCGCTGCCACTAGTTATGTTGGCGGTGTCGCTGCCTAGTTATGTTGGGCGTGTCGCTGCACTAGTTTATGTTGGGCGGTGTCGCTGCCACTAGTTTATGTTGGGCGGTGTCGCTGCCACTAGTTTATGTTGGGCGGTGTCGCTGCCACTAGTTTATGTAGGGCGGTGTCGCTTGCCACTAGTTTGCCGTCCCCACTAGTTGGGCGGTGTCGCCTGCCACTAGTTTATGTTGGGGCGGTGTCGCGCACTAGTTTAGTTGGGCGGTGTCGCATGCCACTATTTATTTGGGCGGTGTCGCTGCCACTATAGTTTTATG
>OZ007578.1:1871549-2023662 GCA_963931925.1 Onchidella celtica | reverse complement strand
GGTGTCGCTGCCACTAGTTTATGTTAGGCGGTGTCGCTGCCACTAGTTTATGTTAGGCGGTGTCGCTGCCACTAGTTTATGTTAGGCGGTGTCGCTGCCACTAGTTTATGTTAGGCGGTGTCGCTGCCACTAGTTTATGTTAGGCGGTGTCGCTGCCACTAGTTTATGTTAGGCGGTGTCGCTGCCACTAGTTTATGTTAGGCGGTGTCGCTGCCACTAGTTTATGTTAGGCGGTGTCGCTGCCACTAGTTTATGTTAGGCGGTGTCGCTGCCACTAGTTTATGTTAGGCGGTGTCGCTGCCACTAGTTTATGTTAGGCGGTGTCGCTGCCACTAGTTTATGTTAGGCGGTGTCGCTGCCACTAGTTTATGTTAGGCGGTGTCGCTGCCACTAGTTTATGTTAGGCGGTGTCGCTGCCACTAGTTTATGTTAGGCGGTGTCGCTGCCACTAGTTTATGTTAGGCGGTGTCGCTGCCACTAGTTTATGTTAGGCGGTGTCGCTGCCACTAGTTTATGTTAGGCGGTGTCGCTGCCACTAGTTTATGTTAGGCGGTGTCGCTGCCACTAGTTTATGTTAGGCGGTGTCGCTGCCACTAGTTTATGTTAGGCGGTGTCGCTGCCACTAGTTTATGTTAGGCGGTGTCGCTGCCACTAGTTTATGTTAGGCGGTGTCGCTGCCACTAGTTTATGTTAGGCGGTGTCGCTGCCACTAGTTTATGTTAGGCGGTGTCGCTGCCACTAGTTTATGTTAGGCGGTGTCGCTGCCACTAGTTTATGTTAGGCGGTGTCGCTGCCACTAGTTTATGTTAGGCGGTGTCGCTGCCACTAGTTTATGTTAGGCGGTGTCGCTGCCACTAGTTTATGTTAGGCGGTGTCGCTGCCACTAGTTTATGTTAGGCGGTGTCGCTGCCACTAGTTTATGTTAGGCGGTGTCGCTGCCACTAGTTTATGTTAGGCGGTGTCGCTGCCACTAGTTTATGTTAGGCGGTGTCGCTGCCACTAGTTTATGTTAGGCGGTGTCGCTGCCACTAGTTTATGTTAGGCGGTGTCGCTGCCACTAGTTTATGTTAGGCGGTGTCGCTGCCACTAGTTTATGTTAGGCGGTGTCGCTGCCACTAGTTTATGTTAGGCGGTGTCGCTGCCACTAGTTTATGTTAGGCGGTGTCGCTGCCACTAGTTTATGTTAGGCGGTGTCGCTGCCACTAGTTTATGTTAGGCGGTGTCGCTGCCACTAGTTTATGTTAGGCGGTGTCGCTGCCACTAGTTTATGTTAGGCGGTGTCGCTGCCACTAGTTTATGTTAGGCGGTGTCGCTGCCACTAGTTTATGTTAGGCGGTGTCGCTGCCACTAGTTTATGTTAGGCGGTGTCGCTGCCACTAGTTTATGTTAGGCGGTGTCGCTGCCACTAGTTTATGTTAGGCGGTGTCGCTGCCACTAGTTTATGTTAGGCGGTGTCGCTGCCACTAGTTTATGTTAGGCGGTGTCGCTGCCACTAGTTTATGTTAGGCGGTGTCGCTGCCACTAGTTTATGTTAGGCGGTGTCGCTGCCACTAGTTTATGTTAGGCGGTGTCGCTGCCACTAGTTTATGTTAGGCGGTGTCGCTGCCACTAGTTTATGTTAGGCGGTGTCGCTGCCACTAGTTTATGTTAGGCGGTGTCGCTGCCACTAGTTTATGTTAGGCGGTGTCGCTGCCACTAGTTTATGTTAGGCGGTGTCGCTGCCACTAGTTTATGTTAGGCGGTGTCGCTGCCACTAGTTTATGTTAGGCGGTGTCGCTGCCACTAGTTTATGTTAGGCGGTGTCGCTGCCACTAGTTTATGTTAGGCGGTGTCGCTGCCACTAGTTTATGTTAGGCGGTGTCGCTGCCACTAGTTTATGTTAGGCGGTGTCGCTGCCACTAGTTTATGTTAGGCGGTGTCGCTGCCACTAGTTTATGTTAGGCGGTGTCGCTGCCACTAGTTTATGTTAGGCGGTGTCGCTGCCACTAGTTTATGTTAGGCGGTGTCGCTGCCACTAGTTTATGTTAGGCGGTGTCGCTGCCACTAGTTTATGTTAGGCGGTGTCGCTGCCACTAGTTTATGTTAGGCGGTGTCGCTGCCACTAGTTTATGTTAGGCGGTGTCGCTGCCACTAGTTTATGTTAGGCGGTGTCGCTGCCACTAGTTTATGTTAGGCGGTGTCGCTGCCACTAGTTTATGTTAGGCGGTGTCGCTGCCACTAGTTTATGTTAGGCGGTGTCGCTGCCACTAGTTTATGTTAGGCGGTGTCGCTGCCACTAGTTTATGTTAGGCGGTGTCGCTGCCACTAGTTTATGTTAGGCGGTGTCGCTGCCACTAGTTTATGTTAGGCGGTGTCGCTGCCACTAGTTTATGTTAGGCGGTGTCGCTGCCACTAGTTTATGTTAGGCGGTGTCGCTGCCACTAGTTTATGTTAGGCGGTGTCGCTGCCACTAGTTTATGTTAGGCGGTGTCGCTGCCACTAGTTTATGTTAGGCGGTGTCGCTGCCACTAGTTTATGTTAGGCGGTGTCGCTGCCACTAGTTTATGTTAGGCGGTGTCGCTGCCACTAGTTTATGTTAGGCGGTGTCGCTGCCACTAGTTTATGTTAGGCGGTGTCGCTGCCACTAGTTTATGTTAGGCGGTGTCGCTGCCACTAGTTTATGTTAGGCGGTGTCGCTGCCACTAGTTTATGTTAGGCGGTGTCGCTGCCACTAGTTTATGTTAGGCGGTGTCGCTGCCACTAGTTTATGTTAGGCGGTGTCGCTGCCACTAGTTTATGTTAGGCGGTGTCGCTGCCACTAGTTTATGTTAGGCGGTGTCGCTGCCACTAGTTTATGTTAGGCGGTGTCGCTGCCACTAGTTTATGTTAGGCGGTGTCGCTGCCACTAGTTTATGTTAGGCGGTGTCGCTGCCACTAGTTTATGTTAGGCGGTGTCGCTGCCACTAGTTTATGTTAGGCGGTGTCGCTGCCACTAGTTTATGTTAGGCGGTGTCGCTGCCACTAGTTTATGTTAGGCGGTGTCGCTGCCACTAGTTTATGTTAGGCGGTGTCGCTGCCATTGCCATTTACACCTCACTTTCCTTGTTGTCTTTTCTATTTTTCTTGTTCTGGTTTCTGTGTGTTCATGTGGTCGGGATTAGTTTAGTATTTTTCTTAGAATTTTTCCCTTGCAGCGGCCTTGTTCGGCCTGCTCTTCTCGACTTTCAGCTGCCAAGGTATCTTTGCCGTGCTCAAAGTGCACACGGGCCCTCCGAGTTTTTCGTCCTTATCCGAGAAGACTAAGTGTTCGATCCAACCTACCATAGGATCAGGGACAGGAATTTTTCCCCCGAAAAAAAATCCAACATGCCTGCAGCGACCGGGCATCGAACGCCGTACCTTCGGCAACGAGAGGCGAGCACTATCCCTCTAGACCATCTCGTGCCGAACAGAAAGGCCTGTACTGTTTCAACTTCCTGATGCGCGCCGGCAGTTAAAACAGAATAGCTTGTAGCTGTCAGAGCACCTTGTCACTAGCTTAAACTGCAGATTTTCTGCAAGTCTTTTTTTTTTTTTTAAATGTTATGTCAAGATATCTTCGCAGTTATTGGCTAGTTTTCACATGTCTTTTTACGCCAAATTGTAAAGAATACTTTCAATCCTATGTGTTAAAATCAGTTTTGAGTTTTCGATAAAACCACATTTCTATGTTTTATTACCAGACAAGATTTCCCACATCGACGTAATTACGGTAAGACTCCAGCGCGAAGCCTTGGGCGATGTGGTTTGCGGTTGATTGGGCTAATTTTTGTTGCAACCAGCTTTCCCTGGTGCCAGAGCCTTCACTCACCGCCAGTGTAACACTGGGTCAGTAGAGACAACAGATGGTTTGTGATGAAATTTCGTCCAGCAAAGACCAGGCCTGGAGTGGGAATTGTTGCAAAAAAAACAACCAACAACAACAGAATTGTATGTAAGTGAATAGAGACAGAGAGAGAGGTAATGAGAAAGGAGAAAGAGGGAGAGAAAGAATGACAAAGAGAAAGAGAGAGAGAGAGGGGGGAAGAGAAGAGAGAGATAAAGAGAGAGAGAAAGACAGATCAAGACAAAGAAAGAAACAAAAAGAGAGAGGGAGAAAAGAGAAAGAGAGGGCGAATGAGATAAAAAGAGAAAGAGAGAGACAACGAGTGAGAGAGAGAGAGAGAAAAAGAGAGACACAGGCAGACGAGCAGACAGACAGTGAAAACACGAAATCACGCACTAACGAGAGAAAGAGAAAGGTAGAGAGAGAGGAAGGGAGAGAGAGAGAGAGAGAGAGAGAGAGAGAGAGAGAGAGAGAGAGAGAGAGAGAGAGAGAGAGAGAGACAGAGATGTTTGCTTTGGATCAAAATCAGGTTCCCACCCATCATCTCAAGTCTTCAACTCTCCCATACAACCGAATCCAAAATTCCCGACCACAACAAATTAATCATGTTCGTCTTTGTTTCTGACCCTGCTACATTTTAGAGTCTGACAACAAAAGCCTTCACGAAAACAATGCAGGAGCAGGGAATCGGTTCAGAACAATGAGACACGACCCATAAGGAACTTAGATAATCCGATGGGCCGGCACTGTTCAAGCTTCCTCCCTCTGACACCCCCCTCCCCCTCCACCCAACCCCCCCCCCTCCACCCCACCCCCCCCTCCACCCCACCCCCCCACCCCAACTTTCGAAGGACTACTAGTCTTTCCGTTTTTCCTCCCTCACCACCTTGTGCCTACCTCAATTTGGCGGCGAATGATTGCCTCAAAGACACAGCAAGAAATTAGTTCGGTTGGACCACAGAATAGGGAACTACCAGAAGCGAAAACAGCCCACTTTTCTTGACTACAGGACGAAAGCGCCCGGCCATTTTTGGTTGAAATGCAACTTCAACTACCGTAAACAGATACGGACACCCTCGTTAGTGAAGATGGTCCATTCAATTTTTCTTAACGCCATGACAAAGTTTCACGACAGGCAGGAAGTGAGATCTCTCTCTCTCTCTAAATACATACTCTCTGATGTTACATTAAAGATGGCTGCGCGCGTGCAAAGTTACGAAAAATCGCTCTCATCCAAAATGGCGCAAGGTAGTCAAAACGACGACGTATTCCTGCCTTGTGTTGCTGCTGGTAGTATCTCTATTCTGTCGGTTGCACCAAAGAGTTGTGCCCATCCGCCAGTAGGATTCAGACTTAGGGCCCGGGACATACTAGCGGATTTTGATCCTCCAACTAGTTGGATGGTTTGGTCACAACACTGAGTTTCAACAGAGAGTATATATATAGAGGGAGAAGGGGTTCACTATTGGTCGATTTACACTGCGAAACCACTGTTAGCATGGAGCGGAAAGTAGGTCGCTGCGGTAAACAATCCCCATTAATTTTGTGCATTTCCACGGGCGTAATAGCTTACAAACGGGTTTAAATAGTTTCAATAAGCCCAAAAATATGAACAAACCACAGTAAACAGACATGCACTCTATCTTTGGTGAAGAAGACCTTTTTCAATTCTTCAATTTCTTGTTTACCACGGCGATCTAGTTTCGCGATTTGGCGGAAGTGAGATCTCTCTATACATCTATACTCTCTGGTTTCAATTCAATTTCGAGTACCAGTCAACTGTCTGGATCTCATTGAAACTCAGCCTGGGCGCCCGCCAATTTTGATTGGCTGTCTACTTAAATGTTGGATGATGACGTCACGACATTGACTTTTAGTGAGATCCAGCTACTTGGCTCGTGCTCGAGGTATCATCGAAACTCACTGGCTTGACATGATGATCCGGCTAATTGGCCAATCGAAATCAACCAGTACTTTCCGGGGCTGATTTTAATCAGTGCGACTAAACTATCCAACTAGTCGTCCGAACGGAATCGACTAAATTTTAATGTGCGGAGTCGTGACTAAACCACTCAACTAACTGCAGGTGCAAGATGGTCTAGAGGCCAGGGGCCCGCCTTTCATGCCGAAGGTACCTAGTTCGGATCCCCTGTTGGTGCTGGCATGTTGGGATATTTTTTCGGGGGAAAAAAATTCCTGTCCCTGATCCTATGTTAGGTGGGATCGAGTACCTAGTCTTCTCGGATAAGGAGGGCCTGTGTGCAGGTTGCACACGTTAAAGACACTTGGCAGTGGGAAATCGAGAAACACAGGTCGAAAAATGCCGCTGCCAGGGCAAAATTCTAAAAAAAACTCATCCCTACCACAACAAGAGAAATAAAACAAGAAAAGTGAAGCGTAAATGCCAATGGCCGCAAACAGAGACCCGAATACCCAACTAACAGAGACCCGAATACCCAACTAACAGAGACCCGAATACCCAACTAACAGAGACCCGAATACCCAACTAACAGAGACCCGAATACCCAACTAACAGAGACCCGAATACCCAACTAACAGAGACCCGAATACCCAACTAACAGAGACCCGAATACCCAACTAACAGAGACCCGAATACCCAACTAACAGAGACCCGAATACCCAACTAACAGAGACCCGAATACCCAACTAACAGAGACCCGAATACCCAACTAACAGAGACCCGAATACCCAACTAACAGAGACCCGAATACCCAACTAACAGAGACCCGAATACCCAACTAACAGAGACCCGAATACCCAACTAACAGAGACCCGAATACCCAACTAACAGAGACCCGAATACCCAACTAACAGAGACCCGAATACCCAACTAACAGAGACCCGAATACCCAACTAACTGACCGATTAAAATCGGATAGTGCAAGCAGGGCATAAAAACCACGGGGTCATTGCGCTTGGTTACTCGTCAACTGCACGGCTGATTGAAAACAACAGCTACATGCTCAAAAACAACAACACCTCCCTAGATTACCATCTCGCAACAAACACAGCTTTCAACTTCCATTCAAACATACAGCCGCATGCTGAACTAATTCGTGATATCCAATTAATTAATTATTCACGCCTGAAATAAACTACACATCTGGAGGCCAGCTTAAAACCGTTTACTCTACCACAATTTGGTTCTTTCATAAAGAATAAAATTAAAACATCAATGGTTTCGTGCGTTTGGCTGTTAATTGCCTAACAGGTGTGAGATTTTATCACAAACTGTACAGAATTGTCACATTTTTTAACATAAAGAATTAAATCAAAGCAAAACGGGGGGAGCTTTGTTCTGAATGCAGATTACAGCATTGATCAGATATGGCGATACGATGGGATTATCCTTTTGATGCTACTAGGTCAGGGCGCATTCTTTGGCAAAGTTACAGAATGGTGAAAGTGGGAATAACAAAAAGAAAATAAGTACGAAATAATTGATGAATTACTCCCCAACCCCCCCCCCCCCGCCCAAAAAAAAGTGTCCAAGTAATATGAAAGAAATAATAGTGATATATCAGCACTACTAGATCGTGCACACTTCACTTAATCTCCATTATATTGAAGCTGTCAGGTTACCATTATCAGAGTTTACAATAAATAATATCAGGGCGTTTACTGGCAATTAAGAGATCGCAATTTTGCGGCGCAGATAAAAAAATATATAATTATAATGTATATCACAGATGAACGATAGCAGTGTGAACACAGCTTACTGTACAGTCCTTCCAATTTGTTTCGCTCACAGTTGGGAAATAAATCACAGGGCACAAACATTCGGGGTGAGGGGGAAGGGGAGAGGGGCATCCATAAAGTATGCACGCTCAGCACGGTCTGATTTAGGAGGGACACGGTGGTCTGGAGTCAAGGCGCTCGTCTCTTAAGCTGAATGTACCGGGTTCGATCGCCGGTAGGTGCCAGCAGGCTTAGAATGTTTTTTTCAGGGGAAAAATTCCTGTCCTTGATCCTCTGGTAGGTAAAATCGAGCACCTAGACTTCTTGGCTTAGGACAAAAAAACTCGGATGACCCGTGTGCACGTTGCGCTCGTTAAAGATACCTTGCCAGTTAAAAGTCGAAAAGAGCAGGCAGAACTAGCAGGCTGCTTGGGCAAAATTCAAAAACTAATCCCTACCACAAAAGCTCATGGGATCAAGGACAAGAAAGATAAAGTGAGGTTTAAACGCCAAGAGCAGGCCAGGGAACCTCCTAATATAAAGACCTAAACACTCGGTCGGGTTTAGACCTGAAAGGGAGGTGGGGGGGGGGGGGGAGGGGGGTGGGCCCCGTAAACACAGAAATTAAAGTTTACGGCAAATTCACCAAATTTTACACATCTAAGTGGGTAATTGGAACTAATAAGTTCTACTTAATGCATAAAATGTTTAAATGCATGATTTGCCTGAAATAGATCTAAATACATAGATACATGTAGATTTGCTGGTCGATCGAAATCGGCATACAATGTCATGTCCCGGTACATACATAATGTACATCTGAGGCACATGCCAGCAAATCTTCAAGTAGATTTTTAGGCAAGGCATATTACAATGAACAAAGCTATACACTCGCTAAAACTGAGCGCTACTTTAAATCGTTTATTCCATCATCAACTAGGATGTTGCAGTAATGTCATCTTGATCATAATCTGTGTACAGTTGAATTGTCTTGCGTGCCAGGTCAATGTGTTTTAGTAACGGAAGCATATTGTGTGCACTGTCAATTTTGTTCATTTATCAGTGTGTGTGTATATATAATCATATACATATATGTGTGTGCGTGTGCGCGCGCTATATATCATAATTTCTGTAACTGTACTGTTATGTATTCAATGATCAAAACAAATTTCCTTGTACAAGGACGAATAAAATTTATCTTATCTTATCTTATCTTAAATTTGATAAAAGACAGTACTTTTTTCATTACATTTTTTATAGGGCGAGGGAGGGAGCTGCCAGGGTGAACCAGGGCAGTTTCCCCTTTTGCCCCCTGATAAATCTGGCCCTGGCGCCCGGGTGAGGTGGGTGGAGGGGGGGGGGGGGTTGACCCCAGCGTATGAAACGAATATTTGTGATCATGATTGTGTACTTTACAGAGGACCCCTTGGATTATTCACAAATGCGAATGTTTGTGTACATACTTTGATCGTTTTCTTTTTTTTTAATCTTTGTTTCTCTTCAGGACAAGATTACACTTGATTTGAACATCAAACAAACCACTAAATGGCATGTAAGCGCATGTGTTATGGAAAACAGTAGCTCTTTGTAGACGCTGCTGGGTCTGGAAATTCCAGTAGAGTTCAGAACGGCAAGACGTTTAGCATTAGCAAAATCTGATTCTCATCGTGGCAAAATGTCACTGTGGTAACATAATGGCGTATCCCACTTTTCATGGGCTTGAGAAGACCAATAACAACTGTTCCATCAAGGTTGAATACTCTTTTTTTTTTGTGTCAATTGTTTAGTGCATTACTAATTACTGTCAATGATAGGCACATCTGTTGTTTTTTTCAGTACATTATAGTGTTGGTATTTTTTCTTGTACTTTGTAATGTTGGTAGGTTTTCTGTACATTATAGTGCTTGCATTTTTTTTTTTTTGTGCATTATAGTTTTTGGTATTTTTTCCTGTACATTACAGTGGCGGTATTTTTTCTGTACATTACAGTGGCGGTATTTTTTCTGTACATTACAATGTCGGTCTGTTTTCTGGACATTATAGTGTTGGCATTTTTTTTCTGTACATTACAGTTTTTGGTATTTTCTTCCTGTACATTACAGTGGTGGTATTTTTTCTGTACATTGCAGTGTTGGTATGTTTTCTGGACATTATAGTCTTGGTATTTTTTCTTTACATTATAGTGTTGGTCTTTTTCTGTACATTAGTGTTCGGATATTTTCTATACATTTGTGTCGAGATTTTTTCTGTAAATTAGTGTTGGGATTTTGTCGGTACATTATGGCGTTCTTGTTGTGGGTTTTTTGGTATAAATTATAGGGCTGGGAATATGACGTCAATGTAATTCCGGCCTAGATCTGGCTAAAGGCCATTTGCCCTTGGTTTAGTCTGTTGTTTTTGTAACCCGCAGAGATGGACTTCAGCGGTCCCCATTGAAGAGATCTTGATTTCGTAAGCTCTTGGATTTGAGCTGCAAAATAGATAATCATCTTTGCGCTGGACAGAAGTTTTAAGTGAGCAAAACCTTAAAAGAAAACGAAAAATGAAAACAAATCAGTGTCTGACTCAGAACGATCATCAGTTTGAAAATATGCGATAAGCTCAGATAATTCCATTACTATCTGTCCTCTATCATTTAAATCATAAATTTTGGACGAATCTAAAAGGACACTGTATTGATAAATAAATTATACAAAGTATCTATACATTTTTGGGACATTCTGCATTGTGCTCTACTGTTACTGATGCTGTGACAACAAATTTCCTGGCCACAGGTAAATAAAGCTAAGTCTTATGTTATGTTATCTTATCTTATGTGCGTTTTCTAATAATTTGGTAGGAAGGTGGTGTCACGATTAAGGTTGATGACCTTATACGTCACGAGTATAGAGGGGGTAAACTTAGTAGGTTAGAAGGGGAGTTTTTAAGTTGTTGACTAGCATGAAAGATTACTATCACGAGGAAGGTCGGTGGCCTTGTGCGCCACGAGTCTAAGGGGGGTGAGCTTAGCAGGGGAAAACACGGTTTTTGACATTGTTGACGAGCGTGAATAGATACACACGACTCGCTTTAAACTAGTCGCGTGTGCAAAGGCCTCGGGAGTATAAGTAGAGGAGAAGCTCGACACACGTGGTTCCCAAGTTATTCATTCCTAAAGGAAGACGCAGAATTTATCAGTCCGGGCGACAAGTGGAAGGTCGTGCCAGTGGGGACCAGAAGTGTTAGGTGTGTGAGGGATCCATGATGTTCACATTTATTTCCCAATAAGAAGAATTTATCGGTCCGGGCGACAAGTGGAAGGTCGTGCCATGGGGACCAGAAGTTGAGGAGTCCTGATGATAGGATGGGAACCCTTCAGGAGCTCGTGATTTGCGATGGCGGGTGTGAACCGTCGATGTGCTGTGTGTTTGCAGAAGTTGAAGAGTCCTGAGGACGGGATGATGAGAACCCCTCAAGGAGCTAGTAATCTACGATGGCGGGTGTGAACTGTGTGTTCTTATTTGTGAGAAGCCAGGGGCGTCTGTTTCCCCTTTTATCGTCGAAGTTAGAGATCTAGAAAGGATCGTGTGAACTCTGGAGACGTCAAACTGCATCAACGAGGAGGGCAGCTGTTGACAGAGACTATTAAGTATACGTAATTAAGTTTATGGACAGAGGGGTTAGATCTAGATGTGAAACGGGGAATAGAGAATAGCCATGATCCCCAAGAGTAACTTTCAAGTATCTCTGTTTTTTGTGACTATGTATGTGATTATCATGAGTTGAATGTTTTGACATAAGTTTTGTCATGCATTTATAATTAAATATCGTTTAATTTAAATCTCACTCCATGTGTCCGTTGATCGCTGGTCTGCTTGCTTGGCTTGTTAGCTGGGTTTGAAAGGTAAATAAGTTAGGTACTCATCACATACGTGGTCGTGACCATCTTCACGCACGTGATCGTGACAGTGGCAATTTAGATAAGAAAGATGATGGTTATAATTAAAAGTTGTTTACTTCAAGCATGTACTTTTTAAAAATAACAATGTTTATTGCTATGTAACATCTGTATTTTTGCATGTTTGTTTCGTTTTACATAATTATATATTTATTTCACAAAATCTCCACCTTTGAACGCAAAAGGCTTTTTTATTAGACCATCTATGTCATGATTCAGATGTTGTTAAAACTCACGCAGAGAGTGAGTTGTTGTTGTTTTACCAGGGCCATGAGAAATTGGCTGGTGGCCTTGAACGGCCCTCGCCAAATTATAGTTGGTGAGTAAATAAATGTAAAGTTAAACTGTTAGATTCACGCTTGTGGGTTTTAATGTTCGTGATTAATAAGTAATGGAGTAGGGGTGAAACAAGGTGGGGACAGTTGACATTGTTAAGTATGACTAGACAAGTTTTTGCACGTTAACTGGCTGGTAGAATAGTGCAGACGTATTACTACAATTAAAATGGTGGGAGGTTTCGACCTATGAGATAGCTGAACTAATTGGGCCAGCGGACTAGCGCTCTGGGTAGTTAGATAGTATAAGACATCGTGTAACGTTCAGATTTGGTGAATACAGACGAGCAGAAACATCGTGTCGTGAAGTATCTCCGGTTGACCAGTACCTGAACTGTGTGCTTTGAAGACAAGAAGTCCTTGCTAACGGACTGACTGAGCTCTAGAAAGAAAGGTCTGAGTGGGCTGACCTTTGAAAGCCCACGCTGCGCTATATTGATGTTCGCGCCTACCAGTAGGCGTGAGCAATGGTAATATATCTTATTTATTCAAGCATAATAGAGATCGGAGATAGAGAGAGAACTACAGCCTCATAGGAAGACTAAGGAAACCCCAGCTGGCACTCGACCACGACTGTCCTGTATCATAGATCTATTGCCATAGTATGATTGGAATAATATAGCACATTGTTGATGAATTGAATAGTGATTGTGCATAAAATATAGTCTTTTGGCAACTGCTTAAATTACCTACAAGCCGAAAAGTGCTTCTGTAGGCTTTGAACGTACTGGGCTCTCCTAACATTTAAGCCCATATGATTTATGGAGAGTTTGCCTGGCGACTGGCCAGTGGCGACTCAACTGTCACTTTAAATTGATATCTAGTTTCGTATAATATACCTATTTGCTATTGATTGCAGTACCTCCATAGTTACATGAATATCATTGGTTAAGTTATTAATTAGAGTTTTTTTGGTTTGAATATATACCCCTATTGTCTTTTGTTTTGTTATTAATATTTATGTAAACTATGGCCTGACCGGCCTGACATATATACGCTCTAGTTATTTAATACTTTTCTTGTGTGGTTGTGTCCGAGTGTGAGTTAGCTGCCTCTCGTGCAGTCGTAACATCCCCAAGACCCTAACCCTGCTCGTGACATCTGGAGGGGACCCCACTGACATCTGAAGAGGACCCGTCACCCTCTGACATCTAGAGGACACTACTATCATCTGAAGACGACCCCGTCAACAGCTGCAGGTCTACCACTCTAGCCTCCACTGTTATTTATGTCATTTTTGTAGTTTATAGTTTTGTATACTGCTAATTTTTTTTTGTTTCTCCCCCACATGTCTGGCATGTCCTCTCGTCATTGATCCTGGGACCACTACGAGGGACTGACAGCTAGCATCAGGAAAAGACAAGACCAGCGCTGTGGACCAAAGGAAAGAGCCAGTCCATTTTGCCCAGTTAAGTGAACCATCTGTATTTGTCTTCGTTTGAGGGGTTCGTCGTTCCAGCTCCCCTACTTTTGACAGGCATTATTTTTTCTTTTGTGTTAGATTAGATACGCGGGAGGTTGGAAGGGATCGAGACTCAGCATACCTCTTTTTGCCAGACTAGCAGATCTAGATGGCGTTTAAAACGGATAGGAGATTTGCTTTGACTTGAATAGTTCTGTAGGGACCTGTTATTCGTATAGATTGTTCGCGTTCTATCTTCCTCGTATTTTAGGAAGACGTCTCTCCTGTTCTTTTTCTTACCTTTTTGTAGATAGTTTCAGGTTAGTCAGGTCTGTTGTCGTTTGTTCTTTCTGTTAGTCTCGTCTTACTCTCCATGTAATTCTTTTCCATTATAGTGTTGCATTATTATATTTTGTATTCATACTTGCTATATTATTGCCTGGGATAAATCACGTGTCTAGGGCACGTTGAGAGATAATCTGGATATTAGAGTTGTTAGGCTTGTATAGCCAAGGAAGTTAATATCGTGAATATTGATTTATTCCGATTTATAGCAGAGGGAACGCTGCTAGGAGTGTACGGAAAATACACTGGGAATATTACATTGGTATCGTTAGTTAACGACCAATCACGGAAGCAGTAGACTGACTGCTTGAGGATTAGGAGAAATACGTGGAGTTAAGTGATCACTGAGATAGCTCAACCACTACTTGGTTGACTAAGACGTACAGTTTGTTGTTGATTTCGTTAATTTCGTTCATACTGCAGGAACGAACACCCGCAGAGTGCAATTGATAAATTGCTTCAAGGGAGAATAAAGTTAGAGATTTTTCAGAAGCTGTCCTCGATTAGGACATTATTATATCGCATTATCGACCTATATCATGGCCGAACTACAGAAATATTTGGAACTAGCCCAATCATTTGGCATACCGGAAGCTCAGCGTGCTTCTTGGGTAGACCAGAAACTGAAAGAAGAACGAGAAGAAAAGGCCGCGGAGAGATTACGAGAAGAAAAGGCCGCGGAGATATTACGCCAAGAAAAAGCTGCGGAACAAGACGAGAGAGCCGCGGAACGCGCGGAAAAACAGGCTCAAAGAGAGTACGAGCTCGCTTTGAAACAGTTAGAAGCGAAGCAAGCCCAACCTACCGGGGCTCCGGAAGTTACTTCCAATAATAAAACGAAGCCTAAATTGCCAACTTTTAATGATAAGGTTGATCGTATTGATTCCTACCTACACCGCTTCGAACTCCATGCCGTTTGCGCGGGATGGCAGCGTAGTGAGTACACGTCATGCCTCGCCAATCTTTTGACAGGGAGAGCGTTGGAAGTTTTCCATAGCCTCACTATTGATGACGCTAGGGACTATGACATTCTAAAGACCGCGCTATTAAAGCGTTTCCAACATACGGAAGATGGATTTCATAAGCGTTTCCGCGATTGCAAGCCGGAGGCATCTGAGAATTTCTCTACTTACGTGGACCGCCTCCGCCACCTACTCAGCCGTTGGACTGAGTTGGCCGGTGTGGAAGAGGGAAACTACAAGAAACTATATGATTTGATAATTAAAGACCAAATATATATGTCCTGCCACACGGACCTGGTGGCGCATTTTAAGGAACAAGCCCCCAAAACTACCGTCGAGATAACATCGATAGCGGAACGGTATGCTGCGGCTCACCCTAATCGATCGTTAGCTAAAGCTAAAGTAAGCGAACCGTGTTACGCCGGCGCTGCTACTAAGACACCGGTACCGTCGAGACAATCAAGACAGCCCTTTCGACAGTCGCCGCAGGTTCGTCCACGGTCCGAGCCGCCGGTTAGCAGGAGGCAACCGAATCCCCATAAATTTTTTCGGGACTGGGAACCCCGATATACACGTCCTTTCCCTACCGGAGGACCGCGTAACAACTACTATCAAGCGCCCACATTTCCTTCTTATCGAGGTACACCTCGAAGGGATGATAAGCCAGTCTACTGTTATAGATGTGGCGCCGGAGGCCACATTGCGCGACAATGCAGAGTTAGATTAGATGCGGCAAATGCATGCTCTGTAGCATTGACCGAAAACCGCGGTTACAGAACTAGGAATGCCGAAACCGTAGATAAAGTTATTCCAGTTATGTCCGCCCTCCACGAGCGAGGCGCGCTGACATTGTATGAGGGACGAGTAAACGCCATACGAGCATCCGTATTGCGAGATTCAGGCTGTACGACCGTCGGTGTACGTGAATCGCTGGTCCGTCCTGCACAACTCCTGGATCGCGATGCGACATGCATTACTTTTGGTGGTTCAGTTGAACATTTTCGTTTGGCGGAAATATATGTTGACACACCGTTTATAACTGGTGTTGTCACGGCCTGCGTGCTACCAAATCCGGTCGCCGACCTAATCATTGGGAATATTCCCCACTTAAAGGACGTCTCCGATTGCGAACTCGGGATTTGGGATGATAACGACATTGCGTGTGTCACGACAAGACAACAATCGCGTCGCCAGAGTGACGACACATTACGATCGCCTGTCGTCGATTTGGATGTAACCCGCGAGATTTTTCGTAAGGAACAGCGCACAGATCCATCACTAAAGCCCCTCTTTGCTAAGATTGATCCGGACAACCCGGATACATCCAGGTTCTGCCTTAAAGACGACCTCCTATATCGCGTTTTTCGGGGAAAGCGCGAAACTATTTTGCAATTGGTCATACCGAGATCATTTCGCCGAGACATCACCCGCCTCGCGCACGACACGCCATTGGGGGGCCACCAAGGCAAAGCGAGAACAAAATCGAGAGTCCTGTCTCAGTTTTTTTGGCCCGGGGTTTACGGGGACATAAATAGCTATGTGTCGCGTTGCGATACATGCCAGAAAAGAACCCCCAAAGGAAAAACTTCGCGGGCACCTATACAAGAGATGCCGCCGGTTTCCACTCCATTTCAGCGAGTTGCCGTCGACATCGTCGGGCCATTACCGAAGTCGGATAGAGGCCATCGGTTTATTCTATCAGTAATCGATTATGCCACCCGTTGGCCTGAGGCTGTCCCTTTAAAGGAAATATCGGCCGATCACGTCGCCGAGGCATTGGTGACCATATTCACACGTGTCGGATTCCCGTCCGAATTATTATCCGATAGAGGTCCGCAATTCACCTCTGACCTTTTCAGGAAAGTATTGGAACTCACGGGCATTAGGCAGAAACTTACGTCGCCATACCATCCACAGTCCAATGGCTGTTGCGAGCGCTGGAATGCCACCATGAAAACTATGCTGGCACGCGTTTCCGCCGATAGACCTGGTGACTGGGACCGTCGACTTCCGGCCATCTTGTTCGCATATGGGGAACTCCCAAATGCGACAACGGGTTTTTCCCCGTTTGAACTTTTATACGGTCGAAAACCACGTGGCCCGATGGCCATTTTACGCGATTTATACGCCGGTTCTGATACCGACGTTCCTGATACGCGATCCGCGTATCAGTACATAGTCGATCTCCGACATAGAATATTTAATGCATGCGACCTGGCTCGACAATTTGCATGCGTACGGACCAGGTCATTTATAGGATATCGCGATCGGGGTAGTCGGTTAAGAACCCTGTCAGTCGGAGATCGGGCATTGGTGCTGCTACCAGAAACGAATAACAAGCTACTCCTCACTTGGAAAGGCCCCTTTCTAGTTAAAAAGCGACTCTCGAGAGTTAATTATCTCATTACCATACGTGGTAACGATAAGGTGTACCATATTAATATGTTGAAAAGTATCTTACCGATGATCAAACTCATCACGATCATTCATGCCATGTTGTGGCACAAGCAAACGCAGCGATGGTCACTATCGATGACAACGACCGGGAGCCATTATCTATGACTAGATCGCTCCTATCCTTGCAAGCCATAGAGGACGCGACTTCCGTTAATATCAATCCAGAGCTGGATCAAAGTAAGACACAGGACATCATGAATCTTGTTCGGGAGTTTTCGCCAGTATTCACTGATTTGCCGGGTAAAACATCCTTAGTTCAACACGCCATCCGCTTGCAATCGGAGGTACCCGTGTTTGTCAAACCCTACCCGCGCCCGCTGCAAGCGCACGACACCATACAGTCCGAGGTGGAAAAGATGCTCAGCTTAGGAGTCATTGAGCGCTCGACGAGCCCTTACTGCTCGCCGATTGTACTAGTAAAGAAAACAGACGGTTCCGTTAGATTTTGTATCGATTACAGGAAGCTTAACGCTCTAACCATTTACGATGCTGAACCTATCCCGAATCAGGAAGATCTATTTGCGCGATTGGCCGAGTCGTCCGTGTTTTCGAAAATAGATTTGGCTAAAGGCTACTGGCAAATCCCAATGGAAGAGGCCAGTAAACAGTACACAGCGTTTCAGACCCCTATGGGTCTCATGCAATGGAGATTCATGCCATTCGGTCTCGTAACGGCACCAGCGACATTTGCGAGGATGATGAACATCCTATTGCAGCAGAAACCATGCGTCCTAAGCTACTTTGACGACATTTGCGCTTTCCATACGGATTGGAAAGGCCACTTAGAAGCACTTCGTCAAGTGCTTAGTAAACTTCGAGATGCCGGGCTTACAGCTAAGCCTAGCAAAGTCTTCCTGGGTTATACGCAGATTAACTTTCTGGGACATACTATCGCCAAAGGCGTCCAAACACCGGACGACAGTAAGATAAGTAAGATTTTAAAACTCCAGGCTCCTCATACTAAGAAGCAGGTTCGTAGCCTGTTAGGCTTCTTAAGCTATTATCGGAAATTCGTTCCTAATTTTTCGGCCCTTACGGCCCCGTTATCCGATCTTACAAGAAAAGACAGACCCAACAAAATTACCTGGAATACGCAGTGCGCCACCGCGCTCGCGACAGTGCAGCAACTGTTCTCCAGTTCGCCGCTGCTTATCCTACCGAATATTAGGCGCACCTTCACCGTCCGAACTGACGCGTCGGACCAAGGAATTGGAGCTGTTTTGCTTCAGGAAAGAGATGGCTTATTGCGCCCTTGTATGTACGCTAGCCGGAAATTACTTCCGAGAGAGCAGAGATACGCTATTATAGAGCGAGAATGCCTGGCGATTGTATACGCCGTAGAGGCGTTTTCCCGCTACCTACTTATGACGGAATTCGTCATCGAGACAGACCATAAACCGTTGTTATTTTTAAAATCGAACCGAGCCAAGAACGCTCGTTTGACCAGATGGAGTCTGGCCCTTCAGGAATACCGCTTCATTATAAAGGCCATTCCTGGTGGAGATAATATCCATGCCGACCTATTATCACGGTTACCTTAATCTTGTTGTATTTTAGTCTGTCATATGTATTGGCGTTGGATACTGATTAGCACCTCATTCAGAGACCGAGGGATGGTATCACATATTGTTCACCCATTGTGAACACTTTTCACCTACCCCTTTGCTTTCCTTTGATCCAACAGCTATTTTACTGACGTCGACCCGTATTTTGGCCACACCAGACGTTGTTGCCCAGGGTCGAGGACGAGAAGTCATGGCAGACCAGGAGTCCAGATCCACTAATGCCATCGATGCTACTATAGTTATCTTTTCTTGAGTATTATTCATTGTATGTATGCATTCCTGATGACATTCGCACAGGATCAGTGTTGTACTCTAAAATTTTAGAGTTATGATTGGTAATGTCTACGTATTTAGAGGTAAGATTTAATCCTCAGAGATATATATACTTTTGGACGGAGCCTTAAGATTTTCATGAAGTTTTGTCCATCAAGGATACCCGTCCTGTAGGGTTTTTTTCAACTTTTGTAGTAGTCTTAGTTATTACCTAGTTAAGTTCACCTTCGAGCAATTTCTCGACTCATGCCTTCCCCTTACGATAATCAGTTATATCGTTAAAATTGCAAATTTTAACTGGGGTGGGGGATGTGTCATGATTCAGATGTTGTTAAAACTCACGCAGAGAGTGAATTGTTGTTGTTTTACCAGGGCCATGAGAAATTGGCTGGTGGCCTTGAACGGCCCTCGCCAAATGATAGTTGGTGAGTAAATAAATGTAAAGTTAAACTGTTAGATTCACGCTTGTGGGTTTTAATGTTCGTGAGTAATAAGTAATGAAGTAGGGGTGAAACAAGGTGGCGACAGTTGACATTGTTAAGTATGACTAGACAAGTTTTTGCACGTTAACTGGCTGGTAGAATAGTGCAGACGTATTACTACAATTAAAATGGTGGGAGGTTTCGACCTATGAGATAGCTGAACTAATTGGGCCAGCGGACTAGCACGCTGGGTAGTTAGATAGTATAAGACATCGTGTAACGTTCAGATTTGGTGAATACAGACGAGCAGAAGCATCGTGTCGTGAAGTATCTCCGGTTGACCAGTACCTGAACTGTGTGCTTTGAAGACAAGAAGTCCTTGCTAACGGACTGACTGAGCTCTAGAAAGAAAGGTCTGAGTGGGCTGACCTTTGAAAGCCCACGCTGCGCTATATTGATGTTCGCGTCTACCAGTAGGCGTGAGCAATGGTAATATATCTTATTTATTCAAGCATAATAGAGATCGGAGATAGAGAGAGAACTACAGCCTCATAGGAAGACTAAGGAAACCCCAGCTGGCACTCGACCACGACTGTCCTGTATCATAGATCTATTGCCATAGTATGATTGGAATAATATAGCACATTGTTGATGAATTGAATAGTGATTGTGCATAAAATATAGTCTTTTGGCAACTGCTTAAATTACCTACAAGCCGAAGAGTGCTTCTGTAGGCTTTGAACGTACTGGGCTCTCCTAACATTTAAGCCCATATGATTTATGGAGAGTTTGCCTGGCGACTGGCCAGTGGCGACTCAACTGTCACTTTAAATTGATATCTAGTTTCGTATAATATACCTATTTGCTATTGATTGCAGTACCTCCATAGTTACATGAATATCATTGGTTAAGTTATTAATTAGAGTTTTTTTGGTTTGAATATATACCCCTATTGTCTTTTGTTTTGTTATTATTTATGTAAACTATGGCCTGACCGGCCTGACATATATACGCTCTAGTTATTTAATACTTTTCTTGTGTGGTTGTGTCCGAGTGTGAGTTAGCTGCCTCTCGTGCACTCGTAACATCCCCAAGACCCTAACTCTGCTCGTGACAATCTATACTAACCCAATTGTACATGTTCATTTCAAATACCGAGGAAGGTGCAAGGAAGTTTTTATTATTTTGATTAATTTGGCTCTTGAATTTATAGAAAATGCATTGTTTCATCGTGCTGTCATTTTCATCCTCCATCTTGGCTCCATTCTGTTATAGTACCGTGCATGTCATAAAAGTAACCATATCAAGCTTGGTGCGCAGTGTCCTGGCGCGCATGAGTTCTGAAGCAGGACTGCAGATTACTACTTTTATTGCAAGAGACAGAGAGAGAGAGAGAGAGAGAGAAAGAGAGAGAGAGAGAGAGAGAGAGAGAGAGAGAGAGAGAGCACATCTAATTTATATTATAATCCCATGAATGGTTCTTTTTTTTTTCTGTGCATGGCCACATTTAGTACAGGCAAAACCCATAACCGCCACCTACATACACACGCAAAAAAAGCAGCTGATTCATAAAGCGATGCCCTCTTGTAGACAAACGGACAGACAAATATCAGAACACAGGCGGGACACCAGTCGATTATTGACACAAACAAAGAGGTGAAGCGGGTGTCCTTTGCCTGAAAACGATCACTTTTCTTTGCTCCAATAAATCTCTGTCAGCAGGAAAAAACACTGATAACTGTTATTAAATGAATATAATTTTGTGGTCAGAACGGCGAATATTTTACATCAATGAATGAAATTAAACGCCTGTTTTTTTATTTACACCATTTCGTGCATCAGCTGGATGGATCAAGGAATGTGGTTACAAGTACGTACGTACCTCATGTTTTTTTTTTTGCGCTGGCGGTACATATTTTAAAGCCCTTTGTGACTCCAGAGCTCCAGAGCTCATCCTGAAATACTCCTAATTACAACAGCCATAATTAATTATTCTTTCAGGTTTCGCATTTGCTTTCATCCTATTTTTGGGCTGAGAGGGTAGTGGGCAGGGTTAGCGATTGGGTCAGATTTAGGTTTCAGGATAGGGACGGGGGTTAGAGATAGGTACGTTTACGTATGCGCCCTAGCACATAACGCTTGGGGTGCTTAGGTACAAGTAAAAATAGCCTGGGGCAAAAGGAGCCGAATCAAAATGGTTCACTCACAGGGGCAAATTCATACACACGTTTTCAGAACAGGCATAAAGTTATCTCAGGAGGCATAATCAGATTTTCAGAAGAGGCATAATATCTGAATTCTAACGGGAGGTTATAGCAATCGAGATCGAGTAACTTTTCAAGACAAAAGGAGGTTCTAATAGGCACATTCGTTCCTCTTCCCTCACCCCGTACTGGCGCAGGGTCATCAGAGAGGAGAATATGCAAGACAATAATTATTCTAAGACTCGAGTTCTAAGACTTTACTTTTTGCATGGCTTAATTATTTTTATTGTTTCGATTTGTATCTGTTGGGCCTGGCTGTGTTGTGTCCCAAGCGTGAGCTCACGTTTGCTCTCTCTTTCTCTCTCTCTTTCTCTCTCTCTCCCCCTTTCTCTCTCTCTCCCTTTCTCTCTCTCTGTCTTTCTCTCTTTCTGTCTCTCTTTCTCTCTGTCTCTCTCTCTCTTTCTCTCTCTCTCCCTCTCTTTCTCTCTCTCTCTCTTTCTCTCTTTCTCTCTCTCTTTCTTTCTCTCTCTCTCTCTCTTTCTCGTTCTCTCTCTTTCTCTCTCTCTCTCATTTTCTCTCTTTCTCTCTCTGTCTTTCTCTCTCTCTCTCTCTTTCTCTCTCTTCTCTCACTCTCTTCAGATTTAAAAAAAACTAAATTGTTTGACTTTCATATAATTCAATGACTTATTTCCCTTTTTTGCTTTCTCATCTTTTTGTTTTGAAAATCATTACCACAATTGAAAGCCTTCTATCTCCACCTACGTTCACTTTACACACCCTGGGTGCATCTCCTTTCCTATGGATGGCAGAGGTTATCTCCAGGCCACAGAAACTCAATGTTATTCCCAAGTCTTAACTGAGCTTGATATGCCAACACTGCCGAGCAAAAAGAAGTTTCAGTGACAGAAATGACAGACAAATCGTATTTTACCTACCTGTTTTGTCTGTCTTTCACCTGGAAACTTTGGGAATTTCAATCATCAGTGACAGACAGGAGAAAGTTAGTTGGCTTCAGACCTTGCGTGAATCCTGACTGTGTAAACATACGAAACTGATGAGGCGTAACGCTGTCTTGATGCGAGGCTTTCATTGGAATACCCAGTTGTTTCTACATGTTCTGGAAGGTTATATATATCAATGTAGGTGCACGTGTATTATGTAAGTGTGTGTGTGTATGCGTGCGCGTGTGTGTGCGTGTGTGTGTGCGAGCACGCCTTAGGCCATGAAACATTTCTTACTGAAGTTAACTTTTTTTTTTTTTTTTACCCACAGGTTGAAATCGTTTGTTTTAGGCAGTTGCATCTCTCATTTTCAGAGTGGGTTGTTTGAGGTGGGGGTGGGGAGCATTGTAATTATTCAGTTTTCATTCTATCCACTAATCATGTACTGTTCTGGATGAAGAGAGAGAGAGAGAGAGAAAGAGAGAGAGAGAGTCAGACAGACAGACAGACAGACAGACAGACAGACCGACAGACAGAGAGTCTGAATGAGAGAACGATGAGAGGTGTGGAGAGATAGTCAGAGAGTGAGAAAGAAAAGGAAGAGGGAGGGAGAGGCAGAAAGAGAAAGAGAGAGGGAAAGGGAGAGGGCGAGAGTCAGAAGAAAGAGAGAGAGAGAGAGAGAGAGAGAGAGACAGAGAGAGAGAGAGTGAGAGATAAAATAGGTCATGCCACACTTGAGATACGTCAGCCAGGCAACAGATAATCCAGACAGAATGCGACAGACACTCTGAACACAATTTAAGTCACCATGCAAAAAGCGAGAGGAACTGCAGAATTTAACAGAATCACAGAATACTAGGAGATCCTATCAGGGGCGCCCTCCTAGTCTTTGTTATATATTTATATTAAGACTCTCTGAGCATCCCGGTTTTACCCGGGACAATCTGCTATCCACCTCTCTCTTTCTCTCTCTCTCTCTATCCCTCCCCCTCCCTCTGTCTGTATGTCTGTCTGTCTGCCTGCCTGTCTCTCTTTCTCTCAAATTGTCTGGAAGGGCACTAGTGTTGTTCTTCTTTGGGAAAAAGTGCACCGAACAGACCGCTCTTGAAAGGCTGTTAAATAAAAGCCCAATAATAGCTGGACGAGGACGAAATGACTCGCAAAAAAACAACAACAACAAAAGTACTGTTAGGTTGTGGCTATTGTAACTTGTATACAAGTTAGAAACTTGTACTATTTATGGATTAGTCAGTAACTAATGACAAGCATCGGCAAGACCTGAAATCTTATCTATTATAAAAAAAAATAATGGCGGGAGTAATTTATTGTGGTGCAATTTCGCCCCCTTTTTTGCTCGACTCTACAGCCTAAATGACAGTTTCAACAATTATCAAATTAATTTTCTTAAGTGTCAACTAATCCAGTCCAATCGCTTTTGTATCTACCGAGTGTGTTGATTCAAGTTTCAGGTATTTTTAAATAAAAGTTTTAAAAATGTAAAATACAATGATCTTTGTTTTGGCTCCCAGTAGTAAGCTCACTGCACCGGAAACGATGTATTAATGCGTGTTCAGTTCGGTGCGGGTAATTTCCCTACCAGAAATGAGTGCGCTCTGGGGTGCATAAAATCTGTAGTAAGATGTAGAATATTTATGGGAAGCTTTCTAGACCAAAAAGAGAGAGAGAGGGGGAACGGTGGATTCACAGGTTTATCCCGGTAATGCCGTGAACTTCATCTAGTCATAAAAAAAAATAGTAATGGGAGTAATTCATTGTGGTGCAATTTTAACCCTTTTTTGCTCAACGCTAGAGC
The DNA here is from genome assembly GCA_963931925.1 of Onchidella celtica. Classification (NCBI taxonomy): domain Eukaryota; kingdom Metazoa; phylum Mollusca; class Gastropoda; order Systellommatophora; family Onchidiidae; genus Onchidella; species Onchidella celtica. The sequence goes on along the minus strand of OZ007578.1, from coordinate 1,999,463 downwards.
CTAAATGACAGTTTCAAAATTTACAAAATTAATTTTCTTAAGGGTCAACTTATCCAGCCCAGTCGCTTTTGTATCGACCGACTGTGTTCATTCAAGTTTCAGGTATTTTTAAATAAACAGCTGTAAAAATGTAAACTACAATGAGCTTTGTTTTGGCTCCATTTAGTAAGTCCACCGCACAGGAAACGATGTATTAATACGCGTTCAATTCGGTGCGCGCAGTCCCCCTACCAGAAATGAGTGCGTAATGCCCTGGTGCGCACGAAATCTGAAGTAAAACTAGAATATAGGAAGCTTTCTGGATCACAGAGAGAGAGAAAGAGAGAACGGTGGGTTCACAGGTTTATCCCAGTAATGCCGGGAACTTCATCTAATCATAAATTAAAAAAAAAAAACATTGGCGGGAGTAATTCATTGTGGTGCAATTTTGGCCCCTTTTTTGTGCTCGTCGCTACAGTCTAAATGACAGTTTCAAAAAATTAATTATAAAGTTGATTTTTTAAAGTGTCAACTAATCCAGTCCAATCGCTTTTATATCGACTGATTCTGTTTATTAAAGTTTCGGATATTTTCAAATAAAAAGTTGTAACAATGTAAAATACAATGATCTTTGTTTTGGCTCCCTGTAGTAAGCCCGACGCACAGGAAACGATATTAATATTCAGTGCCCGCATTTTTCCTACAAGCTGAGTGCGCTGTGCTCTGGTGCGCATGACACTTGTAGTAATGGATGTAGAATATGGGAAGTTTTCCAGATCGAGAGAGAGAGAGAGAGAGGGGGGGGAGAGAGAGAGAGAGAGAGAGTGAGAGAGAGAGAGAGAGAGAGAGAGAGAGAGAGAGAGAGAGAGAGAGAGAGAGACAGAACGGTGTGTTCACAGGTTTATCCTGGATAGTGCTGGGTATTTTCATCTAGTGTATTTTCTAATATTATTATGGTACTGATTGATTGACGGTGATTGGTATAGAAATCTGTTTTGAAGGATGGATGAACTATGAGTGAGCTTATGAATAACGAAGGAATGAAGAGAATTATTATCACGAATGATGGAGGAATAGCGCGTGGAGGTTCCAGAGCCACAGAGGGATGCGTGCAATGACATAAATCCAGGTAGTTCTGGTGAGGAGGAAATTAGGATTGAGTAAAAACTGCCGAGCGATGAGCAGAATTTAAGAGTGACGTGTCTCTGTTCGAGATACATTGGAGCACAGTGATTGCATGCATGCACGGGTAGAACTCTCATGTTATAAATGGATATGTGAGGCCGGAGGGCGGTGCGACCTGTGTGAGTATGCTTTCATTACAGGGGGGCAAAAGTGAAAAAACTGGATTATTTCCGAAGCCTTTTAGGGCTGAAACACACCAAGGCTTGTGTAGGCGCCACAATGGGTGGCTCGCCACCCATAAATTGTGCATACACTAATACACAAGGCACAGCCCACACCCTTGCGGTGCGGGCAGTAAATGGTGTATCAGTGTGATGCATACTTTATGAGCGGCGAACCGCCAGTCTGGCACCTGCTCCAGCCTTTGTCTGTTTCATCCCTTAGGGCGAGGCAAGTGGACGTCACCTGAATCGTAAGTTTCTTTTGTAAAGGCCTATACAGACTGTCAGCAGATTGCAGCAACTGTAACAGGGCCTGTGGATCAAGGATCGGACTGTACAGTCACAGCAGGCGCTGCAGCGACCCGGACTGACATACCATTGGCTCACAATCCATTGTCTCTCAAGGCAAAAAGAGGCTAACACCAGTAAAAGAGAGGAAAAGTAGAGAATCCTCAAATTTATCCATTTTTTAAAGTTTTTACTCTCGTGTAACGTTCTACACAATTGTACTTAGCTCTCCTCCGAGATTCAGATTATTTGTAACAATGCAACTTAATGAAATGTTTCTTTGTATTTCCATAAGATAAATGAAAAAAAGTTCTACGTGTGCAGACGTAGACAGCCATGTATGTTCGTGTTTCAAGTGCAGAATACACACACTGAATACAATAACTTGCCGGAGCCATTTCGTCTCATCTGTGAAGGTTGACACCTACGGTAAAACCCAATGTAATATTTCTCGCGGACGGAAATATGCCGGGCCTCGGCTACATAATAATTGTTTCTGTACGTGACGAGTGGCTTGCGGGGTGAGTGTTCAGAAATGTATGTGAGGGGAGGGGGAATGGAGGAGGGGACTGGAGACACAGGGTATAGGATGGCATGGACAGGTGAACGAGGGGTGCGAGGAATACTGTGCGTGACTTGGGCAGTCCAGTCTGAGTGTTTTGAGGACATTATTGGTGGATGGCTTGTCCTTGATGACCACCACCTCCTTCTCTCGTAGATGTTCCAGGGGTCAAAGAGTTCTGTTTAGCTTTAGGGATCGTTCATAGTTTTCACTGTGGCGCACAGTTTCGTTTTCAGTTTTGGTTCCGCTCCTGACAGCCTGATCTCCCCTTCCTTGTGTTTTCTTTTTTTCTAAGTGTTTCAGAAGCCGAAAGTATGTGCTCTTCCCAGGCTTGTTGAGCACAGTGGCTATTCTTGAACATAGTTATTGTCCCTGATCAAAGTTACTACCCGTGAACACAGTTACTGCTCTTGAACATAGTTATTGTCCCTGATCAAAGTTAATGTTCGTGAACACAGTTACTGTTCCTGAGTACGATTACCACCCATGAACACAGTTAATCATTCGTGAGCTCAATATTACAACTCATGAGCATAGTTATTGTCCAGGAGCTCAGGTGAGCAGACAGCAGCGGCCATTACGAGGCCAAAGTATCGGCAGAGGACCAAAAACTAAAGTGAGGACAAAAAAAAAGGGGGGGTGGGGGGAGAGAAAGATAATGAATGTATTTATCAGACCGCGCCGTTATTGACAATAATAAAAAAAACAAAAAAACAACTAGGCTTCCATGCCCTGGAGCAACTGATGTTTTTGAGATGAGAAACACACACTCACCCATACAGGAGCGCTGAATCAGACTCTATTTGACGTCATCCTTGTCCTTGACACACACAGACAACAAAATAATCCTTACCCTGACTGGTACTCGACTGCAGATATTATAGACACCAGAAATACTTTTTTTTTAAATTCCCCAATAACGTGTTACCTACAATATCTGTATTAAAATAAAATAACGTGACTTTTAGTTCTTGTTTGTTCTATCTCCGTTTTATGAAAAACTGGAGTTCTTTTAGTTTGTAGGAGAGATATGATAACTGCAGACTTTTGACACCTTTGTGAAATGCTTTGTGGCACTTATCAAGCGGTTTCACAGTTTTGAATTATCCACTTCACTACAATACTGATACTAGTGATACCACAAATGTTCAAGGTCTAATTTTTCATTTGTGCAAAAAAATGGAGTTGGAACAAAACAAGAACTAAGGTTTCGATAAATAATGATTACTTTCATTTTTATATTGATCGATCTTTACAGCTTAAAGTATTAAGTATGGGTACTGCAGAAAACGCTCTATGCACTTTTAGAATCAACTGCGAATCCGTCTAGGATGTTCGCTCCTCTTTACCAAACTCTGCGGTTCAGTGCTCACAACACATACAGGCAGGTGTGGGTAACGCTTTCATAAAGTCTGTGCCAGTAAGTGTACTGGGCATGGGAATTGAGCATCCACAATGTAACCAATAAACACCTTGATCAATATCGCTTCTTTGCAGTTTATTATTCTGTACATCTGAGCTGACGAAGTGGCTGATTTTTTAGCGTAAAACGCTGCAGTTATCTCTGTAATGTCATGTTCATGAATTAATCAGTGGCTTCATCGCAAAATATACTCCAAAACACAGATGGTAATGATTATGGCATGCTGAACTGGTTTGTAGCAGGGAAAACAAAGTACATAGATATTGACAGAAAACCCGGGCATTTAGGATGTTACACTGTCTTTTTTATTGATATTGATATGGCGGTACAGGTGATAGTGACGATGTTGAGAGGATTGAAAAAGAGATAGATAGATAGATAGATAGATAGATAGATAGATAGATAGATAGATAGATAGATAGATAGATAGACAGATAGATAGATAGACCGATAGATAGATAGATAGATAGATAGATAGATAGATAGATAGATAGATAGATAGATAGATAGATAGACAGATAGATAGATAGATAGATAGATAGATAGATAGATAGATAGATAGATAGATAGATAGATAGATAGATAGATAGATAGATAGATAGATAGATAGATAGATAGATAGATAGAAAGATAGATAGATAGATAGATAGATAGATAGATAGATAGATAGATAGATAGATAGATAGATAGATAGACAGATAGATAGATAGATAGATAGATAGATAGATAGATAGATAGATAGATAGATAGATAGATAGATAGATAGATAGATAGATAGATAAATAGATAGATAGATAGATAGATGGATAGATAGGCAAACAGTTTAAATGTACCTTTTTTTCAATAAGTAGAAAATTAGAAAAACCATGCAAATGCCAACTGCCAGCCAAGACGGTTGTCGTTGGGCCGTTTGCAATTACCGATATGTCTGGGGTCTGCAGGTACCGATAGGGTCTGGGGTCTGCAGGTATCGATAGGTCTGGGGTCTGTAGGTATCGATAGGTCTGGGGTCTGCAGGTACCGATAGGTCTGGGGTCTGCAGGTATCGATAGGTCTGGGGTCTGCAGGTATCGATAGGTCTGGGGTCTGTAGGTATCGATAGGTCTGGGGTCTGCAGGTATCGATAGGTCTGGGGTCTGTAGGCATTGATAGGTCTGGGGTCTGCAGGTATCGATAGGTCTGGGGTCTGCAGGTATCGATAGGTCTGGGGTCTGCAGGTATCGATAGGTCTGGGGTCTGCAGGTATCGATAGGTCTGGGGTCTGCAGGTATCGATAGATCTGGGGTCTGCAGGTACCGATAGGTCTGGGGTCTGCAGGTATCGATAGGTCTGGGGTCTGCAGGTATCGATAGGTCTGGGGTCTGCAGGTACCGATAGGTCTGGGGTCTGTAGGTATCGATAGGTCTGGGGTCTGCAGGTATCGATAGGTCTGGGGTCTGCAGGTATCGATAGGTCTGGGGTCTGCAAGCATTGAGCGACCCTCTCAATATAACAAAATAAACATATAAAATCTTCTGAGTTTAACTTGGTTGTGTAAATAATTATTGTTGAGTCAGCCAGTGTTATCTATGGAGACTAAAGAGTACCTAGCAATATGGCTGTGTCCTTTGTAATTTGTCCTACCTAAAAATCTACTTGGAGTTTTGCTAAATATCATAAAAACCACAGAAAAACTGTGGGGTCGCAGCAGGGCTATAGGCAAAGTCAAAATTGGGCAAAAAGAAAAGGTTGTATGTTGCAAAACCCCGCGTGAGAAATAAAACCCAAACAATACAAAGCAAACTAAAGAGAAGACAGAAAATACGCAACATACAACCTTTTCTTTTTGCCCAATTTTGACTTTGGAGTTTTGCTGTCATGTATTTAAACGTATACAGTCATATACTCAATGACATCTTGATTTATTATTTCTATGCAGGTATGAATAGGTCAATTCCAACTAAATGTACTAAACGGGTTTGATGCGTAAATTTGGTGATTTGCTGGGTATTTTTATTTCTGTATTATGGTGGGGGGGGGGGGGTGGGGAGCAATCATTAAGTGTCCCCTTCCCCGGCTTTACGAAGGTCTACATCTGGCCCCAGGCATCATCACGCACCCAACCAGAACTGTTTGTTGAAGATGGTGTTCGTCCTGCGTCTTGGATGATGACCGTGACTTCATCTCCTTTTGGGTTGGCGGAGTGTCCTTTTAAGGTGGCTGATAAGCCCAATCTGGGCAGGGAACTGTCTGTTACAAGTTGCACACTTCGTGCCAGTGAGTGGCTGAGAAGAAGAGCTGGCTGTTCGTGCTTGTTTGAGAACTGAAGTAAAATTATGAATTATGTACAAGGTAGTTATTAGCTGCTCTCTGCTAAACACAAATACCGTGGCCTGTTTACGTGGCTACAAATTTTATAGACGCGGTAAAATGAGTTTGAAACTGAGTTTGGAGAATGCAAATCGAGACGATGACGGTCACACTGTCCTAGGAAAAATCTATTCGATAGACGTAATATTATAACAGAACGGTAGAGCAGAAGGAGACCCCAGCAGAGCGCCAAGCAACTATCTGGTAAAAAGCCACCTCCAGATGTTGCTGTCAACAAGATGTGTCACTGTGTCAAACCTGAACAAATAGTTAATATCGTGAATAACTGGGATTGTTATCAAAGACTTGCCGTGAATAGATGTCCTTGCTGATGTTTTTGTATGATTAAGTGTCGCCTCTGTATGTTATTACTTCACCAGTGTATCATTATATTGTCCTAAAATACGCTGATAATACTTTGTATGATATGCTTGGCCACACCCTTTCCCCTCTCCACCTCGAACGAGCGTACGGCCCATGCGACAATAAAATCCTCTTTACAAGTATGGTGTCAGTGAGACCCCAGGAAGTGCGGTGTAAGCTGGGTTCTCATGTATACGGAAACGGAAACGACAAAGGGCCTTCAAGTAGTGAAATAGAAAGAATGTTTCCGCACGCCGTTTCCGTATTCATGGAAACAATCTTTCATTTTACTATATGAGAACCCACTGCGTCTGCATTGGTGAGCACGTACGTGCATAGTTTACAATTTTGAAACTACGGGAAGATAGACAACGACCTCAGTGAGGTTTACCTTAAATTTCAGGAAAAAAAATCCCCCCGTCCCCAATTTAAATGATTACAAACGTTTTAATAATTGCTTCTGGGTCCTTTACACCCACGACATACGGCGAAGGTTAGAATGGTGAATGTTCATGATGTTTTACAATAATTGTTAACTAGCACTTTGAGCGGACTGTTATGATTGTTTTATAAGATTTATGATTTTTTATTCAAATCCAACAACTTTATCTGTAGGAAATGAAAATACAGCAGACTTTGAATTCACTGCTGTAATTGAAAGCGTAGAGCTGCTACACACCCCCTTGCCGCCCCTTCCCCAATTCACGATTACCATACACTTGGGACAATCCCTCTCCCTTTGTCAGAGTATGCGTACTCTATGGACAGACAAACAGACAGATAGATAGAAAGACGGACCGACGTAGAAGAACGGACAGACCGACAGAGAGATAGGACCCCAATACCCAATACCCAATAAGGTTAATGACACAGACTTTATGAACACGCCTCCTCTATCTGTCTGTAGCTACTGTGAGTACTGACCAGCAACGTTTGGCAAAGAAAAAGTTCGAGCTATCCAGTATCAGTTTTCCTGGCTTTCTCTCTGCCAATGTAAACCAGACAACTTTTGAGTAGAAAAACAACAAGAACCTTACATTAATGCGTTTCTTGAAATGAATGTAGACCATTATTTACTTGGTATGACGCCCCCCCCCCCCTCCCTCCCCCGCTCCCCGAATAAAAAATGGTGGTATCAACAGCATCATTACCGTATTGTTACTATAAACAACAACAACAACAACAGTAGAAACGATAATAATAACAAATACCACAAAAATAGTTTCAAGAGACGTCAAAGAAAAAAAAAACAAATCCCCTGATCAGAACAAATGACGTCTTAACCGATGAAATCGACCATAAATTAGATCAGGAACAGAAAACAGCAGTTAAGTATTTATTTCAGAGAGGATTATTAATCTCTTTGCCTGACCAGTTTTATTTGCGTGCGCCGTGCATTGATACGTGGAGATAACAAGCTGGAATGTCAGCAATCCAGACAACAGATGCGACAGCTTTACATCTGATGGGGCTAGATCAGCGGTTCTCAACGTAAGCTCGGGGGGGGGGGGAGGAGGAGGACCGATTTTGATATCAAGAGGGGTGAAAACGATGAAGAGGGGCGAAGGGGGTCAATGGAGGATGAATTTGGAGGGTAAATACAGGTCAGCTACTGGCTTGTCCATTTGCGTACGTAGATGGGTTTTATGAACAGGAAAAGCCCATTCTTTCAGTGCATTTGATAAAGAATGTGTTCTGTTTGAGAATGAATATTGTGCGCAATCAGTCTGTGTGTGAAATGTATTCCTTTGGTTTGAGTAGGGATCGGAAGAGGGTGTGGGGGGAGGGAAGAAAATTTGGCAGCCTTAGGGGGGCGACTGGTTGAAAAAGGTTGAGAACCACTGGGCTGGATTTTCGATAACTCATAGCATTGGAAACTTCCCAGTGGGCAATACATTTGGATAAAACGCCTGCTGTCTGTCTTATGTCATTTTGACCTGTCAGAATAACCTGGAGAGATTAACATGGTCACTCTGCCAGAACTGGACGTTTCCCCCCTGGGCAGACACTCTAGAATCAGGTTACCCTGGCTTCCGGCGGTTGCTTGGTGGGCGTGTCTGCAGAGTCTCCTTTTGTCCTATCGTTCTGTTATATTATTGTGTCTAACGTCTTATTTTTGTTGTTGTTGTTTTTTTAAGCACAGCTTAACCGTTACCATGGCGACGTCCTTTCTCCTAAGTCAGACTCAGACCGAGGCTTCCGGTGAGGATCAGCCGTTGAGTAAAACAAGACTGCTTTCTATGAAAGGGGTGTCGATATTTTAAATTATAAGCTATAGCCAGAGCGTATAGATGTATAAAGAGATCTCACTTCCGTCAAATTTAATGGCGAAACTAGGTCGCTGCGGTAAACAAGAAATTGAAGAATTGAAAGAGACCGTCTTCACCAAAGATAGTGTGCATATCTGTTTACTGTGGTTTGTTCATACTATTTAGAGCCGCCTGTGGCCGTCCGTGGAAATGCACAAATCGGTACTGTGTACCGCAGCGACCTACTTTCCGCTCCATGCTAACAATGGTTTCGCGAAGCCTCCCGTGTCTCGCAGTGCAAATCGACCAATAGTGAAACCTCTCTATACATTTATATACTCTCTGCTACAGCTGAACAGTGAATACAACATAGTATCTCACTATAATTGAGCTAGATGGTGAACCTGTAAGCAGTTAAAACTTCGCGATTACGCCATTAAAACTTATGAAACTTGGTGTACTGCATCAATTTTTGACAAAGAGTTACGTGGACACTTTCATGTCGAACAAAAATCAGTCTTTACTATGATTCATTATTAAAATGTTTTGAGCCACAAAAACAGAGACGCATTTTCGTCGAGTAGAATCAAAAAGCATAATGGGAAATTTCCTCCTTGACCTCTCTTTTCACACTGGTAGTCGAAAATCAACGTCAGCACATCTATTTTCTACTTGAGATTGTGGTGTAACAATAAGTTCTGTTCGTCACTGCATCGAATCCAAATGCCGTTTTAATGTATCCTAGGTCTAGATATAATACGGTTGAGCTTGGTACATGGAAGTGTGCAAGATTTATCTTGCGCGGGTCCTCTAGTTATTTCTAATCTGGCCAGGAATTCGAATGCGGTCCCTTAACATCAGGCGCTGTGGGGAAAAGATCGTACACGCCAAAAACAAAATGTTACAGGTCAGGCCATAGGCGTACGAGCCAGGGGTCAGAAAGCTGCATCCCACCCCCCCCCTTCCGGCCAAACAGTGGCAACAGTGCGGACATAGCTAGGAGAAGAAAACTGGATAGAGCAGGTAAGAAGATTAACAATGATTGTAAATTGTCGGGCAAATTAACACCTTTGTAGTCCACCCCCCACCCCCCCCCCCCGTAACCAAAGAGTTCCATAGGCCTTTGGGACAGGTCAATATCCGCATTGCTTCCTTTTTTAAAAATTTTGTTTGTGCTTTTCAATTTCTCTTGTGCAAGAACAACACAGTAAAGTGTAACATCAACCCTGGAACTTGGGAAGAACTAATAGAGCACCGCTCAGCTTGGAAGTCCACAGTGAGAGCTGGAGTCCAACACTTCGAGAACAACATCATCTCAGACCAAATTGAGAACCGCCAAGTAAGAAAGGAGAACCCCCCCCCCCCCACACACACACACAATCTCGCGGCACCTCTCTTACCTGCAAATACTGTAACAGGAGCTGCTTATCCAACATCGGTAGGATAAGCCATGACAGAAGCTGCGGGAGAAAGGAATAAATTTAGCTGCTGACCGTCTGTCAAGACGAAAAGAGCCAAGTAGTGTGCAGTGACCCAAAGAAACTCAGTTTTCTTAGATGTATTAAATTATGACCCAGCTAGAATGACAGAGCTCATTTCATTCTATAATATTAATGTAATTCATGAACGGCTTTTTAACTTCTGGGCATTAAATTCACAAAATATCATATCACGCATAGAAAGACGTAAGGGTGTACCTGGGCACATATTAAAAGGTCGTGGAGTTCGCTACATATCTAAATACTTTCGTTGATTTTGAGCCACGACTGAGTTGAACAGAAGAAAGTGTTCCGATAGTTTCAAACCCAAAGCAAAAATGTGCATTTTCTTCGAGCAGAATTAAAAAGCATGACAGGAAATTTCGTTCTGCGTTTCAATTTATATATTGGTGGTCGGAACTCAACTTTAAAAATCACATTTATGTATTTCCCCGGGACAGCACACCGACTAGTATTAATGATGCCAGAAAGTGAATTAAAAATTTCGTCTATACCAAAGTTCTCAGCTTTTTTGCTTTTCTTTTATCCCTTTTTCTCGACAGGAAATGTTTCCCCCTAGCTGCAATTTTGAATTATTCCTTTTAACAGTGTCATTTTGAGTTCGAATTATAATAACAACAATAATATTTAATAGTACATAGCAATATTATTTTACTTATTTATGAACAACCGATGGTGAACAGCTACACCAGAAAATATATGTACAGATCCGGAAACAGCAAATTTACCCACTAGAGTAGGCGATTCACTCCCCAGGAGGTGAATTTACCCCATGTGGGCGACCCCTGGCCTGTACGGTCCTTTTTTTTTTTTCTTGTAAAAATTTAGAACAATTATCGGGTGGACAAAGTCGGTGTTCTTAAGCTGCTGTACGGGGTACCCTGACCAACTATTTCAAATGGAGAACATAAACGTCAGAAATCAGACGTCACACAATCTCTCCAGGATTTCTCTATTATGATACAAGTAAGCTATATCGAGCGCTCAGATTTCAGTGGGGAGAATCTCGCTGATCTGCCTGCCATTCTCTCAGACAAACGGATTGGTTTCCAGAAAGGGGCATAATGAAAGAGGAAACGCTACAGCATTTGTCGTTGTCGTTACTGGTAGTAATTGTGGGATGATCTACAGACAGAAGATTGGCTCCATCGCGCACAAACTCGACATTATATCGAGGGGTATTTGCCATATTGTTGTATGCGACATTTTGCAGATTTTGAGATTTTGTCATGAAAGTGGTTCTCTCACTCCTCATTGATGAGCGTGCTTCCGAAACTGGGTAAGTCAAATTTTGCATGAGTTTTGGCCGCTTTCAGATAGTCCTTCAAAGTTAGAGTAAGACGCTGTAAAGGTGTTCTTACACCGCGCCTTACACTAATTTTGGAGGTTTGGTTAAAGACAGGACATAGTAAGTTTTAACTGAACACTTACACAGCGTCCTACACTAATTTTGAATGTCTATCTGAAAGGGGCCGTAACTCATGCAAAATTTGACTTACCCAGTTTTGGAAAACTACTCTACAATTTCATGATGCATAAGTGTCATTCCAATCGGTTAAAAACGTTTTAGAGATATTTGTTTGCGATGTAATGCTGAGTGCGTTTTTGCATTCCTTATTTTCTCGAAAAGGCAAAATATGCACATACAACAATATGGAAAATAGCCGACGACAAGTATTGGAGGTGTTCAAAATGAGAACAGAGCAGAGCAAAATCAGCCGGACCTAATTTCTGCTCGTTCCGTTAATGTTCGACCTCGAGAGGTTGTAAAGGGCTATCCGTCAAGTCACAACAGTTCAATCACATCAGTGTGCATGGGCATAGGCCTACTTGAATGCTCTGCTCTATTCTGCTCTTATATAGAACACTCAAGCTTTTTATTCATTTCTGCTAGAAGCTTTCAATGGCCTTTAAGAAGCCCTAATTAACAAATATTACACTTCGGTAAACTAATACACTGTAAAATGCATTGTAACTTGTTCGATGATTTTGGAACAACACCCTAACCCCACTCCCTCCATCTTTCTCTCATTCCACTCCCCCCCCCCCCCCTCCCAACCTCCGAAAAAAAAAGGTCTTTGCCAGGCATTGTGATTGGGAGAGATAAAAAGGTGAACAACAACCCATCTAATTCATGCCCGAACCGCACGTCATATCGAGTCAGTATTTCTCAAGCTCATAGAATACAAGACTATGATACACCTCACTTTCATGCTAGGACAACGGAAGCAAGTCTTGTAAGCTGATAGTGCAACTTTATACTGTCTGCAGCCAAAAGCGTCCACTCTTGATAGTCTCCTTGCCAGAATGAACAGTAAGCTTATTAGCTGCTTAAGCCACCGTAGCCGTTCTCAGTGCCTCTCGATCGGGCTCGGTCTTCAGTTGGAAGTTGGACACGTGTGTTGATTCAAGATACTGTTGCATGTCTGCAATAACAGGACTGAAGAAAATGGGTGTTTTATCACTTCTTGAAAATTCCTGAAATCAGAAGGGGAAAAGAACTACTCAGATCAAAACGCAACCCTTGGCCAGTCGGGTGGGCTTAGCCTGGCAAAATAATGGTGTACGAAGAATCAAACATGGGGGCCTGAGGTCTTTATTTTAAGGGGACCTCTCTCCTTGGCATTTGTACTTCTCTTTTGTTTGTTTATATTCTTTTTGTTACTGCTGTCGTTGTTGTTGTTGTTGTTGTGTCTGTCGTTCTCTTTCTTAGCCCTCAAAATGACCCCCCGCCCCCCCCCCCCCACGAGTTAAAGAAGCAATAGTGAGAAAAGAAAAAAAAAAGAAATAAAATATGAAACCGACAAAAACGTAAATATGAATTGTTCACAGGTCTGTTCAGACGTTTATGTAGACAGATAGAGTATTGATGATACGTTAGACCTGCAGCAGAGGGACAGACTTCCAAACAGATACCGAAATATTACGCTGACAGACTATTACGGTGACAAATAGCCAGCCAACTAGACAGAAAGATAGCGAGACAGTCAGACAGAATCAGTAGATACTAACATACACCTACTGTTTTAAATTATAACATTTACATAAAAACTGCATACTACGTTATTTCATCGTATTCCATTTTTCCAGAAAACACATCAACTGGCCATGCAATGAAAAAAAAAAAAAATTAAGTATATCAGTTTTCTGCCGGGACGGAAATTATGGCAATGCTCAGCATTTTTGACTGTCATTGTCCAACTGTCAAAATAAGTTTAAAGTGCACCTCCCGAATTCCATATTTGATAGTCTGTACGGCTCGTGATCTCATTTTTCTCAGATATTATTTCATAAACTAGAACTTATTCAGCCTGAAAATTCATATTTATCGCCGGCCTCTATCTTTTTCATTCTGTGTACAAAAAATGCAATATTAATGAATTTCAAGCTGTCAGTCCACTGTCCGTACACCTAATTAATGTCTGTTGTCTATCGGCAAAGTTTTCATTTATAATTGTTTTTTTGTTTTTTTGTTGGTCACTTCATTAATATTGATCAGTGTTTCCTGACAGTCTTGGTATTAAAACCCAAACAATCGCAAATGGAAACCAAAATGAATAGAACAATAACAACAAAAATTACATAGTTGGCAACTGTGACGGACATCGGTCTGCAAACAACAACAACAACAAAAAAAACAACAACAAAAAAAACAAACTACAACATCACTATCAAGACAACTACAACACTAACAACAACAATAACAAAGGACAACCACAAAAACAACAGCAACAACAATAACAGCTACAAGAACCACCACAACCACAAAAATAATTACAACAACAAAGCCAAAAACAACTACAGCAACAGGACAGACATGATCTTCCAGCACGATCTGATCTCAGACAATAAACACAAAATGAGGATAATTCGGCACCCCGGAGCTAAATGAAAATAGGGAGGATTATTACTGAGCTCTTGATAGGAGGTGGCTGTTTGTTGAACTGATAACTGGATTGGTGAATAGCGTGCCTTATTTCACAGCATCACGACAGAGTTAATGTATATAGTGTGTAAGCAATCCTTTACAAGTGCCACAGCAATGGGATTAGGGCAGATGCTTTAGGCTCGTTCCACACAGAATCAAGCCTGTATCGCGCCTGTTTCGACCCAGTGCACGAGGTCTTTCTTTCCGCCAGCTGGATCAAGACAGTTTTAATGCCCTCGATCTCACAACACGGAATTGTTGCAGTCCAGACACATTGCGTAGTCAAGTTCAACTCTATATACAGTCCACATAAAAGTCGAGACAAAATAGACCTGATTCGGCGCTCTCCTGGCCTTGTAAGTCAATGCATAATTTAATTATTCGAAGTGCACATCCGTACAACATGTTGAGCACACAATTCGATGGCGTGGGCTGGGGTAGCTCTACTTGATTGGTCTAAAATGTAAGCGCTCTTCTATTTATGAAGAAGATTCATGCACATTGTATGTTCTACGTCATCGAATTGTGTGCACAACATGCTGTACGGATATGCGCTTCCTTAATTATTTGTGTTTGGGGCTGTCATTTTTTTTTTCTTTCTCAGTTTTGATTTTCGAGAATATTTCAATCGGATTAGAAATGTCTATGTTATTGTTGACAGTGGAGTATCTACGGGTATAGCGGGACTGACACGTGCTCCGATTGCCACTTGAAGGGCGGTGCCACTGAGCATTTCCTGATCAAGTTAGACATGACATCCTGGGATAAAGAAAAATACTTTTACCAGATGTAAACAAGGTGCAGCTACAATTTTCATGTTATACCATGATTTGTTAATTAAATACTAAGAAGTTGTAATTGTATTTTTGAGCTGATACTTCTACTACTACTACTACTACTATTACTACTACTTCTACTAGTACTAGTACTACTACTACCACTACTACTACTACTAATATTACTACTACTACTACTACTACTATTATACTACTATTACTACTACTACTAATAATAATGATAATAATACATGGCATTTACATAGCGCGTCATCCCGTTAACAACCAGGCTCTGAGCGCTACACGACATAAATCTCATATCTATCCTAAACCACATACAGAATCCAAACACATAGTACTCAGGAAAAAAAACAAACTTGATGGACATTCAGTGTGTAAAAAGATGACTCTTCAGCTGAGGTTGAAAAGTCATAAACGTTTCAATCCCTCTCAAAGACAGAGATAGAGAATTGGAAATCTGAGACCCCCAAAAAGAGGAAGATTTTTCAACCATGCTCTTCAAGGACATCTTGGGAATTTTAAATTTTTTCGTGCCTGCAGGTGATCTAAGATGTCGTGATGGAACATTATGGCATAGTCAAGTCATCGGATAGTGTCATATGTTTAGACAGGGACGCAGCCTCACTGCTTGCTACAAGAGCTGTTTTACGTACAGATGGTATATAATTCCATTGGCGGAACCAAATTAAGAGTAAGTGCAATTTGCGGGACTTGGCATATGTGGAAGTCATTATCGATTCTTTGTATTGATAAATTTTTAGAGACGCGCACATTGAACTTATCGTGACCTTGCCTCCCACTAACTGGGCCAGCAACAACATGGACGCGAAAAGAACAGCGGGCGGTTGTGAATCTTTTCATAAACAGCTGAACAGTTTTAAATGTAAGTCATGGATCGAGCTGTGCATCGAATTGGTTCTAGTTCGGTTATATCATATTCGATTATAAAATTAGTGCCGCAAATTGAATTTCTTACGTGGCCTCGCAATTTGATCATATTTTGGTTCCGCAAATTGACTGTCCCCGATAGGGATAAGCCACTGATAGGTGAAATGGAAATTTAAGAATCTTCAAATTTGTGGACACGGAGACCCGCGGTGGTGATATCTGAGAAACGTATGACAGTCAATGCATGTTTCAAGGTTTTAGTTTATTGTAAACTTTGCGGCCAGTTCAAAATATACACAAGAATCATGTAAACAAGATTTTAAAAACAACAACAACAACCGCACTCAGTCATTCACTCTCTCAGCTGCTTGCTGCCAAGCGCCATTTATATATTTACTTATAATAATGCACAATAATATATAGCTTGATTGATAAATGCCAAGTGTTTGCTGCTGATCTGAACCAAACATAAGAGAGTTGATCTTCACCCCATATCAAAACTTCCAAATTTAAGATAGATACAAACAGACAATAGTGGACACCCCATTATCTATCACAATGTACTTCTTATTTAGCCACCATGCTGTACTTCTGCCAACTATTAATTATCTCTTTCATGAAACTGGTACTCCTAGAATTGCTGCTCCTTTGAAAGGCCACAATGTGACCATAATTATATTTCATTTATTAGCTGATTTTCTTCCCTCGAAGTTGTAAGTTCAAGTTATTCAAACGAGATGTATTATCCACAGAAATGTCAGTATTGCAAATCTCTTGCATATCTATCAATATCATAAAAATAAACACTCAAATTAAAGACGCATTGTTGCTGGCCTGATAAGCACAGTTTTCCTAATATGTGCTCAAAATCTCTTGACATGCTGTAGGTTGCCTTCCCTGCAGCCTGTAGAGTGTGCCTTGCTCCGCAGAATGGTTGTGCTGTCTTCCCAGGTACGAGAGCCTAAAGAGGATGACATTTGCGGCCAATTTCGCAAAAGCAAAAAATTAGCTTGTCTAAAAAAAAAAAGTCATTCAGCCAACTTTCACTTCACCCTAAACATTTTTGAAGAAGACCAAAATGCAAACAAAATTTCATTTGCCCACATAGCTCAACGAGACACTCCGTCTTCCTTTTGTTTTGGTTTGAAAGCCATACGTTCCTTTTCTCTAACATCTTCTAACTTCGTCTCTAAGCGTAGCATATTGGTGATGGCAAAAATGAATTAACAAAAGGCCACGTTCAAGACCTAGAGATATAACAGGTGAGCAATGTGTGGAACGCCCTGTCTGGCAAATATATCTCTGTACGGGGCGGATCCATTTGGCAAAATAACCAGTTACTCCTGGTTTGTTCTTCTGCCCTCACCTCATTCCGTGCGTTTTTCCGACTTGGAGCCAAAATAAATCACAGAACATAGCAATAGGAAAACGAAGCAACCACTGACTGAAGAACGCTGTCAGCACGTGAGCTACGACCGCTTTGGCGTTTGCGTTTTCAATCTTCATCTCAAGACATCCTCTTGTCTTGCTCTTGTTCGCATTACAGCAGAGTTGTGGGCACGCCGACATGGCATTTGGAAGGAATTCTCAGAAAATGTTTCAGTCGAGTGTTGACGGGAAAACAATGTAGCCGGTAGCCTTAAGCTTGATTCTTTCCAAGCCCGTCCGGAAATTCAACGGGTTCCGTCCCTAGACGAAAAAAGGAGAAGACAGGCCGACCAGAAAGCTCACTACCTTTTCCCCTTTCACCTCGCTATTGTTATGAAGTTAGTTGAGCCCTTTTTGTTTTTTTCTTGGATCAGAATGAGATAAGAAAAAGCAACGGAAGATGCCGAATTGAGTTACTCTGTTTCCGACCTGTTGGTAATACTTGGCATCTTTCAACTCTTCAGTTTCATCACTCATTAATTTCATTGGCTGCGGCCGTAGATTTTAATCGCTTTGTCTTGCGTCATTTGCATTTCACGCCACAATAAGCGGAATTCTGGGTAAGGATTATTGGAGGATGGGTGGGTGGGAGGGGTACCGAGTATTTTCTTTTTGAATAACTGCTGTTCAAGGGGTGGTTCTTTGTCCAGAAAAAAGAGTAGCAATACGATTGTCCAGGCTTGACTAATGAAGCTCATTTCTTGTAGAGCAGACAATCATTAAAAGTCCAAATAGTGACATACATGTATAATAATTATGACAAGCCAATATGTTTTGATGTATCAATAAAAGATTTAGTTCGTGACAAAGTAATAGGTAATATTACAAATGTATGCCTTGTGCTTGTACGTAACCGCTCAAGTAGTCTTTGTGTGTGCATGCCCGTGCTGGATGTCTGTACGTGTGTAGACAAGTGCTTCTGGAGGCATGCGTAAGTGTGTGAGGTAGACACTATCAAGCTGTGTAACCAGCTTTCCAATCTCCGGATAAATGCCATCATAATCTTCTTCTTCTACATTATTGTTGTAGATATAATTATCATTGTTATTGCAGTCATCTGGATGTTTTAAATCAGTTATGCAGGTTACAGAAGCTTTGGATCCAGCACATCTGTAACATGTTAAACTGATTTAAGCCACGCTACGTCTGAGCAACAGAAGAGGTGAATAATTTTATAGTTCAGAGGTTAAGTGGTCTCAACATGATGGCGTAACACGAGACTTGAAGAATGTAAATCGCGATCGTAGTCCTTGTTTGTTCTGTCTCCATTTTCGGAAAAACTGGATGTTTTTTCAGTATGTAGAAGAGGTATCACGAATGAACGCTTTGACACTTGTTTAAAACGCATTGTGGCGCTCATCAAGCTGTAACGTTTCACAGCTCCGATTTATTCTATCTCTTTATCGTGGTACTAAAAGCTGCAAACACGTTTAGCATGGAATTTCTCACTTGTGCAAAAAACTGCGGCTGGAACAAACAAGAACTAAGCTCGGGAAATGGCAAAGGAATGAAATGAACGCACGATTTAAAGGGGCAAAAAGAGAGCCATGTGGACAGTCAGAGAATGTAGATCTCTATCTTGGGCGTGACATTACAAAAAATGTTTGTTTGTTTCAGATGACAAAATGCCTCACAACAAAGCAATCGATATCGAGGTCTTTGCTCTTGAGACACTGTGCGTAGGGTGGGGGGGGGGGGGCGGGGGGGGGGGCGACTGCTGTAACCCTCATGCATACATATCAGACCCCAATGGGCTCTGAGCCTTCAAATAGGCCCTCATGAAAAATAAAGTGCATAAGAATGATGAAAACGAAATAATAATAATAATAAAAAGTTTTATTGACATCCATGTGATGGATCGTTCATGATATATTCAATGCTCCTTCTTTCCAACGTCTTCCAGCCGGAGGCCGGATATGAGAATTCGTGCAAACAGGTTTTGTTTTTGATTATTTTTGGTCAGACACACAGAGACATTTTCATAGCTTTGTATTCCACTTCGTCTCATCTCTACATTCTTCCGTGATAGTTCGAACGCGTGGATAACGTGTCTACGGGAAAAAATAGAAGAAAAAAATGAACATGCGATGAATGCAGCCCAGAAACCGTTCGAACATGTTTGGCTGCTGTTCTTCTGTGACATTTTCTGGCCAGTTTTAGCAAAGATACTAGATACAATAAAATAAGACAGTTAGTGCACCGAATGCACGGAAGTCGTGGCCAGTGGCATTTTACAAAGCCAATACAGGGAAAAATACTGAATTTGGTTTACTGATCAGCTGTTACTGTAGGGCTTGATTGAAGTCACTTATCGTCATGGTGCTGACCTTTTGGCCTGTCATTTGTTGCACTTCTGAGAAAATCGCAAAAAAAAAACCCACCTTATTTTATTCTTTTGCAATGCAGTCAGACTTAGGCCAAAATGACTCTAGGTAAAAGTGGTCTTCATCCAGGTTGGGCTGAAACAAACCCAGAACCAAAATGGCCTACGTCTAGGAATGAGTTAGGCCATTACAGAAAGTTTTATTTTCAGGATAATGGCTCGGCACTTTTGAATGATTTTTACATTAATAGATGCACCATGGATAGGGCAATGACACAGCGGGTACATTCTGTTTTGGCCTAAGTCTGTCCCTGGCGATATTTTGTCACTCTAGTTGGGTTTTTTATTTTTGTTGTTGTCTTTTTTGCTCTAGGATACGTAATTTAAAGCTTTTAGTAATTCCACAGCGAGAGAGCTCTTCCCGAAATACTCCTAACAAAAGCCTTAGTTTAATTATGATTAATTATTGTTTCAGATTTTCTTTTTGTTTTCCTCCTGTTTTTGGTTGAAAGAGTAGGAGGTAGAATTGGGGATTCGATAAGATTTAGGGTTGAGGATAAGGACGGGCTTAGGGATAGGTAAGTATACGTAAGTGCTCCGGCCTAGCTCAGAACGCTTGGGGTGAGTACGTACTTTAATCATTGCTATGATACAAAAACGAGCATAGGTTCCTTAGGACCCCACCCCCTCCCTGGACTCTTTCATTTCCCCCCCCCCCCCAACACACACATATACACTACGAGAGCGCATACAACTTCGCGGATGGCTCCTCAAGTAAAGTCGTGCTGACAGGCATGCAAACAGCAACAGCAGCGACAACAGCGACATCATTACCGACACCAAAGAATAAACAACAACAACAACAACAACTGAAGAATGTGTTAAGTGATGCTGCAGACCCATCATGTTTGGCATGAAGATGTTCCTGTCGTCTCCATCTGAGAGTGAAATGAGTCATGAGAGTGATACTGATGACACGGCTCCATTTTGTATAATAGAAGTGCATGGATTTTATCATAAACTACTTAGAGAAGTTCTTTACCTTTCACAACACACGTAGGCTGAATAATGTGTTAATGTTACTGGTGCCTTGGCCGGAGTGGACGGGGGGGGGGGGGGGGGGGGGGAGCTGTGCTGATGAATAGACACCTTTTCCATCTGTTACAGTGTTTAGGCCTTTATTTCAGAAGATTCACTGCCTTTGGCATTTACACCTTTTTTTTTTTAAAATTTATTTTTCTTGTTCTTGTTTCTGTGTGTTTTTACTAAAGGGAATTTTTACCGCGGCACCGGCCTTGTTCGGCCTGCTCTTCTCGACTTCCAACTGCCAAGGTATGATTAGGTATCTTTAACGTGCGGTAACTCCGAATTTTCATCATTATCCGAGAAGACTAGGTGCTCGATCCTACCTACCATAGGACAGGAACAAAAGAAAAAAATGTATTTAGCAAAGCCCTGGATTAAAAACAACAGCAGCACAAGACAATTAAAGTGGAACAAATTTGACTAACGGGTTGAAAGGGCTCTTCTCAATATACAGCTGGTGTGGGGGAGGGGTTACAGATCAACTTTAAGCCAAGCGATTCTATGACCGTGGAGATTTTCTTTAACCAAAAAAAATAAATAAATAAAATCTTGGCGTATCACTAATCAAAGAGGGTACTTTGCCCCAAAGGCATTAACCTAACCTGAATCCTGACCGTAACTTTAACCCCACCTGTCACCGTAACCATTACTCTGAGCTACCTATAAATTATATACAAAATGAATGCAAACAAAAGCCATCGATAAAACAGTTGTAAAACACACAGAGAAGAGGCATGGATCCACGGAGGAGAAAGTGAGCAATGTTCTCTTTAAATTTTATAGTCAGTGTCTGCAAAAATCTTATACGCTTTGCATTTTTTTCCTGTGACAAAAATATGTGTCCATTGAATGCTTGTGATATATAAAACTTGAAAGAAAGTTGTCGCAAGTATGTACGTCCCCAAGCTTTTTGCGCTAGGGGTACGTATTTAAAGCTTTTTGTGTCTCCAGACCTAGAGAGCTCCTCCTGAAATACTCCTAACAAAGGCTTTAATTAATTATTCTTTCAGATTATCTTTTCGTTTTCCTCCTGTTTTTTTTTTTTTTGTTGGTTGAAAGGGTAAGGGGTAGGATTAGGGACTCGACAAGATTTAGGGTTGAGGATAAGAACGGGGTTAGGGATAGGTAAGTATACGCTTGGAGTGCTTACGTACTTATAACAACAGCCAACCTGAAATTATTTCAATATGATTTTGGCAGACCTTATGTCTCATGGTTAATAAAAGTGTATTGGTATGTTTCATTATGATGCTAATCAGATTAGAACAAACAGTCAATGGTACCAAAGAGATTATTTTCATTAAGTATGATTATTAATAACTGCATTATTTTACGTAACCAACTAATCTTTTGGGCATACATTCATGCCCCTTGTGCACTGGTTGCGAAACGGGTGTGCGCGCTCACAGCTGAGGCCATAACATTGTTACAGAGTGATTCGACGATTTGTTTTGCTGTGACAAAAATATCTCATATCACTCAGAGATAAACGCGATTACTTTTGTAATAAATGCGTATTTGCTTGACTATTAATATTGCATCCATCTTCACGTTCGTTTGGCCAAGGAAATAACCGTGGTCACAGTGGAGTCTGAGCCCTGCACACAAGCGCTTGTCTTTTCTTTCCTCAAGCAGTTCCAGTCTAGGATCCTCTAACATTGTTAAACAGTGTCTAGACTTCGGGAGAATGTGTTAAAATACGAGACCATTGTTCTCAGTTATAAATGACAAGATTAGATAAGAACTCGACAGATTTCCCTCGGGGGTATAGTTTACTTTAACTGTTAAATTTGAGTAATGACCTGAGAGGGCTGTCCCAAGTTTGTCCATTAAAATTCTAAATTGTGCAATAAGCCCTCTCTTTCTCTCTCGCGCTTTTTCTCTTCTTCTGTGTGTCCGTCTGTCTTTTTGTCTGTCTGTTTAATTGTCTGTCTGTCTATCTGCCTGTCGGTCTATCTGTCCGTCCGTCTGTTTGTGTCTGTGTCCGTTTGTCTGTGTATGTGTTTCTACGTCTGTGTCTATCGGTCTATCTGTCAGCCTGTCTGTCTAACGACACGTCTGTCCGTCTGTCTGTCTGTCTGTCTGTTTGATTGCCTGTTTGTTTGTCCGTCTGTCGACCTGTCTGTCTGCCAGTCTGCTTGTGTGAGTGCCTGTCTGTCTGCTCCCTCTCAGTTTCTGTGTTTCTTACCGTCTTTCACTCTTTCTCTCTCTCTCTCTGTTTCTGGGTTAAAAAGAAAGGTGGGAGTGGGGGTGGAGGTCACTTTCCTTCTGAGGACTCTAAAATCACGTCAGCAGATACCAAACCTGGTTCCCCTTTCTGCTGATGACAACCGGATGCCTTAAAAATCGCCAGCGATAAGTTACACTGGACCCTGCCCGGGATGGAATTCATACCCACGACCTCTAGCACACTGGACCAGCAATCTTACCTGTTGGCTAGTTCGTTGTTTTTCTTTACTGAGGCTGGCACAAACATTGACAATGATTTCTTATCACTTTCTTTCACCTACATCGAGACCTTAGTTCTTGTTTGTTCTATCTTCATTTTCTAATAAACTGGAGATCTTTTAGCATGTAGACGAGGTATAACAAAATGCATTTATTGACAACTGTTTAAAATGAGTTCTGGCACTAATCAAGCTGTTCACAATTCCGATTTATTCTCACATCTATTATATATTTCAGTAACTTGCAACCTTTGGCATGAGTCACTGACCAAACTATACACTCTTCAGGCCTTAAATTTGGCAGGAAGGTGGCAACTGAGATAAGGAAGATGATGGCTATAGTTAAAAGTCGTTTACTTCAAGCGTGTATTTTTTTTAAAAAATAACAGTGTTTATTGCTATGTAACATCTGTATTTTTGCATGTTTGTTTGGTAATATTATAGTCTCGTGCATATCATAAAAAGTAACCGTATCAAGCCTTCCGTTTGGTGCGTAGTATTCTGGTGCGCATGAGTTCTGAAGCAAGACTGTAGTTTATCACTTTTACTATACGAGAGAGAGAGAGAGAGAGAAAGAGAGAGAGAGAGAGAGAGAGAGAGAGAGAGAGAGAGAGAGAGAGAGAGAGAGAGAGAGGGGGGGGGACATAGCACATGATTGTTTGTTCCGGGCAATGTCCGGTAGGTCATCTAGTCTTATGATAATACAAACGCCGCAAACCTTTAACGTCGAATTTTGCAATTGACCAAAAAGTGGAGTTGGCACCAACAGGAACTAATGCTGTGACATCTACAGCCCAATGAAATGCAGGACGTCAGACTGTAAAACCAGTAACTCCTTACATCTGCAAGACACTGTCAAAAGGGCTGGCACCCACGGGTGGAATCTGCAGGGCACAAACCTGTCAAGCATTCACCACATTGAGAACGTGGCTAGCAAACTTTCTGGCCTTAGCAATAACAGTGTAATTTTGCATGTTAACCAACACATGGACCATTGAATTAGAACAAGGGTCATTATTCACAAAACTGAAAAGAAAAAGCGAAAAGAAAAGAAAAAAGGACTGGAATATCTTAAAGCCCGCGTTGGAAAGCTACAACAAAGAAAGGTTTCAATAACTCAAGGGAATTAGATATAAAAAGGAAAAATAAAAACACGCAAGTCTTCCGACAGGAAAGATCTTTCACAGAAAACACAAAAAACTGAAACGGTTTTCAATGAACAAAGAAAAAAAAAAAACTCAAAGAAGAGGACGTCTACATTATCTGTTGAGAGTCCTTGACAAGGAAATTAATACGCCTTTCCTGCTGGTCGTTGGTTGCAGTTCTAATCGGGAAACCCTGATATGCTGGGTGTCATACAATAATGGAGCTGGAGGGTGAACGCGTAAGCATCTAAAACTTCGTGAGTATGATTGTGACTAAAGACTATAAAACTTTGTGTGCTGCCTCAAGTTTTGGCGCCAGGTTACGTGGTCGCATCCATTTTGGACAACATTTTTGACCGGGGACAGTCGAAAAGTACGATCAGAAATTTCGCTCTTCGCCTCTCTTTACGCTTAAAACAAAGAATTAGCAAGATTTAGCTTACTCCTTGCAGCTAGTTTATTATTTCAGTGTTTGCAACTTTCTTGTTTTTCAAACCCGATATATGATAAATTATGTCATCATTTTCTTTGCCAAGGTAGAAGTCGTACGTACACCGGTGCTCGTTTTTTTTTTTTTCAATAAATTTTCAGCATGAGGTCAGGTTAAGGTTAAGATTAGGTTTAGCGAAATGTTAAAAATGCGACAAACAAGAGAAAAGGTTGTATGTTCGGAGGTCCCCCGTTAGAAATAAACAATATAATAAACATTGCACTCAATCACGAAAGAAATAGAAATGGGAAGGAATAAAACTAAAGAACATTCAAACTCCCGGCCTTCAAAGACTTCTTCCAGCAAAAAGAAAGAAAGAAGAAAGTTTTGCAACATACAATCTTCTCTCTCTCTCTCTCTCTCTCTCTCTCTCTCTCTCTCTCTCTCTCTCTCTCTCTCTCTCTCTTTTAAACTTTGTTCTAAACCTTGCTGTGACCCTACTGGTCTTCTGTGGTATTCTGAAATAGGTTTTGGGGAATGTAACATGAGAGATTTTGTTAGGTTTACTGCCGGTCTTTGATTGATGTACCTGGCTAGAATGGCCTTTTTTTGAATTACAATTTGGCCACGCCACCAGAATAAAAATGTCCTTGTATTTATTAGAGGGCCTACAAAGACACTCATACACAAAATAGACACCTAGACACTTACAGGGGGTCGATTATTTATTATCATTGTGATTAACAATAAACTATAGATTTAATTTAGGTATATGGTGCTACATGTTGTGTGTACTTAACAAGACTTAACTAAAACCCTTAGTGATTCGCAGCATCCGCCCCGATATTCTTACTGAAAATGACGCGTGAAAAACTCGCTTTGCCTCTATTATAGCGGTGAGGAGCGCAGCGGAACGGAAGCTGTGGACAAGTATACAGAGGCGAAGAGTGTTTTATGTCATTGTCCGTAAAAGTAGCGGATGTTGTGGACAAGAGCAGTAGGCGGAGCCCCCCTTAGGTTCGGGGGTCCAATCTGAGAGCAGCTGGTGCAATTACTTGGTCGGCCCTGACATACATTTCCACACAGAGACATAATTAATGTGACCACACACACTATGTACGCAAACATGGGCATCCATGTTCACAAAAATTCGTGACAGCCGTTATGAGCTTCTTACACTGCATGAGCACTCCAAGATCCAATGAAAGGCATGTGTTCAAAATTAACCCATTATGCACTTCGATCGGCTTTGGCTTGAGCCTCTGTGATTCATTACATGAGAGATTAACTGTTGAAAATGCTTTCGATCTATTCAATTTGAAAAAAAATAAAAAAATTTACGTTCTCTAACCTTTTTGCTATTCTTCCCCCGTTTCTCCTTTTAGTGAAACGAAAATGGTTCGTAGATCGTGGCTGAAAAAGCTATATTATGAAAACTGTCTTCTCCCTCCCCCTCTCTATCTCTCCCCCCTCCTCTCTCTGTTACCCCCCCCCCCTCTCTCTCTCTCTCTTCTCTTTCTCTC
Organism: Onchidella celtica; assembly: GCA_963931925.1. Lineage (NCBI taxonomy): Eukaryota > Metazoa > Mollusca > Gastropoda > Systellommatophora > Onchidiidae > Onchidella > Onchidella celtica. The sequence goes on along the minus strand of OZ007578.1, from coordinate 1,973,410 downwards.
CCTCTCTCTTTTCTCCGATTCTGTCTCTCACTCTCTGTGCTTGTGTATGTGTGTGTGTGTCCCCAATCTCTCTCTCTCTCTCTCTCTCTCTCTCTCTCTGTCTCTCTCGATCTCACTCTGTATTTCCCTTTTCAGCTTCACGCTGGTAAATATACATTTCTTCATAAGTCACACGTAATTTAGGGTCATCTGTATGTTGTTATGTCAGAAAAAAAGAAGACTGTTTCTCATTTCTCACACCGAGTGGTCTAGAAGGATGACACAGAACTAGTGCAGAGTAAAGATCTCAACCAAAGACCACAGGAGTTTTTCCATTCTGCTATAATATTTTGTTTTATCATTTGGACCCCCTGGCCTGTTTTGAGGCTTGAAGGTTGTAGGACACTTAATCAAGTCTGTTTTGCGTCAGTTCTGACTTAGAGCGCGAGATCTTTCATTCCGCAGCTCAATCAAGACAGTTTTGACGCGCCTGGACCATTGAGACAGAATGGTTACAGCCTCGTCCAGACCTGCACTTACTTAGCACTTAGTTCCTCCAGTGACACTTCGGGCGCCATCCCCCGCCAACCAGTTCTGACCTGGGCATATTTTTCTTGGTGCCAGGAGCTTCCGAGAGACTTTAGATCCTTTTCAACGTTTGCCTGCGTGGTCTTCCTCTGCCTAGCGTCAGGAATCGAAGATGACTCAACTGAGTCTATGGCATTCAACGGCTGATCTGTCATGACGTTCTCCTTCATAGATCCAAGATCCTGCCCAAGATTAGGATCATGTTTCACAGTAGCTATTGTCTGCAGAGAATCTGGTTGGTTCTTTTGGACGGTTCCTGTAGGTAGGTGTTTTTTCCGGGAATGGGTAGCTAACCCATAGCCCAACCTTCCTCCTTCCACATCCTGGACTTGGGACCAGGCAATGGCGGAGTTTGCCTGACGTCTAGTTTAACTCCATAGTCCATGCCAAACACTAAAACCGAGACACAATAGGCGTGTCTCAGTGCGCCAGCATCCTAAATTAGTGATTCGCCATGAATTTATTGATATGATCTGTCTGTCCAACAAGGAGTTAACTTCTCTCTCCACCCTACCTCCTTCTTTACCTTCTTCTCCATCTCTCTGACTTTCAGTCTTTATTCTGCACTTTGCAGAGAGGCTAAGCCAGTTGTAACTAACAAAATTGGAAAACGATTTTTAAACATTCTACTACATTCAAAGCCGCATCGATAGCTTTTAGTTATAGACTCATAAGTTGAAAAATAATCGAACAGCAAGCTCAAAAATTTGTCGTAACTAGACCAGTTGTGCTAAAAGAAAACAGTTTTTTGCCCATTCTGAAAGGTCGCCAAAACCGATTACCACAGTTTTACGGTGCGGGGGCGAATAAGGGCCTCACAGAATATTTTGTCATGCATGATGTTTACGGGACGGCCAATCTTTTCGTAACTCAACCCCCATCCTAAGGAGCGAGACAGGCCAAGGCTGGTGTAGGCACCAGGCTGGTGACTGACCACCCACCAAATTTTGCCCCACACTAGCACAATATGCCCATTGCGAATGACGTCACAGAGTGTTTTTGTTTTGTACTTGCGACACCCAAAATGGTGGGTGGGTCAGCTGACAAGTGTAACTTCGGGATAATTATGTCTAAGCGGCAGTTGACTGTTATGACAGGGGTGGAAAGGATGGATCCAAGCTGGCCAGATTCCCTACCATCCGTGTAAAAAAGGGAAAGGAAGTGGAAGAATTTGGCCGAACGTCTCCCATGTGCATGTACACACGTGCCATTGTTTACTGTAGTGAACTTTTTTTTAGCTTGCCGTCTGTTGGTTCGCGACGCCTGAAGTGCTCGCAATGCAAATCAGCCAACGAATCAAAATCAATGCTACCGTCGCCATGGTTATGCGTTGGTCCTTACAACCAAAATCGCCGATATCCGCAATGGGCCTGTTGTCATGATCACATTAGGATCATAAATGCCGTGCTAGGCCACGACGTCAGTGAGTTAATTTTTACGATCTTGTTGATTATAACCAGCGTAATTTGTCCTTGAGCTGTTCTCGTGAACAGTTTGTTTTGAAACACCTTTTTTCTGATAGATGGAGAGAAGGAGGGGCGAGATAGAATAAATGTATAGCTAGGAATGACAGAGCAGTTCTCGACCCCGTGATTTTGATTAACATAGATAAGGGGCGAGTAAAGGTAGTTTATTTAGAAGCTTAGTTGGCGTTCGGAAATTCGTGCATAAGAGTAGAAAGCACGGGGTTTGAAGATTTTAGTAGTTAATGTTTCGCATTTTAAATTTTGTCTAGACCGTAAAATTGACCCTGATTTTGGCGCAAGGCCATGACAAGCATAAATTAATATTGCAGGCTGAGCTGAAGCGACTGCACCAATCAAATGTATGAATCTGGACGGAAGGTCGAGACATAGCTTTAGTATTTAAACCCGTGCAGAGCTTAGATAGAGGCCACATGTAGACAATCCATTTACAAGGTGGACGGCGATAGTCCTCAGCCAGATGAGAGACATAGAGACGCAGTTGAGCAGTCCATATTGTGAGGAGCGCCATGATTTAAAGCTCCAGAGCCTAAGCTACTTGGTTTGATATGAACCCACAGCGTTTACATCCAGCGCTCTCACTCCCAGTGAGGGCCTAATGGTGAGAGTTCATACTAATTTGTAATGATGAAAGTGAACCGTTCTACTTACTTTTGAAGACAGTTTCAGAGCTACCGCCAGACAACGCATGGTTGTACAAGCATTCTCCATGGCGTGTCTAGAGGAAATGTCCATATCATAACATGTCTCATTGAATTAATAGAATTTAAACTGTTATATCCGTCGCCACGTGCGCGGATTCTATTTGGCATATAACTCATATGACTTGCAAGTAGTTAGAGTGAATAAGTTAGTCTTTATAGAAAGCTGTAGTTTCATTAGTTAGATTCAGTTGCCTTTGAATTGATATTTATATTTATAATTATATTTGTTACATTAATTCCTGTAATTAAACTGCCCTACAGTTCTGCTAAAAATCAAAGCAATTGATTTATTTAGTTTTTAGAGTGCAAGTATTTTTTTGTGTGTTCGTCAATTGTGGGAGCGGACCTCGAAAGAGTGTCAGTCGAATTCTCCCCATCTAACCCACATCGCGACACTGGAGGGGACTTACCAAATTTCTTAATCCTTAATTTCTTAAATTCATTAGATTATAATCACCTTTTCTCTTTGTTTGCATTACATTTTTGTTCTTTTCATGATCCGTCGCTCACGGGGTGTCGCACGTTGAGCTAGTTTAAAATTATTTATTATTTAGTTTTGTATACTGCTTTGTTATTTTTACTTCCACATATGTCGCTGCTCTCCCATTGACCCGATGACCGAGGCCAGGGAGACTACAGAACAGAACTTAGAACGGTGAAAGACAAAAAAGACTGACTGTGGTGTACGCAAGGGCTAAAGGAATTACCACCCAGTTCCTTGAAAGTTAAGTGATTCCATCCTAAAATTTTGTCTGCGTCTGGGGAGTTGAGTGTTCCTCCTCGTGTTTTACAGGCTTTTTATACTTTTCTTCTTTGTTAGAACTGCGGCAGGTCGGCGAGGGTTCTTACGTGTGCGTGTCCTCTGTGCCAAAGTGGTGGCTTGGTCGCCGATTTTGCCGTTTCGACGACAACGTCTGCGGTCTCGCAACAACCCGTGGTGATTGAAACAGTGAGGATTCGCATTCGTGAGAATAGTCTTTGTTAGGGACCTGTATATTTGTTTAGATTGTGGCGTTCACATCTTCCTCGTCTCTTTGGGAAGACGTCTCTCTTGTTCTCTTCTCACCTATCTGTAATTATATTCAGAACTTGTAGGGTCTGTTATCGTTCGTCTTTTCTTGTTTGTCTAGCGTCGTGTTTGGTGTATTTTTTTTCATTAGACCTTTATCATTATGGTGTTGGTACATTCCTTTGTTTAATATAATGCCTGTGTGAGTCATGTGTCTACATTGACGCATTGATTGAGTTTATCTGGTTATTGTGACGTATAAGGCTGATACGCCAGAGTATATATTTATATATTGGGAATATTGATTCCCCATTCAAGTGCAGTTGTGCACCTGCCTTGAATATCCAGTATATAATTACTGAAGTTATTGTTCTTTAAAGAGAACTTCAGGTTATAAAATTACCTTGCAATTGCAATTATACTAGAGCTATAGAAAAATAGCTAAAAATATTAATCAACGATCTAATATTCGTTGATTCACATGTAATTATATATTACATCGGCAGTGATAACATTAAGGACACTGCGATTTCATTGAAGAAGGAACATTGTTTGTATTTTGTCGTCTACTAGTGACGTCGACCCGACGAGTGCAAATTGCCTCAGGGATTAATAATCGCGGAGTTAAATAAGTAAATATTTTTTATCGCGTGTCGGATTAACGTAAATACTACAGTGATAACATAGTACACTGTCAGACGGGTTATTGCGTGAATTTATCCGGATACCTGTCCATTAACATTAATAGATCTCCTGTAGAGACCTATTGTGAGTGTAACTAATCATAATGGCCGATTACACTTCCTATGTAAATTCAGCGAAGCTGTTAGGCATACCCGAGGACCAGCTGGCTTCTTGGTGTGAGAGTAGACTAAAAGAAGACCTAGCTAGAGAAGAGCGTGCCGCAGAAAGAGCCGAGAAGGCCGCGGAACGCAAACGAGAACAAGAAAAAGAAGAAAGAGAAAGAGAAATAGAAGAAAGAGCCGACAAAGCGGCTCAGCGAGAGCACGAAATTGCCCTAAAGAAATTAGAGCTGCAAGGAAACCAACCGACCGCGGCTCCAAGTGTTCCAACGAATAATGTTAAAGCAAAACCAAAGCTTCCAACCTATAATGATAAGGTCGACCAGATCGATTCTTATATTCATCGTTTTGAGCTCCACGCGGTAGCCGCCGGATGGGAAAGAACTGAATGGACTTCGTGCCTTGCAAATTTATTAACGGGACGTGCACTTTAGGTATTCCATGGCCCCAACATCGAGGATTCTAAAAATTACGACATCCTTAAAAAGGCTCTTTTAAAGCGTTTTCAACACACCGAGGACGGTTTTCACCAAAGATTCCGGAGTTGTAAGCCAGACCCGTCCGAAAATTTTTCAACGTACGTCGACCGCCTAAAGCACTACTTAGACCGCTGGATTCAGCTGGCCGGTGTCGCTGACGGTAATTTTAAAGGGCTTTATGAGCTCGTTCTGAAGGACCAAATATTTTAACGCGTGCCATGCAGAACTAGTCTCCCACATTAAGGAGTGGGCACCTAAGACGTTAGCGGAAATCACGTCCTTAGTAGAACAGTACGCGTCCGCACATCCTAATCGTTCGCTGTCTAAACCCAAAACTAGCGAACCGTTTTATGCCGGAGTCGGTGGAACTGCGCCAAGGGGTACAAGAAATTCTCGACCAGTTCATCGCCAGACGCCGCCTCCGCGTGCATATTCCGAACCGCCGCCCAATAAAGCTGGCGGTTTTCCACGCCGTGCTGGACCTCCCACTCGGGGACATTTTCTTAATTATTCAGGACCGCCCCGTCGTGACGTTAACGAGGGCTACCATTATCAGAGCCCACCATGTCCACCTCCTTGGGCATATTATAATAACCCATATAATGCACCTCCAATGCAACCCAGACGTAATATATATGACAGCACTAGGTGTTATCGGTGCAATAAACCAGGTCATACGTCAAAATATTGTAGGGTTAAGTTTGAAGCTGCAAATGCTTGCACCGTCATTGTTCCGGCTGCACAGAGTAGCCGTAGCGTTGAACTCACGTCGCCCATGACGGGCACCGTTCCGGTTATGTCGGCCCTCCATCAACACGGGTCATTGACCTTATATGAGGGTCATGTTAACGCCATACCCGCGTCTGTCTTACGCGATTCAGGTTGCACTACTATCGGTGTTAGGGAATCACTGGTCAGACCGACCCAGCTGATTAACCAACAGGCAACTTGCATTACTTTCGGGGGCTCCGTCGAGCGATTCCGTCTCGCCTTTTATTACAGGTGTCGTAACGGCATGCGTATTACCAAATCCGGTTGCCGATCTAATTATTGGTAATTTACCACAGGTCAATGATACACCTGACGGCCAGTTAAAAGTTTGGAACGAAAACGTTGCGTGTGTCACCACACGACAACAGTCAAAACGTCCACCGGATGGTACTTTACAAACCCCTGCGTTTGATTTTAATGTCACGCCTACAGTTTTCTATAAGGAACAACAAAGCGATCCATCACTAAAACCGCTGTTTGCGAAAGTTCAGCCTCAGAACGGAAATGCCTCTCCGTTTATCATTAAAAATGAATTATTATACAGAAATTTCCGAAGTAAACGTGAGACCATTGAACAGCTCGTGGTGCCTAAGTCGTTTCGTCGCGACATTCTGCGTCTCGCGCATGATACATCATTTTCAGGCCATCAAGGTTCAGCCAGAACCAAATCACGGATATTGGCTCATTTTTTCTGGCCTGGTGTATACGCGGACGTGAACCGTTTTGTGGCGCGCTGCGATGTATGTCAAAAACGTACACCTAAAGGTAAAGCATCACGCGCACCCCTTCAGGAGATGCCTCCAGTCTCAACACCATTCGAGCGTGTCGCAGTTGACATAGTAGGTCCTCTTAGTAAATCAGACAGAGGCCATCGATTCATCCTTTCGGTAATCGACTACGCGACGCGCTGGCCTGAGGCTATTCCTTTAAGAGACATTACGGCTGACCATGTCGCTGAGGCACTTGTTACTATTTTCTCGCGAGTCGGATTTCCGACCGAGATTCTTTCAGACAGAGGACCACAATTCACCTCTGATCTATACAAAAAGGTACTAGAATTAGCGGGAATTAAACAGAAATTAACGTCCCCCTATCATCCGCAGTCAAATGGTTGTTGCGAGCGGTGGAATGCGAGCATGAAGTCTATGCTAGCACGCGTATCCGCCGACAAACCTGGAGACTGGGACCGTCAGCTCCCCGCTATTCTCTTCGCCTATAGGGAACTCCCGAACGCGTCCACGGGTTTCTCCCCATTTGAGTTATTATACGGACGTAAACCACGTGGCCCGATGGCCATACTTAGTCAATTGTTCGCCGGTTCTGAAACCGGCGATTATGATACGCGATGCGCGTATCAATATGTTGTCGATCTCCGACAACGAATTATTAATGCATGCAAAACCGCTCTGAAATTTGCATGCGCTAGAGCGAGTTCTTCAAAATTTTATCGCGATCAGGGCGCCCAAATGCGCGCCTTGTCAGTCGGAGATCTGACACTTGTTCTTTTGCCGCAAACGCAAAACAAACTCCTTCTAACTTGGAAGGGACCATACAGAGTCCTTAAGAGACTCTCCAGAGTGAATTATTTGATAGATATTCGTGGGCAGAGGAAAATATTCCATATTAATATGCTGAAAAAGTACCTGCTTAGCGATGATCGTCGTAACAACTCCGTTCATGTCGTCCCAATGGCCAACGCGGCTTTAGTTACTGTCGAAGACGAGGACCCTTTGAGTATCGACAAATCGTTGCCCATATTAACAGGCCACCGAGAGTATAAACGATGTTAATATCAATGATGAGCTTGCGCCGTCGCAGAAACAGGATCTTACACACCTGCTCCAAGAATTTGCCACGGTGTTCACTGATTTGCCGGGTTGTACGTCTTTAGTCCAACATGTAATACGACTTCAGACAGACGTACCGGTGTTTGTTAAACCGTACCCGCGCCCGCTGCACGCTCACGAAACGATAATTACAGAAGTACGTGCCATGCTACGGCTAGGCGTGATAGAGCGATCAACAAGTCCGTATTGCTCGTCGATTGTCTTGGTCAAGGAGAATGACGATACCGTGCGTTTTTGTATTGACTATAGAAAGCTCAATGCTATAACCATCTATGATGCGGAACCCATTCCCAATCAGGAGGACTTATTCGCGCGGTTATCCAATGCAAGTATCTTCTCTAAAATAGACTTATCCAAAGGATATTGGCAGATTCCTCTCGAAGAAGGAAGTGAACAATATACAGCTTTTCAAACCCCTTTGGGTTTAATGCAATGGAAATATATGCCTTTTGGACTGGTTACTGCACCAGCCACTTTCGCGCGCATGATGAACATCTTGCTAAATGAATTGCGCTGCGTTCTATCATATTTCGATGATATATGTATTTTTCAGGCCGATTGGGCTGGCCACTTAATGGCCCTTCGTGAAGTTTTTGCCGCTCTTCGCCGAGCTGGCCTTACCGCGAGACCCAGTAAATTGTTCCTAGGATATCACCATATAAACTTTTTGGGTCATACCATAACCCACGGGGTTCAGACTCCAGACGATCGCAAGATATCCAGTATTTTGAAACTGCAACCCCCTAAAACTAAAAAGCAAGTCCGTAGCTTGTTGGGACTTTTGAATTATTACAGGAAATTTATACCAAACTTTTCCTCTCTCTCAGCCCCGTTATCTGATCTAACGAGGAAAAATGTTCCAAATAGAGTCGTCTGGACGCCTCAGTGCGCTGATGCCCTTCAGACTATTCAGAATTTATTTTCTACTTTCCCTCTGCTTGTTTTACCCGATATACGCCAGACATTTGTCGTCCGAACGGATGCGTCAGATAAAGGAAAAGTTCCGTGTTACTCCAACAGCGTGACGGTTTCTTGCGACCGTGCTTATATGCAAGCCGGAAATTACTTGATCGAGAGACGCGCTATGCGATTGTCGAAAGAGAGTGCCTCGCAATTGTTTACGCGGTAGATGCATTTACTCGATACTTATTAATGTCCGAATTTATAATTGAAACAGATCATCGACCATTACTGTTTCTTAAGTCGAACAGAGCCAAGAATGCTCGACTAACCAGATGGAGCCTTGCGCTCCAGGAATACAAATTTACTATTCGGGCTATACCTGGGGAGGATAATTTACAAGCTGATGTATTGTCCCGTTTGATTTAGTGTTCTAAAATAGTCTGTTGAACATTGAGGTTGAGCATTTTTTACCTTTTTCGGAGACCGTGGATGGTTTCACATTATATTGTCCTACCAATTATGGACATTCTTTCTCAAAATTTCCATGTGATTCCTTTTTCCACTAGCGTCCATCCTGACCATGACCTGAGTTTCAGACAACCTTGACGCCTTTGTCTGCGGGTCAATGAGATGAGGAAATGGCAAACCGAGCGACCAGACCTACTGCTGCCAGGATACCATTACTTTAATTAACTATTGTTCGTTCATGTTCTATGAATGTATTAATTACGCTCAGTGAAGCGATGAGCTAGTTGCTCAATATTTCAGTCTTTACAGTATGTCTGTGTGAAAGATTATCACTTTAATTCTTAAGTGCTACAATAATTATATATTATCACAGAACGTCGCATATAAATATACATATGCTATTGTCCATCGATAATGCACGTTCTTAGAATTTATTTTTTTTTGACTTTCAGTAACGCTATATCTTTTTTACAATATAGCCCTTTCAAAAGTACTATTACATAGCAACGTTAGTAGACAGTTATGTCGTTCAAACCCTAAGTTTTCACTGGGGTGGAGGATGTGTCATGATCACATTAGGATCATAAATGCCGTGCTAGGTCACGACGTCAGTGAGTTAATTTTTACGATCTTGTTGATTATAACCAGCGTAATTTGTCCTTGAGCTGTTCTCGTGAACAGTTTGTTTTGAAACACCTTTTTTCTGATGGATGGAGAGAAGGAGGGGCGAGATAGAATAAATGTATAGCTAGGAATGACAGAGCAGTTCTCGACCCCGTGATTTTGATTAACATAGATAAGGGGCGAGTAAAGGTAGTTTATTTAGACGCTTAGTTGGCGTTCGGAAATTCGTGCATAAGAGTAGAAAGCACGGGGTTTGAAGATTTTAGTAGTTAATGTTTCGCATTTTAACTTTTGTCTAGACCGTAAAATTGACCTTGATTTTGGCGCTAGGCCATGACAAGCATAAATTAATATTGCAGGCTGAGCTGAAGCGACTGCACCAATCAAATGTATGAATCTGGACGGAAGGTCGAGACATAGCTTTAGTATTTAAACCCGTGCAGAGCTTAGATAGAGGCCAGATGTAGACAATCCATTTACGAGGTGGACGGCGATAGTCCTCAGCCAGATGAGAGACATAGAGACGCAGTTGAGCAGTCCATATTGTGAGGAGCGCCATGATTTAAAGCTCCAGAGCCTAAGCTACTTGGTTTGATATGAACCCACAGCATTTACATCCAGCGCTCTCACTTCCAGTGAGGGCCTAATGGTGAGAGTTCATACTAATTTGTAATGATGAAAGTGAACCGTTCTACTTACTTTTGAAGACAGTTTCAGAGCTACCGCCAGACAACGCATGGTTGTACAAGCATTCTCCATGGCGTGTCTAGAGGAAATGTCCATATCATAACATGTCTCATTGAATTAATAGAATTTAAACTGTTATATCCGTCGCCACGTGCGCGGATTCTATTTGGCATATAACTCATATGACCTGCAAGTAGTTAGAGTGAATAAGTTAGTCTTTATAGAAAGCTGTAGTTTCATTAGTTAGATTCAGTTGCCTTTGAATTGATATTTATATTTATAATTATATTTGTTACATTAATTCCTGTAATTAAACTGCCCTACAGTTCTGCTAAAAATCAAAGCAATTGATTTATTTAGTTTTTAGAGTGCAAGTATTTTTTTTTTGTGTGTTCGTCGATTGTGGGAGCGGACCTCGAAAGATTGTCAGTCGAGTTCTCCCCATCTAACCCACATCGCGACACCTGTAGGCACTACCCACACCGAGACCCAGCGGGATGCAGCGGGCAGTGCCTATTGTGCCAGTGCGAAGTAAAATTCATGGGCGGCGAGCCACCGATCTGGCACCTGCACCAGCCTTTGTCTCGTCCATCCACAAGACTTGGTTTATATAGACATCCAGCTCCCACACGTTTTCTTATCTCACTGAAATGTTAATCCTCGTCCTCCTACGATAAAACGTAGTCACAAAATGAAAGCTCGAAAGCCGATTAAGATCTCTTGCTCCCGCACATTGAAATCCTGCCAGGATCAATATAATATTTTCCAACGAAGCAAAAGTACATCCAAATGTTCGTGAAATTAAAAGTTCTTATCTGTCTTCAAAAAATGTGAGAATCAGTAAAATATTGGGTTTATCTAACGAAATGTTGTGCACCTCATAAATTATTTCTTCTTCTTCTTTTCTGTGTATTCTTAAAGGCTACCGAGATAACCAACATAGCTCTACTGTAATCAGAGCCGGATTAAGACTTTTAAAGGCCCTCAGCAACTGGAAGATTTTGGTACCCCCAAACTGCATAATATGTAATTAAATATAAATAAAAAATAAACTATAAAATAATTATTTTTTTAAAAAGAAAAATGACAGTAAGATGGAAAATCATATTTTTTAATTTTTTTTTTGGTTGTTGTTTGTTTTGGTCCATGATAAATCTGGCTATGCAAAATTTCTGCACCTGCTTATGTCGCTTAATAGTTAATCCAGCCCTGACTGTAATAACACTTGCAAATTTATCAGTGGATCCGGCTAAATCGGTCTTCAGGTGAACTTTTTATATCTGTTTAAAATATCAAAATAAATAATTTCTAAGACGATTTCAAGCAATATATTTTAACTTCAGAAAAATGGCTAACCTTCGTTTTATAAGCAAATCTCAGTTTCCTTAGAAAACCAATTCCACTTTTGGAGGGGAGTTTCCTCTGTCACCCTGAGTCAGACTTCCCCAGATCCACTCGTCACACGAAATCTTTCTATTGACCGTCTCCAGCCAACCGTTTTTCCCATAAGAACAGTCATTATTAATAAGTATTACACTAAAGTGGTATGTTTTGGCAAATAATTTATCACTTACCCACGGCCCTCGTAAGCACGAGAAAAGTATTATGAAAAGAAACAGTAATAAATAGACAATACACTCGTTCACTTGACATCAGAAAACTTCGCGCTTCCCCACATTTTTAGAGGCTGAACATTGAATAGCCCCAGCTGTATAGGATAAATGCCCAAGTCATGCAGTTTGATTTATAATTATCGGTTTCATTTTTCTAGCACAAAGTCAGTTTTGAAGAAAATCTGTTCTCATTCTGTGTCCTTAATAGACAATACAATGTAGAGATCTACGGAACATAATCTGCAATCAGAATTGCTTGATATGACTGTTAAAAGAGTTTTGGTGTTTGTTTTTTTTTGTCTCAATTCTCACGACCTCTCATTCTGACCTAATTATATGTATTTATCTTGTACAGCTGCGGATATTAACTTGATCTATTTATTATCAGTTTGGGGACTTAAGTGAAACAAGCACGTTTTAGAATACTGCGGGCCCCGCGTCTCAAGGCCTCCAAATCCAGATAATTTGTTATAAATGATGTCAGCTGTTCGGGAGACGCCATAATTCTCTGCCCGAATATCCCTGTAGGGCAATCAGTGATTTCAGTGGAGGAAAATGAGACAGATCAATAATAATTATTTTAAAGACACCTTTGCAACCCATGGCACATTTCAAAACATGAATTGCAGATTTCAACAGTCTTTGAATAAATGCTTATGTCTAGTCTTAAAGCTAAGCTATAATTGGATTTTTACTTAAGGATTATGAAATAAAGCCAGGGTAAAAAAACAAGAAAAAAAGGAATGTGAGAAGCAAATGGGGCATGGTAGTATGATTAAAGGGTCTTTCAAGACCACTTTACAACAGCTGGAGAAGTTAACAGTCAAGTTCAGATGCCACTTAATAGAAGTATTTCAGAACCGTACGCACTTAGGCTGTGGGTCAACCCCCGGACTGCACGCGGCTGCACGTACTTTATAGATGACCTCTATTTTTAAAAAAAAAGAGAAATTCTTTTTAGTTTTAATGTGTCACAAATTGTTTTCTCAAATTTACTAGAAATTAAACAAAGAAATAAATGTTCATGTGATGCTCTTCACAGCATGGTCGCAATAGCCAGGGTGACAGAAGAGATTGGAGGGGGAGAGGGGGAGGGCAGTTGCCTCTCCAAATCGGCAAAACAGTGGAGAAAATTCGGGCTGGGAAAAAAGGAAAAAAGTTGAGTACAGATAACAAAAAAGATTAACAATTGAGTGAACTGTCGAGCAAATCAACCCCTCTGCCCCCTTTAATCAAAGAGTTCCCATACGCTTATGCTCCAGCCCATGGTAGTTACCATGAGAATAAATATACTTAATAATCTTAATAGTTCAATAGAGAATGTTGAAGATATCTTTCAGTATTGAGCTATCAATAACTAGAACAGTGACATTAATATAACATTAAACAATGATGCGTTCTAGATAATAAAGGAGTGTTGGAAGAGATTTTGAGAAACAAACACTCGCATAAAAATTTGGAGTTCATCGCTATGGACCAAAAATGCAAAGGCAACAGTGTGCAGTTGTGTTTTCATATGTAGGGTAGCGGATATTCAAAAATCTGTCAAGTAGTGAAAAGCATGAATATTCCCATGCGTGCAGAAGCAGTTTTTCCGTTCACATGAAAACATTCTTTCTATCTCACGACCTGAAGGCTTTTGATGTTTTCCTTCCCGTACACATGAAAACACAAGCTACTGGTCTACAAATGAAACAGACGTGTCCTCAAGGTCTGGATCTATGGCGCAATTACAGAACTGGCGCACCGTAGGGCTGGAGGCCGACTGAGTCAAGTTTGTTTCACGCCTGTATTGACTCGTGTGCGAGATCTCTCTGCCCGCCCGCTGAGCCAAGACAGTTCTGATGAGCCCGAACTGGAAAGACAAACTTGTTTCGGTTTCGTCAGTGCGTGAGGTTCCGTTTAGTTGGTACACTTTTCACACACTAAAACCACAGCAAGACAGACCTGACTCAGCCATCAGGCTAAAATCCAAACAATAAATTCAACTATTGGAACTTCTTCAAGACATTGTTTAGTTGTTTCTAGTTCGCTATGCAAAAAGGACCCTCCTACAGGTAAACTGTTTTTTCTTTCTTATGTAAGCTATAGTTTCAAAGGCCTTCTGTCTTTTTATTTTTTCTGTTGTCATTCCTCACTGTTCGGACGCCCAGGCGGAGAAAAAGTTCGAAAATAGGACACACGACTCAACCCCTACGGCTGGTGGCAAGGTTTGCGTGTTGGCATGACAGGGAACCGTCTGAGCTGAAGAAAGAGAATAGGAAGTGGACCTCTTTATCCACTCTACAGAACTAGAGCACTGATCGTTACATTTCGGAAGGCCGGCCATCAGTGGATGGCAGGGAGTTGAATAGCCACACGTAAAGTCTCCTGGGTCCAACAGAAATACAACCGGAAGAGAACAGTAAATCGACATTGTCGAACACAAATAGCACTGAAATTTACATTCGAAATCTCAGTACCGTTTGGAAAAGAATGCACAGTTAACTTCACAAGGTACATCATACAAATACACGGGAATAACACAGTCATGTAGGAGATAAAAAGGACATTTTAATAATATTTTGTTTGATAATTCATTCCATATTCAGATAAAATCCCCCTGAGCCATGATTTTATGTTAGAAAATATATTTGGTCTGGCCTGTGGATGTAAGGTGTAATTATTTGAAAGGTCCTGCGTTGGAAACCTTTCACCTGGCGTTTACAGAGGCACAACTGCATCGGAAAAGAACAGATACGCGAAACTTAAATAACAACAAAATTGATGTTCGGAATCTCAGATGTACACAGACAGTTAGAAAGTAGCAGTTGGTCTTAATGCAGGATTGTAGGCCTAATAAGGCACAAAAAATTGGGGAGTCCTACGCAACTGGAGAGATATCACGCCCTACACCGAGACACAGAATACCGGGACAAACCAGTCCTTCTCCCACTATAATTTATGTCCACAAATTGCGCGCGTACAAATAAGATGACTATTCGTCTTTTTCGTTCAGTTAAGAAGGGGTTTGGTGCGCATTGTTACATTGTTGAAATCGACAGACGGAATATGAGAAATTGATTCGTCTCGGTACCCTGTGTCTCGGCCCTACAAGTTAACAAATAAAATTATTTAAGTTTTCAAGACATTGAAGAGCTCATGGCCAACAACAAAACAAAAAAAGAAAAAAGAAAAAAGAAAAAAATGTTTTTTTAAATCTAGAAGTTGAATGGAACAAAGTAGTGCACGTTCGTGCTCTGACGGCAGCTTAGAGACCCCATAGTTTGAGAAATAGTGTACTTCATAAACATTGCTCAACTGAAACACAATGTTTGTGAGCACTCTTTGTTTGAGGATCTGAACATGGCATCTTGCCTACAGGTGCGAATTCTGATTACGCAAAGTCACACAAATCGTGTCTTGTATGCCCATGATTGACACGGAAGCCAACTGCTACCAATTAAAACTAGACTGTAAATGTTGGACCACAGGAGATAATGATCTTTGTTTAATGTGCGCTACTCGGGGTGCCTTTCACCGGTCTCACCTGCCACAACATGTCAGTGCAACCAGGGTCGGGTTTAATGTGTGTGTTTTTTTCTTGTGGTGGGGGGGGGGGGGGAAAGGGATTGCCTCCAACGGCAATGCCAGAGTCTTACTTTGTTGTGTAAATTTTTGAGTCAGCAGTTGTTTTATATGGAAACTAAACACAACGTAGCAGCATTATTTGTGATTTGTTTTACTTCGAAATCTACTTGGAGTTTTGCTCGCATGTATTTATATGTTTACATGTATTTACTTCAGATATTTTTCTGATTATAACTTCCCGTGTATTGTATAACATGTCAGTTCCACTACAAGCAATAAAGGTATCCAGAGTCTTTGACTTGCACGAGTCTTTGATACATACAATTGTTTCCTTTTGCCAGTTTTTGACTTTACCAATCAGTCTACCTTCCTCGGTTGAAATGAAGGGTTTGTGGTTTCTATGCCATAAATCTAGTGTGGCAGTGTCAAGAAATAATTATCAGTAAGAAGCGCGTAATCATAAACGATTATACAGTTGCGATTTTTGGTTTCGTATACTTCTTTAATTCCATTTGGGAAACTTGCCTTGGTGTCATTGTAGCCCAGTAACAACTGGAACAGACTCGTCGTCGCCACAGTGCCCAACTGTATAACACCTAGATCTAAGTTACATTAATAATTCCACACTGATTTGATACAAAGGCTAATAGAACTTACTGATACACCACAAATCCTTGCAAAGTACACAGTTGTGATAAACTGGATTTGCGACCAGCAATAATTATGTAAAGAAAGGCGAAGACAGAAATTCACTATCACACTTTTCGATTTTGCTTGATGAAAATGCATCTCTATTTCGCGGCTAAAAATATCGCAAAAAAAGTAATTATAGAGAATGAATTTTGTACAAAATGGACGTACGGGATGAAATTATAAAAACAAACGAGGCTTACCTTGGTAAGGTGGTGTTGGTTTCTGATTTTATCAACTCTGACGTCATGAACGGAGTGGTAAGATGCCCTCTCAGTTGTCTAAATGTAATCCAAAATACAATCCTTCCTAAGCATATATTTGTATTTGTATTGTATTTGTATACTTCTTTAATCCCATTTGGGAAATTTGCCTTTGTGCCATTGCAGCCCAGTTACAACTGGAGCAGGCACGTCGTCGCCACAGTGCAGCGCCGGTCGGCGGTTCTTTTTTTTTTGGGGGGGGGGGTGAGGGAGGGGGAGGGAATGGTAGGGATGAATTTTATTTAATTTTGCCCGGGCAGCGGCCTGTTTGGCCTGTTCTTTACGATTTCCAACTGCCAAGGTATCTTTAACGTGCGCAACGTGCACACGGGCCCTCCGAATTTTTTCGTCCTTATCCGAGAAGTCTAGGTACTCGATCCTACCCCCCAATAGGATCAGGGACACGAAAATATGAGAAAAATCCCAAACTTCCAACATGCCTGCACCGGCCGGGTTTTGAACCCGGGACCCTTGGCATAAGAGGCGAGCACCTTGCCTCTAGACCACCTTGTCCCCATATATATGATTCCATTCATAATGCCTGTGTCTAGGAGCATTCTAAAGTGTGACTGGCAGCAGCAGCAAGAGTACGGTATTTCCCATACCCACGTAATTTATCGTGAACACTTGAGCTGGTTACACCAACTGTCATAATTTTTTGGTCACAAACGCACGACACTTTATGTGTTTACATGTTCTTTTTATCAGCCAAAGCGCCCGCTCTACGAACGGTACCACGGACATTATTTTGGCACAATCTGGGCAGGTCTTGATGAGGTACCCGGCCTTTGCCAAGGGATAAACCTGACCCCTTCGTCATTCTCTCTCCCGACCACCCCCACCCCCTACCTATACGTCCCTTTCCATCCCCATCTCTTTCTCTCTCTTCCTCTCCCCCCCTCCCTTTACCCTATCCCCCCATCTCCCCCCTCTCTCCCCTCCCCTCCCGATTTCTCCCCCCTTTCTCCTCAATACCCACCCGCAAATCTTGCCAATTTTCCACGTACCACGCCCAACCGAATAATATTAATATCTAGATCTAAGCCACATTAAAAACGTCATTTTTGGATTCGATGCAATGACAAATAAAACTTACTGTTACACAAAAATTTCACGTAGAAATACGCAGATGTGATAACGTTGATTTTTGACCATCAGTGTGTAAAGAGAGGTCAAGGACAAAATGTCCGATCATGCTTTTTTATTCTACTCAATGAAAATGTGCGTCTAGTTTTGCAGCTCAAGAAAATAAAAATAAAAATATTATTAAAGAATGATTTTAGTCCGAAATAAATGTCTGCACGTAACTCATCGTCAAAAAATAAGACAGGACAAAAAGTTTCAGATTTTTTGGCCACGTGGTCGTTATTAATACAGATAACACCAAAGAAATGCTGAAATAATTAATGGTAAGAAACTAATTCTTGACGTGTTTCCGCAATATTTTTTTATATTTTGGATTTATTCCCTATAGAAAAAACAAGATTGTTCCTTGTTCATCACTTCATTACCTCTTCTGTTCTGTCCGCAGAATGATGGTTCTACCAGAGAAATCTGTTATCCTGAAAACAGGCCCTCATGTTGTTTACAGACCTGTCCTTCAACCCTGTGAGTTCTGTGTTGTGAGTACAGGTGATGAAACTAATCCTTCTCCCTTGTGTGTGTTTGAGATTTTTCTCTTATTTGAGAGTCCTTCACCGTATGTCAAGGCCAGCACATTGTAAAATCCAGAGAAGGACAAAAAACAAAAAACAAAAAACAAAAGGAGCGTGAGCACATATCTGAGTGTCTCTTTCTATGTCTGAGTGAGTGAGTGTATGTGCGTGTATGTGTGCGTACGTGTGTGTGTGTGTGCGCGCGCGCGCGAAACCAGGTCTTTTTGGTTTTGTAAGGTAAGTTCCTATGTCCCTCGCATGGTGCAACGTATCATGCTGTCCACAGATGTGATCAATGTATTATAAAGTAGATTTATGTTGACTGCAAGGGTTAATGCAGTAAGGGACCAGCCGTGACTTGCGTATGGTCAATGTTTATACTCAAAACTAGTTTGTAAATAGGAAATAAAATTATAAATAAAGGAAGCGCATATCCGTACAACATGTTGTGCACACAATTCGATGACGTAGAACACACAATGTGAATGAATCTTCTTCATTCATAGAAGAGCGCTTACATTTTAGACCAATCAAGTAGAGCTACCCCCAGCCCACGTCATCGAATTGTGTGCACAACATGTTGTACGGACGTGCGCTTCGATAAATAAAACCATTTTTTTCAATCATTGCCGTAACCGGAAATTGTTTATGGGCGTCATAGACACCCCCCCCCCCTTTCGACCCATGCTTAATACACCGAGGGCAAACTTCCCCACCCACCCCCTCACCTTCCCTTCGGGTAAACGTACTATACTTTGTGGATAGACCCTAACCATGCGTTGGCTGTACCTGACGTGTTTAACGAGGCTGAAGGGCCGAACGGGGAGTGAGTGTTGAAACACATTAACACGCGGAGAGATAACGAGCCCAGGTGATAGTTATGCCGGTATGAGTAGCACGTGGTCATGGGATTAGTTAGTTAATGATGACACGTAATCTAATGATATAGCCTGAGTCAGGAATTCGTTCGCTGTAAGCACACCTGTAGAAAATCATATCTGGTGTTTGGGTCTTTATTTTAGGAGGTTTCCAGCATGTCCTTGGCATTTACACCTCACGTATCTTGTTTTCATTTTCTTTGTTGCGGTAGGGATTGGTTTTGTAGTATCTGGCCCGGGCAGCCATCTTGTTCGGCCTGCTCTCCTCGACTTTCAACTACCAAGGTATCTTTAACGTCCGCAACGTGCACACGGGCTCTCCGAGGTTTTTGTCCTTATCCGAGAAGACTAGGTGCTCCATCCTACCTACCGTATTATCAGGGACAGGAATTCCCCCTCCCCCCTCTCCCCCTCCCCAAACATTCCAACAAGTCTGCACCGACCGGGGATCAAACCCAGTTTCTTTGGCATGAGAGGCGAGCTCCCCTAAAATCCATACAAATCATACCTGGCCAATCTTGGTCTTTCTGAGACCTTTTCGTTTCGTTTGTGTTTCAGCTTCCTGCCCTAAACTGAAAGACAGGTTTATGTTGCTGCTGTTGAAAAATTAGCACTAATACACCGCCATGTCTCTCAAGTGTTCTTTACTACAAACAAGAACCACAACAAAATAGTAAAACCGTCTTGGCGAAAGAGATCTCGGTTTCCTGATCTTTGTACTCAACCTTGGTGAAAGAGATCTCGGTTTCCTGATCTTTGTACTCAACCTTGGTGAAAGAGATCTCGGTTTCCTGATCTTTGTACTCAACCTTGGCGAAAGAGATCTCGGTTTCCTGATCTTTGTACTCAACCTTGGTGAAAGAGATCTCGGTTTCCTGATCTTTGTACTCAACCTTGGTGAAAGAGATCTCGGTTTCCTGATCTTTGTACTCAACCTTGGTGAAAGAGATCTCGGTTTCCTGATCTTTGTACTCAACCTTGGTGAAAGAGATCTCGGTTTCCTGATCTTTGTACTCAACCTTGGTGAAAGAGATCTCGGTTTCCTGATCTTTGTACTCAACCTTGGCGAAAGAGATCTCGGTTTCCTGATCTTTGTACTCAACCTTGGTGAAAGAGATCTCGGTTTCCTGATCTTTGTACTCAACCTTGGTGAAAGAGATCTCGGTTTCCTGATCTTTGTACTCAACCTTGGTGAAAGAGATCTCGGTTTCCTGATCTTTGTACTCAACCTTGGTGAAAGAGATCTCGGTTTCCTGATCTTTGTACTCAACCTTGGTGAAAGAGATCTTGGTTAATGATCTTTGTACTCAACCTTGGTGAAAGAGATCTTGGTTAATGATCTTTGTACAACGTCTTGATCAAAGAGATGTTGGTTCCTGACCTTTGACTTGACGTTTAAATCCCGAGAGATGTCCTAACACCGGGACCCAAAGGTCAGAGACGACAGTGTTAATAGTAAAGGTACCATCAAGGTCGGGAGGACCTCACTGAACGGTGGCTAGACGGTGCCAATTGCAGCTCATTACGTCTGTCTCCGTCCATCACTCTCCCTCTCTCTTTAACTACTTCCTCCCACCTCCCAAGGTCTTAAAAACCACTTTGATGACTGAAAGTTGAAAGGACTTAAGTAAGGCTGTTTCTCCCGTCTGTGTAGTCGAACTTGATGACGACCAGGGACTTTCAGATCCAAGGTTAAGCATCGCATGTCGTCGCTTGTCTCAGACTGTTGTTGTATAGTGTTCCCTCTGATTTCCAAACCATCTCCCCCAATTTGAACTTTCTCGCTGGTGGGGAAAGCGTGGGTGATAATCCACTTGTGTTCTCCTTGAAGACAACACATTTCAGCAAATTTAATTAACAGCGGAAGCGCTACGTGGTAAGGTAATAGTGGTTCCTATCAGTTACAGACGTAATGAAAAGTTCAGTCCCATTGGCAGTGTTCTTGAGATAGTTGTGTAAAAAGTTCTTCAAGGATCGAGTCTGGCGAGCAGTGGCTCATGCCACAGAGGGGTCATGTACGTCTCACAGAATGCTAGACAGCTCGCGGGAAAAGGGACTGTTCATAAAATACATGAAGACTACAGATGAAAAACGTCAATTGCCACAAACTGAAGATTTGGGGAAATTCCCATTTTAAAATGGAAAGTCCATAGGTTGAAAAGACGATGCCTTATCTAAATTTGCTCCTATTGCTGGTCAACGTTTTTTTTTTTTTTTTGCTTAATCGGTATTGGCAGTCTCTATTCTAATGACCGTGCACACAGTCACTTGAGGTAGATGGTGGCAGGAACTTTGCCCCGAGTGTACCAAAAGCATACATGAGGGCAGTTGGGGGGGGGGGGGTGGGGGAGGTAAAATCGCCAAAATGGAACAAACGAACTTTATGGTTTACCCCTAGACGTGCCTAAAGTTCTGCGACATGATGTCCCGCTGGTTTGACAGGGGCCTAATATTGAATTACTATTCAATGATGTATTGCGTGGCAGAACCTGTGAGAACTCTCCCGATCTCGTGTCAAAAATTATACCACAGAACGTGATGACAACGTCAACTACCAAAATGTCCCAAAATATTAGTTTTTGTTTGAAATGATTAACTGAAGCAGAGGTAATAAAAACTCACAACTGAAAGCTTTGTAAGGACTAAAAGCCGCTTTTCATGGAAGATAATACGAGTATTTATGTAAATATATTTCTTTCACGCACGCAGAAGTTGTGCACGTAGTTTTCATTTCCAGGGAGCATTTTTGTACATGTCCCATAGAAATGTGTACGCTGAAAGTGTAGGATGCGTATTCTAAAACAATTATTTATTGAATTTACCCTGTTGTAGAAGTGTATTGGTGATGGCCATGATAATTAATATAGCAAAATCTCACATATTCACTAATCAAGCATGGACAGTTACTATAACAGCAATTTTTTGTGTGTCTGACGCACATTAAGTTCACTGTCCAGATTTAGCATAGGGTTCAGAGAAAAGTAGATGTATGTTTCCATGTATAGTCATGACGTAAGACGTGTCTAGCACCAAGTCCTGGACACGGCTTCAGCTCACGTCAGAGGTTAATCTGGCCTGTCGCGCGCGGCCGACAGCTCTTTCTTGAATTCTGTCTAATTTTGTAATATTCTTTTATTCTTGACTTATCGGCAGGAACGAAAGAGTGTTTATTTCTGGAGTATCTGTTGGCAGGTTTTGTAAATGTGTAAGATGAACTGTCTGTTCAAGTCGTGAAATGTTGGATATTGCCGTGATCTGTGGGCTGTGCCGCTATTGGAGATTCCTTGCGCCTGTGGTTTTGATCATCTACTTACTTTTCTTACCCCTCCCCCCCCCCCCCCCACCCCCTTTTGTTCTCTTTTTTAAAGTTTTTTACTTTCCTCCTATTACCAATAAACATAAGTTACAGAAACATGTACAGAAACAAACAGAAAAATTTTTACTGAAGAAACCACTTTATAATTAATCACAAAATTCCACTTTCTAGTGAAAGGTAAAACAAAAAGGAAACGGCCCGTGACCAGTTCTTGATATCCTACATAATATTTTTTTCTTCTTATTTTGCCTCTGAAATAGTTGGAGTTGGAAGATATCGATACGTGTACATGAAATCCCAGAACTCAAATATCAACTCTTTTCAATGGTTTATTTGATTATTTTCCTGGTGTTAGGGAACTGGTCGTGGCGTAAACAGAGAGCCCAGGTGCTGGTGTGTTTTGATCGTCCAGATCTGTGTCTATTATTACAAGAACTTAGAGGTCCCACATTGTATACATTGAGGCGCAGAACGAAATTTCCTGCCATGCTTTCTAATTCCACTCAAAGAAAATGCGTTTTTTTTTTCCGGTTCAAAATGTCGTAAAACTTTCAATTCAATTGTGGCTCAAAATCAACGAAAGTATTAGAAATATATGGGACTTCAAAAGCTTTTAAAATCTCCCCACGTACACCCTTACGTCTTTCCATGAGTAATATGATATTTTGTAACATTTAAGGCTCAGCGGTTAAAAAGCCTTTCATGGTTACATGATTTGAGGTCTTTATTTTAGGAGGTTCGCTGCCCTTGGCATTTACACCTCACTTTACTTGTTTTATTATTTCTTGTTCTGGCCGGGGGGGGGGGGGGGGGGGGGAGATGATATGGATAAATTTTAATCTATTAATTTCAATTTTGCCCGGGGCAGCGGCCTTTCGGCCTGCTCTTTACGATTTCCAACTGCCAAGGTATCTTTAACGTGCGCAACGTGCACACGGGCCCTCCGAATTTTTTCGTCCTTATCCGAGAAGACTAGGTACTCGATCCTACCCCCCAATAGGACCAGGGACTTGAAAATATGAGAAAAATCCAATTTCCAAGAACTGCTCGATCCTACCCCCCAATAGGACCAGGGACCTGAAAATATGAGAAAAATCCACTTTTCAACATGCCTGCACTGCCCGGGTTTAGAACCCGGGACCCTTGGCATGAGAGGCGAGCACCTTGCCTCTAGACCACCTTGTCCCCTTTCATGGTTACATTGGAGGCCTCACTTCCTTTATAGTAAGCTGCTGCTGCACAGTCTGGTAGATCTATCACGACCTCAGTTCTTGTTTATTCTATCTCCATTTTCTGAACCCCCCCCCCCCCCCCCCCCAAAAAGAAAACAAAAAACTGGAAATCTTTTAATATGTAGAAGAGGTATAATAATTATAACAAATAATGCACCCTTTGACACTTTTTAAAATGCGCTGTGGCACAATTACCAACTCAACTGCTTCACAATTCCGATTCATTTAACTCTTTATCATCATATTATAAAGGAAGTAAAGCCGTCCAAGTAATCACGAAAGGCTTTGTAACCGATGATCCCTAAATTCTACAAAATATCAGATTATGCATAGAAAGAGGTAAAGATGTGCGTGCATATATTTATTTCAAAAGGTCTCAATGTTCACTTTATATTTAATACTTTCTTGGACAGAAGAAGGTGCATCGACATTTTGCTCAACAAGGCAGTCGCTAAACATAAGATTTGGATCGGATCACGATGCCAAAAAACAAAGACATCAACACAATCGACATGTGTTTCGTTTGTTTCTGTCATTCAGTGTGCCCAGATTAGGCGGGAAACCACGGAATCTTATATATAAAAAAAAAGGTTTTTTATTAGGCCACCTGCAATAACTAAATTTTGCATGTAAGTTTCAAATACCGTGAAGGGTGCACCGAAGTTTGCATTTTCTAAAAAATGGTTTTAGTTTTGAATGTATGGAAAATGTATTGTTCCAGCACTTAAAGCTTTCAAAACCGACATAAATTTTAATTCATTTGAAGTTCAACGAGCCACCCTTGAAGTTGTGCTTACAGAAAGCGTTATTTCTTTCCATTCCACCCAAGCAATGAGGTATGGAATACTAGTTTTTAATTGCAGCGAGTCATGCAACGGAACGAACGGGAGAAGAAGAAAACATGATTATTATTGAAATGTGTCCAGATTTAGAAACCTGTTTAATTTTTTGGCAAAGGTGAGTTCTTTTTGTGTGTGTGTTTAAATGTTATGTTTTCGTTAAATATAAATAATGCCAGTCAAGTTGTCAAGGAAAGCATCTTTTATTTTGAATGTCGTTACAAGCACGTACGCCCCCCCCCCTCCCCCAAGTTTTGCGTTAGGGGTACGTATTTTAAAAGCTTTTTGTCACTCCGGGGCTAGAGAGCTCCTACCGAAATACTCTTAACAACAGCCTTAATTATTTATTCTTTCAGATTTGTTTTTTTTTTTTTTTTGCTTTTTGTTTTCCTGCTGTGTTTTTTTTTTCTTTGGTTGAAAGGGTAGGGGGCAGGGTTAAGGGTTTGATCAGATTTAGGGTTGCAGAAAGGGACGGAGTTAGGGATAGGCATGTATGCATACGCGTAAGTAGCAAAAAACGCCTTCGGTGCATACTATTACGTACATATAAAAACAGCTCTTTATGTTTATCAGCCCTGGCGTAGCTGGACAATTCTGCTTGTTATGTTGTAGCTCATGATTGACAGGATATAGGTTGGCTCGAAAATGTGTTAAGCGTTTTTTCCATTAAGCCATCCACATACCGAACGCATCGATGTTGAACGCTGAAATCGTGACATGTTTAAGCCAATTCTCTGTGCGGTATCTAACCCTCACGGCTTCCCATCTTGAAGATGCGATGCTCAACAATCTTCCTGGCAGATCATTATGAAAATGGTTTGTGACCCTGACATCGGGAAATGTGGAATTAGGGATGAAACAGAATAAGGCTGGTGTTGACGCCGAACCGGTGGCTCGCAGCCCATACATGTTGCTTCGCGCTAGGACAATGGGCACTGCCTGCTGCAGGACGCTGGGTCGCGGTGTGGGCTGGTGTCAAGCAACATTTATGGCTTGCGAACCACCGCTCTGGCGCCTACTCCAGCTTTGTTCTGTTTCATCTCTAAGATAAGGCAAGTTTCAATGAGACTCACATGTTAGTTGTCTGGGGCTCAAACCAATCAATGCCTTGAGGCTGAGTGCATACAGTCATCGTTATGAACCACATCTTCATCATCTTACCGTAGTGGAGCCAAAGTGTTAATATGTAAGCCACCTAAATCTCCGTGACTGCTTAGGATGCGATCGTACCTATAACAACAGCCTTTATTTCTATATACATATTTTCGCAATAATTGCCTTGTAGGGTTATATTACATATTGAATAATAATATGTAGGTTATGTATTCCATGGCAGACATCAAAATAGTCCAGGCAAAGTGCCACTTAAAGGCATGTCGTGAATGGTCACCTTTCTAATGGCCATGTACAAGAGGAGGGGGGGGGAGGAGGGGAGTGTGGAAGCCAAGTGTCGCGGGGGTGTGCGGGGGGGGGGGGGGAAGGAAATTGCCAAAATCGAGCCCTACGTACTTTAGGGTGGCTCTTCAGTTTAAAACCCGGTTTGTAATTGAATATCCATCAAGGCCAAAGGAATTTGCAATGAGGAAAAAACTGCTCGTCCTCTTCTCCTTCTTTTTGGATTTGACGTGGGACTCAGCAATGCAGAACAAATGCTTTTTTCTGTGAGGAAAGAAAATGTGCAAGAACAGTAAAAACCAACAGGCCAGCCGCTTTTGCACAGATGTTTAAGGTCAAGTACCCCAGCGGCGGAACGCCGTATCTGTCTAAAATGTAACCGTTCCAGGGAGCGCCAGATTTTGTTTGATAAAAAAGGTCAACTCAGCAAGAACTCGACCCACAAGACCAACTTGGCAAGATCTCCACCCGGCTGAATCTGATTTTGGATAGGTCAGGATATGATTACGATGGCCAATAAATGTATCTCATCCGCATAGTTTCCGTCTACCTGAAGTCTGTGTGAAGCGGTAGTGGTACAAACGCTGCACAAAGATAATGCAGTCTGAGATAGGTTTTACTTTTCGAGTGTGGATATAGGTTGAGGGGATTGAGGTGGATAAGCAAGACGGAGAGAAAGGTCAGGAACGAGGGCCAGGAAGTTATTGGTACTCATGTTTTCAATTCCTTGCTTTTGAAACGTACCAATATCATATGGGAAAATTAGAATATATCAAAAAAATTTAGTAAGCTACTAAGTGAGGTTCCTGGCATTGCCAAGGATGAAGCTGTGCTCTCATCTCTCTCTCTCTCTCTCTCTTTCTCTCTTTGTCTCTCTCTTTCATCTCCCTTGCTCTCATTCTGTCTCTCTCTCTTTGCCTCTCTCTCTATCTTTCTCTCCTTCTCTCTCTCTTTTTCTCTCTCTCTCTCTTTTCTCCCCCCCCCCCCATTTCTCTCTCTCTCTCGTTCTATCTCCCCTTCCCCCTCTCTCTAATTCTCTCTCTTTTTCTCTCTCTCTTACCTTGACCTAGATTTTCTCATAGTAATCTAAAGTCTTGCCTCATATCACACGTGTGTCAGGGCACTGTGCACTCGTTTCTAGTTAGTCGAAACTGCACAAAATAGCACGCTTGCCAAATACAGTGTCCGATGCACTAGGCTTATCAAAGATAGCAACAACAGCAACAACAAATGTATTCTATTGCCGTCATACCAACATTCCTATACATGTAAAACTGCCCAAAGCTTAAATATTAAAACATAAAACATGGACATAGAGAGGCTGTGTTAGATTAGTTGACACCTGCGAAATGTAATTAACTTAATGTTTGAAACTGTCATTCGGGCCATATCATTGAATGGGAAAGGGATCCAAACTTGCATTACAATGAAATACTCACGCTCCATTATTATTTTTTTTAGAAAGATACATCCGAGCAAGTATAATGATAATAATATCATTATTGTAATTATGTAGGGCAGGAATGGTCTCTTTGTGACTACTGTTATCAGCCATCTATGGCTCACCCGAAACTTAATAATTGTATAATGTGTAGTTTTATTAAATAACAACAACTGTAATTAGTGAGAGGGATGTAGGAGTGTTTTGTTTGATTGGTTGATTTTGTTATGTATGTACTTTTTGTAATGAAACATAATATATCATAGCAAGTTTAGGAAGACAATCAATAGATGGGGCGAGAGAGAGAGTCAGAGAGAGGGGAGTAGGAGAGAGCGAGAGAGACGCAACGACAGACAGAGACAAAGAGAGAGAGAGAGACAGAGAGAGGGAGAGTAGGGGAGAGAGAGAGACACAAAGACAGACAGAGACAAAGAGAGAGAGAGAGAGAGAGGGGGAGGGAGGGAGAGTAGGAGAGACACAAAGACAGACAGACAGAGCCAAAGAGAGAGAGATAGAGACAGAGATTAGGAGAGAGCGAGAGAGACACAAAGACAGACAGACAGAGACAAAGAGACGCAGAGACAGAGAGGGGGGGGGGAGAGAGGGGGGGGATGTACAAAGGTCAAATGGGTTAAGTCCATCTTATCTGTCGTTGTTATGCCGACTTCAAAGTTCATTTGCCCCTCAGAACTAGTGATACAATAACAAACCCAGTCATTCAGACGCCAAGATAAGTACATTTATTTATTGGACTGCCATGCATATACATGTACAAAAACACGCCATTGCCATCCAGCAATTACTGCACAAATCAAATCTCATCCTTCTTCATTCTGTGTCTGTGAATTCAACGATAAATTAGATTATCTGAACAAACAAAGAACAATGTGCTATGATTATTGTTGAAAATATTAGTTTAAGCTTTTTGTCTGTTTGTTGTTTGTTTTTTTTTGTATGTGTGTTTTGTGTTTTCGAAAACAATAAATCGTGGGCTACATAGTAAACCGTCGTAACTCGACTTTTTTGTTGTTGTTGTTGTTTTTTCAAAATTTGAGATATTTACCATGCCTGTAGATTTTGGCCATTGGCAGTTTGTGTTATGAATTAGGCGTTAAATTCGGAAAAGTAAAGGTTAATTAATGTTTAATTTTTGAAAATATCTGAAACCACTAGGTCCCGCCCCGATTTCCGCTTGTAACAAAAAAATCAGATTTTGTGAGATTAAGAGGAGTTTCATGATAATAATAATAATAATAATAATAATAATAATGATAATAATAATGTATAGCATTTATATAGCGCATATCCATTTAAAATGCTCTATGCGCTTTACAGAAACAACCTGACAACCACAGAGCAGAATGGAGCTGCCTGCGAAGCGCTCAACACACTGCACTGCTTCTTTCTCTCTCCCTGTCTCGCTCACTCTCTCTCTCGCTGCCTCTCTGTATCTCAGAGCAAATTGTAACGCAGCCTGTTAGGCGCAGTTCACAACTCACAACAGTTCACAACTCACAGCAGTTCACAACTCACATCAGTTCACAACACACAACTCAAATAATATTTGAATATTTATTAATAACAATATATATTTAATAATGAATAATAATTAATTTTGTTGTTGCTGGTGGGGGAGGGGGGATGATATGGATAAATTTGGTTGATTTGGTGTATGTTGTAGAAATTACTCCAAGTTTTCTCTTTTTGGAACTGCAGTTTAGTGATAAAATTAATGTGTGTGTATCACGAGTGATATATGGAGCTTAGAGTATTAACTGATAAGTCTGCTTTAGGGTGTTAATCAGTTGTTGGCTTCTCTTGAAAAAGATGATGAAACTGAGTTACGATAGTTTACCACTAAGCCTTCAAAACATGAAAGGTGACGTCATTACTCTAACAAGAACAGTGCTTGATTGATCCATCATGACAGAGAACAGTGTTAATTATCTGTTCTTTATATTACGGAAATTATCATTCGTGAATACACTGCTGTTATAATTTCTCATGTACGACACACTACATGCAAACCTAAGAGGTCAATGTTTGGTATAAGAAGGAAAATGTAAGTGGAATATCATTTTCTCCTTCCCATGCAATGTCTTTGAAAACACTGCTGTTATAACACGTCATAGTTATGCCTTACTAGCTGAGCATCCCGGCTTTGCCCGGGGGAAACCTGCCTCCGCCCTCCATTCCTCTCCGTGTACCTTGCTCTTTCTCTCCCTATCCTTCTTCCCGCTTTATGTGTGTGTGTGTGTGTGTGTGTTTCTGTCCGTCTGTCTCTCTCTCTCTCTCTCTCTCTCTCTGCGTCACTGTCTCTCCCTCTATATCTCTGTCCCCTATCTGTCTGTCTCTCAGTCAGCGTGTCTCTCTCTCCCCCTGTCTTTCTCTCTCTCAGATGCAGTTTCCCATGCGCATCAGGGTTCCTATTGGGGTCTGGTGCACCTAATTGAAAGGCAGTCAAACAGAAACATAGCAGCCTAAGGAAGACCTATGCGCGGCTGAAATTAATCGAAAAAAAATACATTTTTTTGTTTGAAAAGAAAAAGCGCCTTAGTGTCAGTTACTACCAATGATTGCGTTATGATCTGGGTATCAATTGTAACCTGTATAACAAGTTTCAGGCTCATACTGCATTTGCGATTTAGACGTTGATGGTGCCAAGCTTAGCCAAATCGTGAAAATATGTCTGGTACTGATACTGGGGCTATTTGCTCTGGAAACCGTTAGTTCCTTCAAGTATCTTGGGTTTATATTTAGTAGTACAGGTAAATTTTCTAAAGGTATCCAGGCGCTAGTGGATCAAGCACAGAGAGCTTTATTTGGTTTGAAGGCTTATTTGCATAACATCCAGACCTGAGTCCTTCAATACATTAATAAAGCCTATACTTTTATATACTTGTGAAATCTGGGGATTTGCTGAAGCTTGGCCCATTGAGCGAGTCCATCTCACATTTCTGAAGTCTATTCTAGGTGTAAGAAAAACAACTCCAAATGCTTTTATATATTTTGAATTGGGAGTTTATCCTCTAAAAATTGACCGTCAGGTTAGACTAATGAAATTCTGGGTTAAAATATTAGGCTTAGACGACAATAGTACCGTTAAAAAAGTTTATAGCAGATTATTATCAGCCACAGAAAACAACACAAGTACAATTAACTGGGCTTCACTGTCAAAGAAAATACTGGAGAAATCTGGATTTGGATACATCTGGGAAAGCCAAAAGGTTGATCAAACTTCGTTGTTTTTATCTGAATTTGAACATGTCGAAGTGACCTAGAGCATTTAAGTGAGAATCGGCTATATAGACATTTAGCTGTTGAATTTTACTCAGAAAATTACTCACATTAAGTAAAGCAGAAGCATTTAAGGATAGCCATAGCAAAGATAAGATTGAGCTCTCACAACTTTATGGTGGAGAGGGGAAGGTGGCAGATGCCTAAACTGGAGTATGTTATGAGATTATGTGAGACCTGTAATGAATTGGAGGACGAATTTCAAGTGTTACTAACTTGCAAAAAATTCAAAGATATAAGGAAACAGTTTTTACCGTCTTGGCTACTTGTTAGACCAAGCATGTTTAAGCTTATACATTTTCTGTCGTCGATGCACGATAGGGAACTACATTCGTTTGCACTGTTTTGCCATAAAGTTCTAAACGAATACAATAATGTCGCTTTGTGACTTCTCCTGGCGAAGTCTGAAAACTAAATTCACCTTCGAGTGAAAGAATAAATTATAGTGATATTTTCAATTGTAGTAAATTTACAACAGATAAAGGTGAGGAAAGATCGGTTATGTAGGGGAGGGGGGGGGGGGATTGAAAATGATGACTGTTGCTGGCAATTACATGCTGTATTTGATTGTATACTATAATGAGTAAGTGTATAAATGCTGCAGGGAGCGGAGAGAGTGAACGACCATGCATTTTGTCTGTTTGTTTGTTTGTTTAATGTTTTCTAAGATTGTTCACATGATTCTTGTGTGTTTTTGAATTGGCCGCTAGGCCTATAATAAACTAAACTTGAAACTTGAAACTCTAGATGTGCAACTTTGCTTAACTGTTAAATTTTACTTTTGACAAGAACTACATTAATATTAATAACCACCAAGTAAACAAAGTCGTTTTCTTTAGGCAAAGTAGTGGCATTATCTGTATGTATTGTAACAATAAAAACATTTTTTAAAATGTCGTCTGAATTTCACCACAATCGTTCACAGTTTTGTGGAATAACCCAGAACGGGCATTTTGGATGTTTTGGGGTTCATTGTTCGCCTTTCGGCATCAGCTGTCATCGCTAGAGTGACCCCTCTGTGTGAGAAAATGTAACGTGCTGGAGCCGGTAAACAGTATCCAAATGGGCCCGGGGCTATGCCCCTCAACCCCTAGCACCCCCTTCCCCCATCACAGTCTCTTGTTTACGATGGAACAAGATGAGTGCTCGACAAAAAGCATTGTGGAGTACTCTGACGACCCGAGAATGGCTGACGGCTACGAGGACTGCTGAATGCGAACGCAATACATCTTCAGAAAGTGTATTCTGAAGGCGGGCAGATCTGGATAATTAATGAATAGCTCGCCTGCAAACGGTTTTAACATTAATATTATTATTAACAAGCAGCCTACAAACATGATCCAAACAGTAATAAAATCTGGGTAATTGATAAAAATGTTGATTGCAAACAGTTTTTAACATTAATTTTAACAAACAGTCTACAATCATGAAACAAAACCGTAAGAAAATCTGGGAAACATAATTATAAAAGGCTTGCCGGCAAACAGTTCGCAGTTTTAACAAGCAGTCGACATGTCGTGATCCGCTCAAGCAGCGATGAATCTCACAGTACGATGTTTCCGTGATGAGCTAAAATGCTGTTGGTCAATTAGTTGTGTGAATATTGTTCCAAAGGATTTTCACAGTACTGGACTCGTGACTTTGCATTCATTTATTAATGTCCCATTTAGAGACTAAGATTCAACAGTTCACACATTTTAACCGGATGTGCCCGAAAGCATAGATACAGTGTTTTGCAATAATACCAATAAGTCAGCCTACTGAATCTGTCATTTACACGAATATTTTCCAATATCGTAGATGCGAGTTCTTACTTTGGTAGTTAAACCGTATCTCTGGCAGTTTCTCTGAGAGAAAAACAATTAACATATATCGAGGTATGGAACCAGACATCAGGATATGTATTGAACGAAAATGTGGCGTCTCTCTTAATTCAGAGCATGCCAAAATTAACAACTGCCTATATTACGCTCTCGAAGATAATTTATCGTTTTCAAGTTTGCCTCTTAGATTTCCTTTGAGGTTAACTACTGGAAAGGCTAGCAATTAAATACTAACCTTTCAATACTTAGCCCAAGTTCAAATTAAGAAGTCGCTTTTAAACATAATCATTTTACACGTGGATCTGAGAAAATCCAGCACTTTGGGAGAAATATTCAATTCATGATTTTTGCAGAATGTGAAAATTAGATGTTATGTGATTATTTTGAAGTTTATTTGGCTGATAAATGTCGATAATTATCTTTTCCAAGGTCTGGTAATTTTGAAGATAAGATGGGTTAAAAAACATTACTTCTGAGAAAACGCTGTTTGAAGTGGCCCTTCGTTATAGAATCCTTAAAATGTCATTTTCTGTGTGAGAGTGCTTACATTATCACATCATGAAATGGAAGAGTTGTAGAAATGGAAGAAATTACCAAAAAAACAAAGTGCTCAACTGTGTTGCTTTAACCTTAAAAATGAAGGTTTAAGAGGAAATATTCAGGCAACACAAGAAACAAGGAACCCAAAAGTAATGGAAGATTAGACTTAGTAAGCGAGTGGTAAATACGGGACAAAACGGCCATTGTATTATGAGCTTCATGGCATTCTTGACTAGGGCAAATAATTTCCAGTTGATATTTTAAATAAAAGATGACCGAATACAGTGGCTGTATTGTGCCACAACTCATTTCTTGCCATGCTGAATCATCATGATTGAGAAATCCTGTTCACAATCATTTTCTGTTTGTTGATCCGTCTTGTTTAAATTGGGGGAACGATGGGATGAACACTATTCCGCAGTGTTGCATTGTCACCACCATTAGAAACAGCTTGGTACAATGATACCCGAGACACAGGATACCGTGAGAAACCAATCTTTCTCTGAGTATATGTCCACAAATTGAGCGCGTATAACTTGCGGGATGGTGAGCGCTAATAATTTTTGTTCAATTAGGAAGGCATGAGGTGGGCATAATGTTGCATTGTTGACATCTTTGATACTCGTTCAGCGTAACGTAGGGAACTAGGGCAATTTGATTCGTCTCGATATCCCGTGTGTCAGATAATACTTGTACCAGTTACTGTCGTTAATTTGTCGTGCAATTTTGGGCCAGTAGCGCCCTGAATCAAGTCTGCCCAATGTCTCTCAATGCGAGAAGTCTCTCTTTCAGTCAGCTGGTTCAAGTCAAGCCAGTTTTGACATGCCCTTATCAGCATGACAGACTTGCTTTAGTGTCGCCAGTGTGTCAGGTCATATCTGACTCCACACTCCACATCCTACACTCAGACCCAGGCAAAAGAAACCTGACTCAGCGCTCCCAACCTAATAAATTCAGAACATTACGCTACTGGAAAGTCACATTAGAGAGTCCGCGCTGGGTCATCACGTTGGCCTAAAGTTACTTATCAAAAGCCACCCGAACCGTATCATAACGCACTCCTTATCGTAGTGAGGCACACCCCTCGCACCGACGTGCTGTTCGGTGCTAACGGGAGAGAAGGGAGCTTATTCTCGTGGAACAGCAGACCAAAGGATGCTAGCCTTGCATGCATCTTCCGGCGTCTTCCCTACTGAATCAGTGATTGTGACCTACATGTGCACTGCAGCGGCTGTTCAACGAAGATGGCTTAACTAAGCTACAGTATAGACCCTTTTCACTTCCGCGTTACGGTTGTTTGCTGGGAGCCGCACGGCTTCGAAAAGCACCGTGTTGGGCAAAAATCTCAACTGGCCTTAGTGATGGCATCTGAATATGTGCACAGTCTAAGCAAAGATGCATTTTTATGCCAGAACCAGTACGTAACGGGTTTATGCAGTTGGGTGCCCAACAGGAGGATGACATCGTTCTACTGTTGTCCACCGCTTCCGCCCTACAAGTGGGGCACGCCGATATTTTGTTTGCAAATCACGGGATGTGGAGGGCGGTAAGTGAAAAGCGTCTATATCTTTTGCTTTAGGTCTGTTATCACAAGGTGTACCATTTTCCACCCCCCCCCCCCACCTCTCTCTCTTTCAGAAAGTTGAACAACGAAAGCAGCGTGACCTAGATCTACGTTCGCAGTCACGCACATTTTTGTTCAAGCTTGCCCGTGATTACGCCCTTCCTACTGTAAAAAAAAAAAAAGGATAAATGTTCGTAAGTTGTCAGAATAAAGTCTTGTCCACAATACTGTGGTACCAACAGGATTACGGGACGAAGATTAATCTGATTTTAAAGTTCTGAATCGGGAAGGCAGCCCCACTTCGATAAAGTAGGTCATGTGGACAGGAAAAAGTACGGCGCTACGCTACCACAGCGAAATCGGGTTTTCACCATAATATTTGGAAAATGAAGCTTTATGAACATGTCAGACATGGACAGAAAAAGTGGCCATCAAATTCGCACGAAAAAAGATTAATAAGTCATAAAAATCCATTCATATCGGGAAAAAAAAGCTTGCTTCCAGGTGGAAAGTCCACAAATAGAAGCTCCGTATCGACAGCAGTTGCAAAGTTACTTTCGTAACTCTCACAGCCGAATCGCAACTAAGCGCGACCCAAAATAGTGCGAAAATGGACAAATTCCTCCGCGTTGGATAACTTTCGCGGACGTTGCGTCTATGCGCGGACTGTCTAATATCAAAGGATTGTGTCGCTCATATCCATAAAGCTTTTTTCAAGGTTATTTGACTAAGGACGAAGTAATTAATTTTACTTATTCCAAACTCTTAATTTTCGATTCCCTCCTCATTTATCATCTGTCGTTTTTCTCACAGAAAAACAATATACGTATATAATTATATACAACGTGCATTATATCACTTCTGGAGACGAAGAGGGCTATTTATTTTTTTTTGTTTTTAGCGGCCTGACATGTTTTCTATTTGATGTTTATCAAGTAATTGTATGTGGGTCGTTGTGAAGCATTTCCCACCCCTGCTTTTCTATATTACCACCTTACCATTCACACAGAGGAACTGAGTTTTTTCAATAAACATGAAAGTGAATGATTGTTACATGCTCTGTTTTGTAGTCTAATGTAAATCTTAAAACGTCAATAAAATATACATTCTCTTGTTTAAAATATATACATATATAATATTGCCACTGACGTTTCAGTGACATTTATTGTGTAACTGTTGCCATTATTTTTTTGGTCCTGATAGTATCAAAGTAAAAAAAAAAAAAAAACTTCTTCCATTGATTCACTTTAACATGTTTGTGATGGGTGGAATTTCCTTCATTGATTTTGTTCCATTCTCTGATGAGGTAACTGTATTGCACAAGTAATCTTGACAGTGGGACATGATCTGAAAGATATTCACTTACGTACTTTTGTGTGTCTAGACCAGGGTTTGGCAACCTCTTTGCCTCTATGGGCCTGAACACTTTTTAGTGAGTGGGCGATAGGCCAGAAAAATGCCATAGAAAGACTTGAAATATGGGAATTATATCATAACCATGTTAGAAAATCATGTGTGCATTACTCACGGCTTGCTCTGCAGTAAAACGGAACCTGGGCCCAATGTAACGACGCCAAGCATCGTCCATCGGTATGGTCACGTGAAACGCTCAAAGTAAGGTAAAACCGATCGTGGACCAGGTATGCATGGTGTCCCAAATCTTTTTTAAAAAAATTGCTTCCGGGCAGGTCAAACTTCTTTCAGGGGCTGGACTTGCCGGCAGGTCATGATGTTATTGATAATAGGTTGCCTGCCCTGGCCAAGAATTTAACTCTGTGAACGTTGCACGGTGGATAAATTATGTCATATTGCCGGGATGTGAAACCTTAAATCATGCTCTCTCACTTTGCTGATGTGTTGGTCCAAGATGAATGTCTTTGTATTGTCTGATACAAGTAAGTGTCTTTCAAACCATGACTCCGAATTCATCCTCTCAGGCCCGAAGTATAGGCTGCTTTATTTGAAAAAGAAAAAAAAAAATCTGAAACTTATAAAAACAATTAAACTCATCAAATTAATGAAGACGTATGCTAATGTTTATCATGAAAAATTATTTAGGCCTAAGAGGCTTCCATCAGTCAGGGATTACCATGAAATTCTGCATTCTAAATGTACTAAGGGCCTGTACTGCTGGAGTAGCATCGCTAGTGACTGAACATGCTTGTAATAAGTGACAGTCGCTATCGCAATGGTCGCATCCGTGGGTGGTCTTAGATCTGTTGAAGTGTAGCGCTCTTTTCTCGGGATCCATAGATAGATCTAGATTCTAGACCTACAGATCAATTACAGATAAACAAAATTACCTGTTCCAAATAATTGGACATTGGGTGACGTATCCGAAATATTGAAACCTAGGCTGCAGAGGGTTAAATTGCCATATAACATTGTTAACAAATTAACTGTGGCTCTGAAGATAGTTCTCATTGAGTGCTGGGCCCTGGGTGATGTAGCTTGGCTTCTTAATAAATACGCTGATATCTGCCTAATCTGTAATACATGTACTATAAAAATGATTCCTAGATCCCAAACCTTGAAAATGGTTCCACCTTTGTATCGTGCACTGGTTCGCGTCAGTTACGAGATTAAAACCATTCAGCCCATATGTGACAAGTAAGCTCTCCGGGTGAAGTCACAAACAAAAAAGATCTCTACAGGACACGACAAACACGTCCCCCCATATTAGCGGACAAAATGAGGGTAAATCGATATGCACCATATTATCATAAGGAATCAGTCTTGATTTCTCCACAAATATCTTTAATTAATTTCGCCAATCAACTCTCAATAGGATGTATTAACCACTTGAGGGATACATGGGTCGGCACTTTTGTTGATGGATTAATTGATTAACTTATGTTCTTCAATTCGATCGGTAAACAATAATATGTCAAGAAATGCGGACTGCCTCAGGATGTTCGAGGTGCAAATCTGCCAATAGGGAATGGCACAACATGAGATTGTCACTTCTTACTGAAATATCATTATTATGACTATTGTAATTGTGTCAGCATGAAACATTTCGTCAATCTCTCTCTCTCTCTCTCTCTCTCTCTCTCTCTCTCTCTCTCTCTCTCTCTCTCTCTCTCTCTCTCTCTCTCTCTCTCTCCGATCTCTATTCACTTTTTAACTTTACTCTAAGCCCTGCTGCCACTCCATAGATATTCTGAGTGTGGGTTTTTTTGTTTTTTGTTTTAGATATTTTGATAACATATACAGTCTTATCATACCTTTGGTAACGGTACTTGCATCGGTGTGGACATATTGCCGGACACGGTGGATCTTAAATCCCGTTGAAGCTCGGAATAACGTCTGTTTTGTCTCAGTTTTAGTGCGAGTTGTGGACTATGGCCTTCAATGGGATCTCACACATTGGCGAGACTGAAACTAGTCTGTCTCACCAATTTGAGCCGGTGGAATCTATTATATCAGTCTGAAGCCAGGTGGAGGAAAGACAGGCCTCGCTCGCCACTTCAAAACAAACGGAAAAACGTACCTGAGTGAGTGCACCACCAGCATTATGGACTGGCCTTGTTGCAGCTGATAGTGTATTTGGTTCTTAATGATGTTATTTGTTGTTACAGAACTTTGAAAGCTGTGGCACGTATGGCATGATGACGTAGAGACGATACACAGTTAGACGAGCTTAACATATGCGCCACATACGATAAACTTCAGGTATTTGAGAGCAACAAGTCACGACTTTTCTTGTTAACGTACCCTTTGTCTCCCAAGTTCCCATATCCTCTTCCTTTCCCCGTAGTTTTTCACGATTATTCAGCTAAGAAACATCCAGTACAATCATTGTTTTGTGTTTTGCTTTTGTCTTTCTTTTGTCAACACAGTATTTTTTTAACATTCCCTTTATGCCCGGTAAATAATTATGACCTGTGAAATTCCTTCTCATTTACATTTTAGTTGAGGTGTGCTTAAAAGACGAGCTCAGCCGTTACTTGAGATTGTGACAGAATGATGGAGGTCACAAATGTGATTTAGGACTCGCAACTTATAAAAATAAGACGGGGAATCAGCAGCTCAAAATATGTTTAGAAATTATGATGGGAAGAAAACTTGGGGACATTGTCTTAGGAAAATTTCCATCTTGTATCAGACTCTTTAAATGATGCTTGATAACATGTTGCGCAGGCTGTCTTCTGGCACTGTCTCATTTATATTATTGCTAATACAGGATATTACCTATCAAAGATTAACAAACAGAAAGTCTTTATGGTCGCAGCAAGGCTTGAAGCGAAGTCCAAAATCGTCGAAAGGGCTGCGTTCCGACAATCCAAATCTTGAAATCGCTGTTGACAAGTATCTGCATTTGTGGAACATTTCACCATTTTTTTAAAATTTGTTTTAAATTTCTATCATGTCACCTACATTTTATGTCCTAAGGCAGGCCAGTAGACCGAAAGCTTGATTTGTCTTTCGTTTTCTTTTGCGTTTTATTGCATCTTTTCGGTATTGTTTCTTACGCCAGGGTTGGCCACAAATAAACTTTTCTCTTTTGTTCATTTTGACCGGGGGGGGGGGGGGGAGGGAGGGGGGAAATCATACTAAGCCCGGAACGGCACCTTAGCTGCTGGCAGACAAGAAGAGCACACCATAATTTCCTATACTTTCTTAGTAAGTCCGCGAAAACCTTGCCATACCAAGCCCGGTTTAGTGAGCTTCTATCTCTTGGGTGTGTATTTTGCTGGCAGCAACTGGCTGAGACTTTAAGCCTCCGGGCTTAGTTTGATACCCCCTTAGCCATCAGAAAGCCGCATGTGGATTAGCGTCCACGGCTCGGTCGCTGCCACATTCCCCATGTCATGTATGAAAGGGTATCTTACATCAGTGGCGAAAAAACTAGAGAACCTACGGAAAGCTGTACCTTACACCTTCATTTGTCTGACATTGCCGTGCGCTTTTGATCTCCACGCAAGGAGGATGATAAACCTTCCACACCTGGGTTGTAACAATCCAACACCACAGAGAACCTGCGTTGTTTTATTTACACCTGAGCTAGCAAGCGTTCTTTTCTTGGGCTCTGCATACGTCGATATTTTCAGATACCTGCCAATGCGAGTACCCACGGGCCTAATGTCGTCAATCGTCAGTATCGAGTCCACAATGAGTCCACGAGATGGAGGCCAAAATGAAGCTCCAAAGAAAATGAAGAAGATGGGGTGGGGGGCGGGGGGTGGGGGGTGGGGGGGGGTTATTTATCGAGGTCGAGATTGGTAGGGTTGCAATATAATGTTTCTGGGACTGTCGGGAATCATTTGAAATAAGCTTAGAAGAGTTTCGGTAAATTTGACATCTGGTCTGGTCATAATTATATTTGAGGACTTCGAGAAAAGATTCACGCGTTTTCTCAGTAACTGCAACACTTACAGTCTTCAAAATTGGCATGGACATTTCAAATTACTTGAAGTTCGACATGACATACTTGAAAAGTAGCTTATTGAAAGCGTTGATATTTTTAGAAAAATGTATTTTTTCGCATAGTTTCCACGGCGGGCGGCGTGGAATCGTAGTTTTTAATCTTGCTTCACCCATACACTCAGGGTGACCACCCCTGACAGTTTAATAAGTATAACCGGCTGCCTTGTATGAAATGGATGAAAATGAGATAAGATGGAATAAAATGTCATAAAATAAAATGAAAGTTAAAAAAAAAAGTATAAGCAAAATTTAAAAAAAAGCAAAAAAATAAAGGAAAATAAAAGTTTATTATCAACAACGTCAACTAACTTGGCTTGATTATTTTGCAGTTGGAGTATCCGTGCTGACGGGCTGTATCGAGAGTATCGTATGCGCTATCGATATCGTCTAAGGCATAACCCTTCATAACTATTGTCTCATAGTGACGGGGAAGGTGAGGAAAGGTAGCAGTTGTAGCACATGTTACACCCCTAACTCGTACATCATTCTGTTCTCAAGTCTTTTGTTTAGTTATGTTGTTAAACATAACGACATTCTTCTCCTTCTTCCCTTTCCTTTTTCCGTTGGCTGTTTCTTTCTTTCTTCTTTCCTTTCGTTCGTCATAGCTCATTGAAAGCCGACCTGGTGTCTTTCAAAATATGCCAAAAAGAAAAAGTTGTAGGTAGCAAAGCCTGGAGTCATAAATAATACAGAAACGATACAATAACACGTAAAGCAGAGCTTTAAAACAAGGAAGTGCATAAAATATCCGTACAACATGTTTACCAAAAGCGCGACTGGTGAAGGATTGCTGAAACAAAACTTAGTATGGTCTTCAAGAATTTAAAGTGACAACACATGGAATAGTCAGATGGACCTGGGTACGTGAGGGTCTAGTCTGTTTGTATCAATGGGCGGTAGTCACATTGACTAATCAGGCGAAAAGGGGCTGGGTTAGCCATTGGTGATCGACGTACACTCAAGTATATTATTGGCGCAGATCACGCAATCTCCGAGCAGCTGAAGTCGGATTGTTTTGCTATTAAGCCAAGTCATATCTTAAAAAACTATGCGAATTAACAAGGTCAGTAATATAGGTCATTGGTACTGACTGTGAGTATTCCCGTGTGTGTTCTACGTGACCGAATTGTGTGCGTTGTGCGGATATGCGCTTCCTTAAAACAAATCAAGCTGTCGGTATAAAAAATGTAACAGGATGAAAAACTAAACAAAGGAAACACGTCAATTAACGAAATCGTAGAACGTCTAACAAAATGTCGGCACTTACGTCAACCATCATGACTTTTATTTTCGCAAGTCAGTGCACTTAGGAGTAATAGAAATTCCCACTAGCATGGGTCCTAAAACAGCAGAAAACAGACGTCCTCCTCCACACAAGGCGGCAACAACTACAGCGACGACAACAACGGTAATAATCACCACACAGGACAAAAACATGGTCGGAGTCCAGAGGTCATGCCCGAGTGTTGTTGTTGTTGTTGAATATTCAAGAAAGTAGTGTGTGGGCGTGTGTGTGTGTGTGTGTGGGCGTGAGTGTGTGTGCGTATGTGTGTGTGTGTGTTGTGTGTGTGTGTGTGAAAGAGAGTGAGGGAGGGAGAAAGAAAGGTGAAAGGAGGAGAGAGGGACGAGAGACGGACAAAGAGAAAGAGAGAGAGAGAAAATCCTAGACAGATGGATAAAAAGACAGGTGTGTGTGTGTGTATATTATGTGTGTGTGTGTGTGTCTGTGTATGTGTGTGTGTGTGTGTGTGTGTGTGTGTGTGTGTGTCCGTCCGTCCGACCTCTTTTTTTTCATTTCCACACACCGAAAATACGGTAATACCTTAAAATAATGAGACCATTTAATCACAAACCCTTGTTGTGGCACCAAGCGACAGTGCCTTTCATCAAAGACTTTTTACCACATTTATGAACTTTGGGGCATTAACTGGTTTTCGACGATACGCTTTGAATTTCCACTTCTAATTACCAACATAAAACGACACGAATTGGAAGTGATGATTATACGGACCGTAGAGTAATTCATTAAATGCGACATTGTCCATTACTGCAGTTTTACTGAGACACGCAATTATTGTGCTGTTCAACACAATAATGGCGTAACTACTAGTTTATTACTTTTGAGTAAATTGAGTATACAGATAGATATTATTTTGGATTGATTCAAATACTAGGCTAAAGAAAAAGACGAAATGATTCAAGTCTAAGCGTGCACTAGCCTAGTTTGATCGGGCAATTAGTTCGATGGTGACGTCACGCAGTTGCGTCTTAATGAACCCTGGTGCACCAGCCAACTAATTGGATCTCACTGACCACAATGTCGTGTCGTTGCCATCAAAGTCGGCTGGTGCGCGGGAGCATTATTTTGTTTGATGTGGGTTTGGGCAAAGCACGTCGACGTGGTAACGGCTATTGTGTGCCAGAAAGAAGCGAGATGATAGACAGAATGTACTAGAATGACAGGACAGGAGGAGGAGACCCTCCCAGGGACGCCCACCAAAACCCCCGCTGTGGAGGGAGGCTTGAGTTTGAGTTTGAGATGGAAGAAAATAACATCAACACAATAACGGCCATTTTGTGGTAGGATAAAGCAAGGCGACTGACAGAATGATAGGACAGAAGATAGGACAGAATGATAGGACAGAAGATAGGACAGAATGATAGGACAGAATGATGGGACAGAATGATAGGACAGAATGATAGGACAGAATGATAGGACAGAAGATAGGACAGAATGATAGGGCAGAATGATAGGACAGAATGATAGGACAGAATGATAGTACAGAAGATAGGACAGAAGATAGGACAGAAGATAGGACAGAAGATAGGACAGAATGATAGGACAGAATGATAGGACAGAAGATAGGACAGAATGATAGGACAGAATGATAGGACAGAAGATAGGACAGAATGATAGTACAGAAGATAGGACAGAATGATAGGACAGAATGATAGGACAGAATGATAGGACAGAAGATAGGACAGAATGATAGGACAGAATGATAAGACAGAAGATAGGACAGAATGATAGGACAGAAGATAGGACAGAATGATAGGACAGAATGATAGGACAGAATGATAGGACAGAAGATAGGACTGAATGATAGGACAGAATGATAGGACAGAATGATAAGACAGAAGATAGGACAGAATGATAGGACAGAACGATAGGACAGAATGATAGGACAGAATGATAGAACAGAATGATAGGACAGAAGATAGGACAGAATGACAGGATAGAATGATAGGACAGAATGATAGGACAGAAGATAGGACAGAATGATAGGACAGAATGATAGGACAGAAGATAGGACAGAATGATAGGACAGAAGATAGGACAGAATGATAGGACAGAATGATAGGACAGAAGATAGGACAGAATGATAGGACAGAATGATAGGACAGAAGATAGGACAGAATGATAGGACAGAATGATAGGACAGAATGATAGGACAGAAGATAGGACAGAATGATAGGACAGAAGATAGGACAGAATAATAGGACAGACGATAGAACAGAATGATAGGACAGAAGATAGGACAGAATGATAGGATAGAATGATAGGACAGAATGATAGGACAGAAGATAGGACAGAATGATAGGACAGAATGATAGGACAGAATGATAGGACAGAATGATAGGACAGAATGATAGGACAGAAGATAGGACAGAATGATAAGACAGAATGATAGGACAGAATGGTAGGACAGAAGATAGGACAGAATGATAGGATAGAATGATAGGACAGAATGATAGGACAGAATGATAGGACAGAAGATAGGACAGAATGATAGGACAGAATGATAGGACAGAAGATAGGACAGAATGATAGGACAGAATGATAGGACAGAATGATAGGACAGAATGATAGGACAGAAGATAGGACAGAATGATAGGACAGAAGATAGGACAGAATGATAGGGCAGAATGATAGGACAGAAAAGACCGTAAGAGAAGCTCCCACCAAAACCAACTGCAGAGGGGGGTTTGAGTTTGAGTTAGGAGAAAGTATCTAGACACAATAAGGGCCATTTTGAGCTAACACGAAGCAAGACGACAGACAGAATGTAGTAGAATGATAGGACAGGGGGAGATCTTACCAGAATCTCCCATCACCCCACCCGCCGTCGAGGGGGTCTGAGTTTGTATTTGAGTTTAGAGAAATCACGTCCACTCAATAAAGGCCACTTTGTGGTAGGAAGAGGCAAGACCACAGTCAGAATAGAATAGAATGATAGGACAGAAGGTGACCCTACCAGGAGCGTCCACCATGCACTGGCCGTCGCTCGGGAGTTTGACCTGTATTCCTTTGATAGACTGGACAGCCCTGTACACGCTCATGGGGTTATCTCAGTTTCCAACAAATCTGGAGTTAATCCACTCTTTTATTCACAGGAACAGCCGATATACTAATTTAATACAGAACCATCCATGGTCTCACTTTCCCTTTGAGACCATAACAAAGATTGTGCAATGTTGTAAATTGTCGGCAAACCTGAATCTATTATCTGCGAAACCGTTACTACAATTCAAACATTTGCCAATGCAGTATTAACTTTTTGTGGCAAAAAAGAACACAGTCACCGATGGTTTGAAACAAAAGGTTAAAAGACACACCAAGCGGTTGCAACCTCCCCCCCCCCCCCACCACCACCTCTTTCCAAAGAACTTTAATGTTATATCATTTTACCTCCCCTCAAAATGATTATTATTACTCGGGACCGGCGTTTGATACGTGGTAATTTATTTCGTAAGGACAGTGATGCACTGTTTATATTATTCAAAAATGC
The DNA here is from genome assembly GCA_963931925.1 of Onchidella celtica. Lineage (NCBI taxonomy): Eukaryota > Metazoa > Mollusca > Gastropoda > Systellommatophora > Onchidiidae > Onchidella > Onchidella celtica. Next base: position 1,928,728 of record OZ007578.1, on the reverse strand, counting down.
AAAACAAAAACATCGCTTTTGGGGAAATAGGATTTGCGGTGGGTTTATATACTTGATAAGAAATTCCGTCTTGTTTTGACTACTCTTCCAGCGGAATCTGGGATAGCGTAGAGTAAGATTTACCAGTGGGCCGTGTTTCAGTGTAGAATGGACAGGTCTGTACTATAATTATGCCTGCTCACTTGTCTATCATACACTGTTAGTGAATGGTGCAGCCTTCAGTTTGTGCAGTAATGTGCATGGGCCACTGGAAAAAAGCTCTAGGGGGAAACTATGAGAATCGACAGAAACTTTGCAGTTGACTGTGGCCTTGATAGGACAGACCCGTCTGGAGGTCTAGTCTGGATATTTGAAACCGAATGAGGAAGGAGAGGAAGAAGAAGAAGAAGAAGGAAAAGAAAAAAAGAAAGAAAAAGAAAAAAGAGGAAGATTCACCAGTAATCACAAATGCTAAATAGTAGCAAGGTGGGACAAGGTGGTCTAGAGGCAAGGTGCTCGCCTCTCGTGCCAAGGGTCCCGGGTTCGAAACCCGGGCCGTGCAGGCATGTTGGAAGTTTGGGATTTTTCTCATATTTTCGTGTCCCGGATTCTATTGAGGGGTAGGATCGAGTACCTAGTCTTCTCGGATAAGGACGAAAAAATTCGGAGGGCCCGTGTGCACGTTGCGCACGTTAAAGATACCTTGGCAGTTGGAAATCGTAAAGAGCAGGCCGAACAGGCCGCTGCCCGGGCAAAATTAAATTAAATTCATCTCTACCAGTCCCTCCCCCTCCCCCCTCATCTCCCCCCCCCCAAAAAAAAAAAAAAACGCCGACCGGCGCTGCACTGTGGCGACGACGTGCCTGCTCCAGTTATAACTGGGCTGCAATGGCACAAAGGCAAAATTTCCCAAATGGGATTAAAGAGTTATACAAATACAAATACAAATACAAATGTGTCGCGTCACGATGAAATCAGGCGCTCGTCAAGTTGAGGCCAAGCGAGGTATCGTGAGTTTAAGGTCAGCGGGCGAATTTTCAACGATTTTTTTTTTTTGCGCGAAACCCTTCTATGTCCATCTAAAAGTGTATTCCATACTAAAATTTGATGAAATGTGTAGATTAAAGGCCCAAAAATTGAAATTTTGTGACCTAAACCGGCGAGGGGATCAATCAGGTCAGCAAAAAATGACCGAAAATGCCATCATCCTTACGACCATATTACTTGATCAAAAGTATCGAAACATGGTATCGAATGAAAGCTTGGCATCTCATCTTTCTGTCCATTGGTTCTACTTTAGGGTGTTCTTTCAAATAAACCAATAGAAAAGGGTTTTCTATCGTAAACAAACTTTCGTATGAGCATCGAGTGCCCCCATTTATTGGGCATTCTGATTGGCCGAGAGCCATCACGTGTCCTAAGCTTGCCAACGAACACATGTTCCTGCCTGATTGATAAAAATATTTCTTTGGCCAGAATATTTTCACAACGTGTTTCCTGCCCAAAATACTAAATTTGTCATATTAACTTTATTTATAAGTTATTAAAAAAAGATAAATCAAAATACATTCTTTATTTTGCTTTTTTCTGGAATAAAAACATATTGAGCCAAATATGGTGTCAATTTGGTTTTACACACGCGCCGGAAGTTAGTATGCCAACTTTCAGTTTCATGCATCTACTGACCGACACAATGCTGCTATGTTTTACATTCGAGACTAGACGTGGGCCACTCTTTGTCTGGATTGCTGCCTTTGTCTCGCAGACAACGTGGACATAGTCTTGTGAAATATAGAATGTAACAATGTGATTAAGTAGTCTATTCGGCGAGTGTGAAAAAGTGTGCTCTGTTCATAGATTTTGTTTCACTGGATTTTAACTAGATCTATCTCGAAAAGGTACGGTCTCATCAGAACATTTTTTTTTTTTTTGGTCATTTACAAAAACATTCTGATTCACCTTCAGAAATTCATTTTTAACATTTTTATTCTCATTTAGCCTAGTTTTTTTAAAAGAATGTATAGTACAATCTGTGTATTCCCTTTTACACTCAGTCTTCCCCCGTTTCAGTCTCATAAAATATTGTTTTTTCTTACACGGCTCTCCTGATTTGGTTTAAAACTGAAAAGTTGTGGAACTGGCCCCTACTGTCTTCACTGAGTCCAGTTTTTATTTAATTTTGTTCTTAATGGGTTTACAAGACAGTTAAAGCTGATTCAGTGATGAGGCAGTGTTATACTATAGGGCTGCCACAGTGTGTTGGTCAGGCTTTTCACTTCCGCTCAATAAACAGAACACAGCGTACACACGGGTCAGTAATTTAAATGTAATTTGATACATAGAGCGTATATCATACAAAAGTTCACGGAATCTTACTAAGAAATGGCTAAGCTTTTGTTTGATATATAATATGACGATGTATACCTAGCGTTGCTAAGGAAAAATACGTTTTAATTGTCACTGAACTTTGGCGGCCATTTTCTCGCTTATTTCATCTGCAACAACAGGTGACCCCTGCCACCTTTAATTACAAATAACTCGACTTCTACCCAACGTAGAACAAAAATTTTTTCACCTACAGAAAGGGAAATGAATAAGCTATTATGTGGTACCAATAACTCAATATGCCTGAAAATTGACGAGCGCCTGATTTCATCGTGTCGTGACACAAATATAACCCCTGTAATTTTAAATGCAGAAATGTATGTATTTCATGAAAAAGATTCTGTCCACGAAGCTAAAACACGACGCCGATCTGCAAAATGTGTTCCTCGCCGAATGTTTTTGTGTCCTTCGGTGTGGGAAAATCAAATATTCCTGATTTCTCTCAGCTTCGAAATCCATAACCCTTCGTTTCATGAAAGATGCTGTATTTTCTTTTTCATCATATTCATTACATATAGTTTGTCCCTAATTTTTACATTTTAAGATGCGAGCAGTGGCCAAAGACGAATGGATTTCTAAAAAAAAATAAAAAGGTAACACATTTCTTGATGTTCTTTTACTCTTGCGTCTAGGCCTAGGCTAGCTTGGCTTGTAAAATATTGCCATTTGGAAGAGAAAAAAACAGAATCAAAAAAAAAAGGAAGAAGGAAAAGCGGGATTCTAAGAATAGCTCCCTGTGTAACGGAGGCCTTTCCACTCCAGCGGGATTCTAAGAATAGCTCCCTGTGTAACGGAGGGCTTTCCACTCCAGCCTCAAGGCGCCTCCAAACTGGCATAACCGCATTTCCTTTCCTCGTCATCTGACCAGAGTGTGTTGAATTTCCCCAGTTCTCTACCCTTATTTTCCCTCACTGTGGGGACGTTCTCCTGTCCCCACTCTATCCATTCACTCTTATCTTTCCCTCTCAATGTTCCCTCTTGCCATCCTCTTTTTGATCACTTTTTCATGGAGTTCATGGCTGTTTTTTTATTCTTGCGCCAAGCATTTTCTGGTCCTCTCTTCTACTTTTTTCTTTCTTTCCTTCCAGGAAGAAGAGGTGGGGATGGGATGGTGAGTAGGAGAGGGAGAGGGAGAGAGAAAGAGAGAGAGAGAGAGAGAGAGAGATTGAGATTGGCACTCAGAGAGAGAGAGGAAGAGAAAGATAGACAGATAGTTAGAGAAGGAGAGAGAGGAAGAAGAAGACAAAAGGACAGACCATGAAAGAAGGAAAAACAATCAAACAGAAATGGACACAATGCGCAGTTGGGAAATGTTTCAGAAATGTTTTTCTCTTTTCTCCTTTTGGATCACCTTTTTTTTTTTAATTTAGACTTCATTTTTTTTTAAAATTATTATTCTCTGCATTGCTGATAATAATGAGAGCCCAGGGAGGGGAGGGGAGGAAAGCGGAGAGGAAAACCAGGGAAAGAGAGAGAGAGAGACAGACAGAGGGGCAGAAAGAGAGAAAGAGGAGAGGGAGCGATAGATAGATAGAGAGAGAGGAAGAGAAAAAATCAAGAGGCAGAGAGAGAGAGACAGATACAGGAAAAGACCGAGAGAGAGAGGGGGAGAGAGAGAGAGAAAGAGAGAGAGAGAGGGGGGGGGGCATGAAAAACACCCGAAGCACAGATCGTGAGAAAAGAAATAATAAATCAGAAATGGAAATACCCGCAGTGAGAAAATATTACAGAAAGTAGTGGCTGGAGGAGATGTTTGCCCGTAAACTGACATAGGTAAAGACGTAGAGCTGCACCTTGGGGTGCCATTGACACCCCAGAAAGTGCAGGTAAAAGTGCAGAATAACAACCTAGGAAAAACGTCAATAGGTATTGGAGTATGATATTGATAGGATAATCATTGAATATAGAGGGAAATATGTTTATATGTACAAAGTTGATTGCATTTGACGAAAATAAAAACAAAACTCGAACACAACGCCGTTGGGGGTGGATAATGCCAGGAATCACAATTCCGCCTTTCTGTTCTCACCAAAACAAAAACAAGAAGAAACCCGTTTGCTCATAAAGGAGCTATTCATCCAATGTTGATGAAAGACTTCAGCAGTTCAGTTGGCAATTTTGCCAAAATAGAAACAAACATCAAAGAAAAAACTCTAAGGCTGCAGGCCCATTGCGTCAAGACGGTTTGTGTCAGTTTTGAGATGTGAACTCTGCAAACGGAGTTAAGTGCGACCATGGGCACTGGCGAGACCAAAACAAGACTATCTCGCCTGTTCGGGAGCGCCAAAACTGGTCTGAGCCAATTAACCGAAAGACAGACCTCCCGCGTGGAGTCAAACCAGATGGAAAAACAAACTTGACTCAGTGGGCCACCACCCTAACGCTGCACTAATTCAGTAACACTCTTTGCACTAAAATGATATGTGAACTTGTCTGTATAGGCTGCCAAACACTGACAATGTAAGGCTTTTTTCTAGACCTTTTCATTGCTGATGAGTACCGAGCTGTCAGCAGAAACACATGGGCGCCTTTGAGTTTTCAACTCATAATGAACTTTTGCCGGGATTCACCCTGTGATCCCTAATGACTTTACTCTGCACACCGGCGCTTCTTTTTATCCGGATTTTTTTCTGTTTGAATTTTCATTAACACGAATGTAGTGGGAAAATGTGTATGTTTTTGTGGTGTATTTTTGACGAGAGTGACGAAACGTATTTTATCGTTTAGCACCATAATACTTCTTTTTTATCATAATCGTGTTAATTATGTAATTATTGTCACAGACATCAACACAAGGTGGGTCCCGGCTCCACTGTGCACGGTAACAATTATATATATCCGTGTAGCATAAAGGTGTAATTTCAGGCACTCCTTGAATGTTGTATTAAGGTTTTTCTTCCGGAGGAAGAAAGCAAATTATTTTGGTTCATCTATGAATTATTTAGAGACAAAAAATGATTTTGCCAGAAGTTGAATGTAAGCTCACAAACAGTTACTGGCTTTTTGCCAGTGTGACATGGAAGGAACCGGACTACTGACTGTTTGGCAATGTAAGACTTTAAAAAAAAAACTCGACCTACTTCAAACAGCGGAGCTATGTTATAATGTCGGCAGGGGACAAGGTGGTCTAGGGACTGGGTGCTCGCCTCTCATGCCAAAGGTCCCGGGTACAAAACCCGGCCGGTGCAGGCATGTTGGAAGTTTGGGATTTTTCTCATATTTTCATGTCCCTGATCCTATTGCGGGGTAGGATCGAGGACCTAGTCTTCTCGGATAAGGACGAAAAATTACGGAGGGCCCATGTGCACGTTGCGCATGTTAAAGATACGGTACCTTGGCAGTAGAAAATCGTAAAGAACAGCCCGAACAGGCCGCTGCCCGAGCAAAATTAAATAAAATTCATCCCTCCCCCTCCCTCCATCATCCCCCCCCCCCCCAAAAAAAAAATTTTTTTTTTTAATTAGCAGACCGGCGCTGCACTGTGGCGACAACGTCCCTGCTCCAGTTGTAACTGGGCTGCAGTGGCACAAAGGCAAATTTCCCAAAGTGGGATTAAAGAGGTATACAAAGGGAATTTCCCCCTCTTCAGAGTTATCACCCGGACACTTTTATTTTTTAAACTGTGGTGATACAGTTTCGTACATCGACTGGCATTCAAAATAAACAGTTGCTAGTGGACCGTACTCCACTTACAAAGCCAAATGGATAAAATACTTTAAAATACAATACAATACAATTCCAAAAAGGGATACATTGTTAAATAGAAGGTTGGGAGTCTTCAGAAAACGAAACTGCGAGGGATATCTAGAGGACAAGAACCACTGTTAAATAGGTGTTTAGGTCCTTGACGTACCAACACTCTATATGCATATATGGAAGCCGGGGAACATCCGGTGGCCGTGTGCATGAACTGTGCGTAACTGGTTACACGATGGTGTTGGCTTTTCGCGTCAGTGCAAAACGCTACCCGGTATGCATGAACTTTACATAGGCCTACACTCATGTGTAAGGGGTTGGTAACTTTACACTTTTTCCGAGGACGACTAAATCAGGTAAGCAATGCCTAACAAGCTTGGCAAAGAGGAGTCCGCTGGAGAGAAAGAAACGAAGTAGTAATATTTTATTCCAACCCACGACTTCACGGGCCAATGAAAAACATTGAATTTGTACTCATCCTTGATATCTTAATTTTGTTTTCATCGGCGTTACTTTCTCGTGGCATTGGTTGGCCATTACAAATTGTGTGCATGCGCAAAGCCAATTGTTGTTATAGTGGCAAGCGGCAACTGGTGCATAGGTAGAGGTAGGTGTAACTTTAGTTCATGCAAACCGACTAAATTTGAATTTACACCAAGGTAGCCGTACGCACTACTAAGTCTGCACCATGGTGCAAAACACCAAGCGGATTTACACCAAGTTCAGGCATACGACCACAGGTCTTGAATGTGGATGGTCTTGTTTTTTTTTCTCTACCTTTTTTTTTTCTTTTATTGCATAAAATTCCACCAAGGGCAACGAGATGATTGAAAAAGCACAAACGTTTGTAGTATTTTCTCAACCGCCTACACAAATTCAATGGCTGCAGATGACAGGCGGCTCGATTATCGACTATTGATTGTATATTTACACCACATCAAGTACCAGGGGTAACTAGTAGAGGGTTACCCTTGTCCAGTGGACGTACAATATCTCCCCTTTATTAATTACTTCTGGGAGAGCCTCGACAGTCGGGTATCTTACTACAAAAGAGGGCGGGCTGTCTTTCAGATAAGGCAGAGGCTTCTGCAGATAAGGTCTGCTCATCCTTTCATTTTGCTCACCAACAAGCAGCCAGAGCGGGGGGTTATTTTGGTATCCTGAGCTGTATGCCCTGACAAATTAGATTGTATAGAACCCATTATCCCGGCATACCCAGGCACGCATGTTTTGCAGTGGCGCTCACTATCGATGATCTGTTTTTTTATGAGTGCGCATGGATCGTGATGGCTATTCTATGACGAAACACTGGAAAATACAATAAATATTAATTATATATAAACAGTTAGCTCTGCTTTGTCCATAAGAGCTAATTTTAGGTGGGAATTATTCGGGCTAAGTATCCAAAAATGCTCACAATAGTTGTTGTTTTTTTTTGTGTTTTTTTTTTTTTGTAGTGACAAACTCATGTCCAGTTTCCGAAAGAGTTACAGTGATCATTTTCACCATCGAATTGGTTATTCTGGTTGGAGAACCAAAGGCAATCCTAACACTAACCCTTGTATTTTCCCTTGAAGTTCGGTATGGGAACAAAACCAAATCTGGCCACTTGGTCCAAATTATCTCTTTGTTATCTTTATAATGATGATTAATGTTGTTTCTTACACCTTCTGTTTCAAGACTCACTTAGCTTGTGAGGTCATTTCTACTATTCACATAATTTGCTTCAAGGGGAAGGCCCTTACAACAGAGGCACTGGATTTTGCACATGATCGCTAAAACTTCAGCAGACTGGTGCTCCGTTCATTGTCGTCTCTCCCCCCCCCCCACCCCAAAGATTCCCTTGGGGTTATGGGGTCAAGGCAAGACAAGGCAAGGCAAGGCATCTTCGCTTTTTACTAAAAATCCATACCGTAATTGTATCATGGCCAAATATAATTTCGAGATGGGATAGACTATTTGATCAAATCCCAAACTTGCTTTGGTTGTCACGCAAAGATCAAGTTGTACAGTACCGACTTGCGTGACTGATCAATAGCGTGTTTTATTTATTCTATAGTGCTCGCGTTTCAGTATTTATGTTCAGTCTTTGTTCCCGTGACGCCAACAGAACACGATGGATCTGCGGAAAGAAACAGATTGTAGAAAATTGAAAAAAAATCCCCGTGAGCTCACACTAATAAACATTCTATTTTCGCGACAAACGACCACTTTTTCTGGAAGGTGTCTGAAACGGAAAAAGCTCCCAGCTGACACAGATCTTCAGTGAATCAACAGTTTCAAAACCTAATAGAGGCGCGTGAAGGAGAAAAAAATCCGAAAAAACAAAAAGAATTTCATTCAAAAGAAGTTTGAATTTTAGGTCGAGATTTCCCCCAAGGGCTGTTGATAAGGGAGCTTGGTATTTTTACCTAGAAAGCTTCAGCTGAACAGTAAACGCAACTTAGTATTTTCTTTGTTTGGCTTTGTAATTAGATCACATGGACGTCACAACCGCCTTTCCTATACGCCCTCGAAGAGTTCGATCATACAAACACACAAAACGCCCATGACATAGCGCCGTAAGAGTGCCTACTCGTCAAAGCTGATCAAATTTTGGCGCATCAAATGGATTTCGATGTGTTGAAAATTCCTCTTTTTTTGCAAGCGGAATGCGAGTGGCTTGCACTGTAAGGTGAAGATTATTTGCTTCAATGCTCAGAACAATTAACACTTGCACATTTCATCCCTTTAGACTGACAAGGTTCTAACTCCCTTCCGTCAACTTTTGAGAGATCGAGGATTGAAGTTTCATGTGATCATCGCTTTTAGAGCAAAGATTTTTTTCTTTTTAGTAATAGTTAGAAATTATACACCGAATCTGCTTGATACTTTGAGACATAATGGAGAATGCCCATAGACGTAGTGTCTAGTGTGTAACTCAGTTCAGCCAAAATGTGGAGATAGAACCTTGTCATTCTAAGGGCACGAATTATTTTGATCCCTATAGCTCGTATGGTCGCTTCTTCTCCTTTCTCTTCATTCTCTTCTTAATTTTAATGTTTCTTGTCCGTGCATTGAAATTACAACATGAAAGACGAGGTCAAGGCGTCAGCTGCCGATTTCCGTATAATAATCCACTAGAGAAGAATTCTGGCTGAAACTGTAAAACGTTAACCCTTCTCAGCATTTAGTCAAATGTATTGTGGTAGCTAGTGGAAAAACCATCTCTCTTATCTGAGATTATTCGAACATTTGAGGGGGTGGTGGATAGTCATGAGGGTGGAGGACGGAAGCGGGGGAAGGACTAATGTAAGCATATCGCGAAATATAAAATCTTGCGAAATGCAGCTGGGAATTAAACATTACACAAATAAATCCCTTCCGGATTAACTCCGTACCCACTGAATTGTTGTACAGCCAGTCTGATGAACAGTTCAGTGAGTAATCAGTAGTCATCGAGGTAAAAACTGCTTCAGGCTGAAACTGATAACTCCCGTCATCCCTCGTGAACTTTGAAGTGATGCAAACGGAGGGAAACCTGACAACCCTTGAGTCATCTCCAAGGTACTAAAGCCTGTAGCACACTGAGTCAAGTCTATTTCAAGTCCGTTTTCACTCAGGCTTGAACTTCCTTTGAATCAACCAGCAGTTTCAGTTTCAGCCGCAGTAGTGCTTGAGGTCCCGTTTAACTCCAAAGACCACATCTCACAGTAAAGCGAGGCCAGACAGACTTGACAGTGTGATACACTCCTTAGATACCGGAATTTCATCGCACATGGCTCTTCTCGCACATAGCCCTTGTCGCACATAGATCTCGTCGTACATAGATCTTGTCGTGCACAGATCTTATCGTACATAGATCTTGTCGTATATAATACATCTCGTTGTACGTAGATCTTATTGTACATAGGTCTTGTCGTACATAGCCTTTGTCGTACATAAATCTTGTCGTATATAGCCTTTATGGCGCATAGATCTTGCCTTACATATAGATCTTGTCATACATAGGTCTTGCCGTACATAGATCTTGTCGTACATAGCCATGGTTGTACATAGATCTTGTCGTACTTAGCCAATGTTGTACATAATTCGTATCGTGCATTGCTCTTGCATCAAGCATATTTGTCTATCCCCATTAATATTTTCTTCAGAATGTGCCCACGCCATATAAGAAGATCCCAGGATACGCCTCTGTCCAGCGTGACATCCACGTTGCCGGACATTCAGAAGTGCATCTCAGCTCACTGAAACAGAATCAATTATTGGAAAATGGACACTCAGTCTTAAGTAAAAGAAGACAGAGAGAAAGGTCGCAGCAGCAGCTTTCACTAACATCCCAATCTATCCTCTCCTCTACTGCTTTTACTCCCCCTCCCCCCTCCCTCCTCGCGCCCTCTCTTCCCCAAGCTAACTGAGCACTCCAAGAGATTTTCTAATCATTTTCTTCATCTGGATTCCCAATTCCTTACACGCACGGCCTAAGGCTGTCGTCTTGCTGACGTGTTTTAGTTTCATGTTCATGTTGACTCTGTATTGAGTCCGAGTCTCGCATGTGAGCACATTTTCATGCGTTCGCCTTAGATTTCAAATTTGCAACGTCACTGACGCGATAGCAATACAACAAAGTGGTGTGTGCGCGTCAAGGCCAAGATGTATAAAAATAGTAAATTTAGTCTGATTTATGATGTGTGTAGGGAACGGGATTGAATGACACAGTAACTGTATTTAGATTTACATCATGGGACATTCGAACTGTTCAACGCGGCGGTTAAGCACAGTTATGGACTTTGGACATATTTTTCACCTGCAGTTGATCTTTATGTTTCCAATAGCCTTTCCAAAGTCCATAACAACTGTGCTTAACCACGGCGTTGAATAGTTCGGATGTCCCATGTCGTCACCGGTAAATTTAAATATAGTAACTGTGTTATTAAATCCCGTTCCTTATACAAAGTCAGGTGTGCGCGTCAAGGCCAAGATGTATAAAAATAGTAAATTTCGTCTGATATATGATGTGTACAAACTGTATGCACACAACTCGTATTCATCTCAAATCAGGGTACAGTCTTCTCGATCTATCTAAAACATATGTTGTTAGGGGACTATGGTACTTTACATAGTAGACTATAGTTGACCAGTAAAAACAACTCAGAATTTTCTCTCTTTGACTTTACAATTACAGTACGGTCTCCTACTAAAAATTAAAACGAAATAAAACAGTTCATCTCTTGTCAACCCCCCGTCCGCATTTAACATGTCTTACGACTCAGCGTATTGTGTGGTCATCACTACAGTAACTGCAATACGCCATAGCAAACGTGTAAGATTTTCGTAACATCCCAAATTTTGTCAGATCCAGCTTTTTTTTTTTTTCAAACATGAGCCCATGACGCTATCACTTTCTGCATGTGGAATCCTTTCCTCTTGTGTGACAGGGCTCGCGTTAGGTTAAAAAACAAAACGGATGTTAGTTATGAGAATGTGTGGATTTGACTGTCACCAGAATTGCAGAAAGGCTGAAGAAAAGCGTAAACAGAGCAGAGTAAGTGATCAATTCCCGAGCGTTGAACCAATGTGTGGTCAGCGGCGTTTTGTCTTGCGGGAGGCTGGGGTTCGATTCCCCTCGAGGGGAGAAACTTCTTTTCGATTTCCCCCCTTTTTTTTTTCCTGATCTGGAAGTCTATTTCCCCATCTGTACTGGGTAAGAATCAGTCTAATGTCATTTTTATAATTTTGCAAAATCGAAGTCTTCGTTGGAGAATGATCTTTGACCATTTGCTTCAGACAGCTCAATGTATTTAGTTCTGTTGTTTGAATGAGAGACTTGCTAGTCACCACAAATATAAAGACTCAGTAATATTCATTTGGGACTCTTAATCGTGTCGGGGCTCCCAAACATGGCAGAGGTGCGAAACGTGGCAGACTGCACACCCATTGCACTCTAGTTCTCATGATTGGTGTGCAATCTCACATGTTTGTGAGCGCTGCTGGGATTTTTGATGCAGACACTGTCTCCCAAATATTATTATGGCAGGGCTCCGAAACGTGGCAGATTGCACACCCAGTGCGCTCTAATTCCCATTGTTGGTGTGCAATCTGAACTTGGTGGTGAGCGCTGCTGGGATTCTTGATGCAGACACAGTCTCCACAATATGGCAGGACTCCGAAACGTGGCAGACTGCACACCCAGTGCGCTCTAGTTGTCATGGTTGGTGTGCAATCTGACATGGTTGTGAGCACTACTGGGATTTTTGATGCAGACATTGTCTCCCAAATAATGGCAGATTGTGCACCTAATGCGCATTAGCACCAAATATTATGTATGCAGTCTGACATTTTGAGAATGGTGGGTTTTATTTCAGTGCTCCTGCTGCCAGGCTAACCCTGCCACCCAAATATGGAAGATTGCGCACCTATTGTGCATTAGTAGGAAAGGTTATGTATGTAGTCTGTCACTTTGAGAATGCTGGGTTTATTTCAATGCTTCTGCTGCTAAGCTAACCCTGCCTCCCAAATATGGAAACAAACTTGAACACCATGTAAATGAAAATGGCTTCATAATGAATAAGGTCATTTGGACAGGAAAGACGGGAGAAAAATCAATAGACCATAATGCATTGAATTGCGTAGTTAAATTTCTATCCATTCTTTATGAACGTTGTGAAACTGGTGTTGATTAGTGCCTTGAAGTGTGCTAAAATTTTTCACAGCGTGTGCAAGCTGCCACATTTGGGAGACCTGCTATGATTGGGAGGCCCAAAACAACTGAATCTTACACACGTATAGCCCAGTCTCCCGTCAAGGAAAGCATCGCTGGTAAATCCAGCATAATAACGTCTGAGGGCTAAAGCCTAGTTTCAGTGAAGGATATCACACTGATTGGTTACAAAACACATACGAGATAGTCCACTACTTTGTGTGAGTGTCTTTTATCCTGCTGTAGTTATTGTGAAAACAATGTCTTGCCGAGGTGGAAGCCAAAGTTCTATCTATCTATCTATCTATCTATCTATCTATCTATCTATCTATCTATCTATCTATCTATCTATCTATCTATCTATCTATCTATCTATCTATCTATCTATCTATCTATCTATCTGTCTGTCTGTCTGTCTGTCTGTCTGTCTATCTATTTGTTTATCTATCTATCTATGTATCTATCTATCTATCTATCTATCTATCTATCTATCTATCTATCTATCTATCTATCTATCTATCTATCTATCTATCTATCTATCTGAACAAGGAATATATAAGATCTGTAAGAAGTTTAAGGCTGTTGTCAAAGAAAACTAAAACTGAGCGCTACTTTAAATCGTTTATTCCATCATCAACTAGGATGTTACAATAATGTCGTCATCTTGATCGTAATCTGTGCACAGTTGAATTATGTCCTGCGTGTCAGGTCAATGTGTTTTAGTTAGGGAAGCATATTGTGTGCACTGTTAATTTTGTTAATTTAGTTAATTTATCAGTGTGTGTGTATATATGTGTGTGTGCGCGCTATGTATCATACTTTCTGCTTCTGTAACTGTATTGTTATGTATTCAATGATCAAAACAAATTTCCTTGTACAAGGACGAATAAAATTTATCTTATCTTATCTTATTTATCTATCTATCTATCTATCTATCTATCTATCTATCTATCTATCTATCTATCTATCTATCTATCTATCTATCTATCTATCTATCTATCTATCTATCTATCTATCTATCTATCTATCTATCTATCTATCTATCTATCTATCTATCTATCTATCTGTCTGTCTATCTATCTATTTGTGACCCCAGCTTTTTCTCCCACTTTCGAAGAGCCGAAACAAAAACATTCTGGTATCGTTTGGAGCTCTATGGCGTGGTCTAAAGACACCGAAGGACTCAATTGAGATATCCCCTGCCTACCGCAAGTCCCAGGAACGTGAGATTTGGCGTAAATATTACTTTCTCCACGAACTTACGACCTCTTTCACAACAGTAACTATAACAACAACAGAACAACAAAAACGGCAAGGAACTTAATATTCTCATTCTTAATTTACTATCCCAGTTATCTCACGCCCTTTTCTGCTTTCTCCTGAGGATTTATTAAAACTGGTAAAAAATCTAGCTCGAAGTCAGAGTGAATGCGGTGCTAATGAAGGAGACATTAACCGTTTCTTAGCCGTCTTTTCAAATGTAAACTGACACTGAACAGCCCATCAACTTTCATTAATGTTTTATGAGGAAACATTTGGGTCATAATGACCTTTTCATCGAAAATCAGCGCCGGCCTTCAATTCGAAATAATACGATCCAATAACATAAGGGGATAATCTTAGAGTTTGAGGCGATGCCCTGCATCAAAGGCGCTCAAAAAAAGAAAGATGTCTTCAAATGAAATACAAGCGCGTGGGGGTAAAAAAAAAAAAACACGACAGCTTTAGCTGTTACATTGTTTCAACGTGCACGCACATAGAGACACATACATACCCTCTTCTATTCTTTTATTACGCTAAGCTGTCTACCATCTGTTACTCCGGAGAATACCTCTCCATGGGAGGCGTAAGTCGTGTGGAGATGCAGGTAAGCAGAGATTCTTCCAAAAGATGCGTGGAATATCTGCTTGGTTAAAATGTGGCGAACAACAACAGCAAAAAAGTGTATGTTGCATAGCTGTTCGTTAGAATCAGACAACAAAGAAGCTATAAAATACATTCCAGAAAACTAGACATGGAAAAAAAAAACGAACTTTTCGTCCGTTTAAAAATCATCTTAATATTATAAAGGAAGCAATGCCTCCAATGTATTCATGAGATATCTTTATAACTGCCGAGCCTCAACTTCTATAATATATCATTATTATTACGCTTAGAAGGACTTAAAAGTATAGGTGGGCATATTTGAAAGGTCTTGGAGTTATCCATACTTTTTAATACTTTCGTTGATTTTGAGCTACAACTGAGTTGAGCAGATCGTGCTCCGACATTTTGAGACACATTTTCGTCGAGTAGAATTTAAAAAGTGTGACTGGAAATTCCGTTCTGGGCCTCAATTTACACATTGGTGATCGAATCTCAAGTCTGAAAATTACACCATTCTGTGTATTCCCCGGGTGAGCGGGCCAACTACTGCGCATACTGAAGCAAGATTGGAGGAAAAAAAACACAAACTTACCAGAACGAATATTTTATTATAATAAACTAGCCGACCCGCGCAAGATAAATCTTGCAGATTCTTTGTAGGAAGACCAACCGTATCTCGATCTAGGCTACATTAAAAGCAGCGTTTGGATTCGATGCATTAACTAATAGAACTTACGCCGAAATACACAGACGTGATTACGTTGATTTTCGACCACCAATGTGAGAAGAGAGGTCAAGGACGGAATTTCTGATCATGCTTTTTGATTCTACTCGAAGAAAATGCGTCTCTGTTTCTGCGTCTCCAAAAAATTTAATATAAATAATAGTAAAGACTGATTTTTGTTGAAAATGAATGTGCCCAGGTAACTGTTTGTCAAAAAGTGATGCAGTACGCCAAGTTTCATGATTTTTGATGGCGCAGTCGCGAAGTTTTAGCTGCTTACAGGTTGACCCTCTAGCTCAATTATATGAAGATACCAGCTGATGTACCCGGCGTTGCCCAGCTTCTATTTGTTAGTTTCAGTTCTGGATGATTCGAATGGCTCAGCTTCACCTTTGCGCGTTTCTTTACGTTTATTTTGCTATTGTTCTTTGCTTTTAGATAAGTATTACTGCATTCTCACTATTACATTAATGCCCTACGCATCCCGTCATCATTCGAGACGGGGGTTTACATAGTGCGGGCGACTGTTTTATTGTAAATACAAGCACGAAGGGATAACTTCATGGGCTCATGTGTTCCTCGAAAACAAAGGGTCTGGGGTGAAATGAAGAGGGAAATCGGAAAAACAAAAGACGGAAAGCCAGGAGAGTTCCTCCTACACATTCCCCGTTCCTTTTTTTCTGTTCCCAAAACCTATCAGTGTAAACAGGCCTTAACCTTGGAACTTTCAGGCGAATTCGAGCTGTATGAGCTGCAGTAGATCTTGTTAAAAATCCCGCGGTTTTTTTTTGGGGGGGGGGGGGAAGGGGGGTTGGTTGTTGTACGTTGTACGTATGTCCCTCATGATTTTGCCCTAGGGGTACGCATTTTAAAGCCTTTTGTGACTCCAGAGCTAGAGAGCTCCTCCCGAAATGCCCTTGACAACAGCCTTAACTAATTATGGTGAATTATTCGTTCAGACTTTCTTTTTCTTTTTCTCCTGTTTTTCGGTTGGAAGGGTGGTGGTGGGGGGGGGGGGGGCAGGGTTAGTAATTCGATAAGATTTAGGTTTGAGGATAAAGACAGGGTTAGGGATAGTTCTTATACGAACGCGCCCCTAGCGTAAAACGTTTGGGGTGCGTAAGTACTTATAACAAAATCCTTGAAAGAAAGTTCAAGACTTAGTCAAAACTGATGCAAAACAGTCTTGTCTCAGTCCGCCATTAGCCTAAAACAACAACACTGTTGTTAATTACAGGACGATAAGTTATGTCGGTGAAACCAGTTAATTATTTATTACATTTTCAGTGATTACATAAAACATAACGCCTGTCTACAGGGGGTTAATTTAATTTAATTTTTCTAAAACGTATTAATGAAACACTAACAAGTTGTAAATATAAACTAAAGTGTAAACGGATGCAAGAGATTCTAGAAATTCACAAGTGCAAGAAATGCCCGGAATTAGGGACGCGTTGGTCCAGAGGCAAGGTGCTCGCCTTTCGTGCGAAAGGTACTGAGTTTGAATCCCGGTTGGTGCAGGAATGTTGCATTTTTGTTTTTTCTTGTTGTCGCTGTTTGGTTTTTTATTTTTGGAGGGGGGGGGGAGGGGACGGGTTCCTATCCCAGACCCTGTGATAGGTAGGATGGAGCACCTAATCTTCTAGGATGAGGATGAGGAACTCGGAGGGCCCGTGTGCACTTTGCAAGTGTTAAAGATACCTTGGCAGTTGAAAGTCGGGAAAGAACAGGATGAACAAGGCCGTTGTCGGGGTAAAGTTCTAAAAAGCTCATTCCTACCACAAACACACACAGAAACAAATAACAATGACAATTATAATAATAATAAAAAAAATAAAAACAAAAAAATAACATGAAAAGTCAGGTGTATGTGCGAAGAGCAGTGAACTTCTTGGAATAAAAAGTTAAACACAAATTCTAGACATAAGCAATACCATTTCCAAGGCGCGGTTATAAACTGTCGTACCTTGGTTTCTACAAAAAAAAACTGAATAACTCAATTAACTCACTAGTTCCGATATTGAAGAAGAAAAAGTTATTTAACCATTAGTTCCATAATTGGCTGGTGGCGTCACAATGTTTAGTTTCAAACAGATCGCATAAGTTGACTGGTGCGCGGGATTACATTGAAACTAAATGTCATGACGTCACCTTCCACGAGTGGGGCCCAACAGAATCGGCTTTATTGTTTACAGAATAAGATCAGTATAATAACAAAAGATCACCAGGTGGATGACGGTATGATTAAAGAGCAGAAATACTTTATTACTGTAAGATGAGATAGACATCATAAAAGAGGAATCATTTCATTATCCCATAACGGAAGTTCATCTCCACAGAGCGTTTAAGAGCACAATGGTACATACATCTTATGCATCATTGCTTTTTTGGACGAATACTGTATTTAAAAACAAACAGAGCGCTATAGACGATCTTTTTTGCCATCCGCAATTCGAAGCAGCAGTGTTTCCTGATGTGGTATGCTGTTGTTAATTTTTCCTCATGGATCTTTCTTACAGTGCGTGTGTGTGAGCAATGTTCTTACTTGTTGGTAATGCTGTGTGAGCAATGTACGTGTGTGCGGTGTTCGTTAAAGACCTGTAGGTCTTGGATATTGTATTTGTACTGTAACTGAATGCTGTGGCAACAAATTTCCTGGAAACAGGATAATAAAGTCATATTTTATTATCTTATCTTGTCTTATCTTATCTTATAAACACATAATTATCATGACTTAATAAACTCAGTAACAGGTATACATAAAGTGACATGGTAAGGAACCTTGGTGAAATACGGCCAGATCTAGGCGGGCATCGGCCACATCTAGGCGGGCATCTGCCTGTGAGTTTACACTTAAATAAAGAAGGATGGAATGAGGCCACACATCTGGTAGAAGCTATTTCCAAGACAAGGTTGTTTCTTGCTTTTTTTGTGGGTTTTTTTCCTCGATAATTTTCCGGTCACGGAGTCGGGTGGACTTTATGGTTATGACATTTTGGTAATTGGTATTTGCGCTGAAGTAACGGTTTTTTAAATTTTATTTTTAGCCTTTTTTTTTTGTTTGTTTGTTCTACAACCAGAAACGCGAGAGACGCCCCATGGTAATATTGTGGAAGCCTTGACATCGGAATGAGACCTCCCGTGACTGGAGGAGAAAACAACAACAACAATATCGACAATAAACAAATACTTTGAAGCGCATGCATAATCTCTTCCTGGGCCAGCTGATCTCGTATAATTATATAACTAATTGGATGATACTTTATGAAGCTGAAACACCATGAGTATTTTTCATCATGAAAGGAAACAAAATTAGGACCACCCAGGGTGAAAGATAGGATTCAGTTTTCAGGCTGCAAGAAGAACAAAATTAACAAGTAAATCGAAAATTTTAAGGACTGCACATGTGTCATGATTCGGATGTTGTTAAAACTCACGCAGAGAGTGAGTTGTTGTTGTTTACCAGGGCCATGAGAAATTGGCTGGTGGCCTTGAACGGTCCTCGCCAAATTATAGTTGGTGGGTGAATAAATGTAGGGTTAAACGGTTAGATTCACGCTTGTCGGTTTTAATGTTCGTGATTGGTGGGTGGTGGAGTGGGGGTGAGGCAGGGTGGGGACAGTTGACATTGTTGAGTGTGGCTAGACGGGTTTTTGCGCGTTGACTGGCTGGTGGAATGGTGCAGACGTATTGCTACAATTGAGGATGGTGGGAGGTTTCGACCTGTGGGATAGCTGGGCTGATTGGGCCAGCGGACTGGCACGCTGGGTAGTTAGATAGTATATAACATCGTGTAGCGTTCAGATTTGGGGAATACAGACGAGAGAAGCATCGTTTCGTGAAGTATCTCCGGTTGGCCAGTACCTGAACTGTGTGGTCTGAAGACTAAGAAGTCCTTGCTAACGGACTGACTGAGCTCTAGAAAGAAAGGTCTGAGTGGGCTGACCTTTGAAAGCCCACGCTGCGCTATTTTGATGTTCGCGCCTCTCAGTAGGCGTGAGCAATGGTAATATATCTTAATTATTCAAGTATAATAGAGATCGGAGATAGAGAGAGAACTACAGCCTCATAGGAAGACTAAGGAAACCCCAGCTGGCACTCGACCACGAGTGTCCTGTATGATAGATCTATTGCCATAGTATGATTGGAATAATATAGCACATTGTTGATGAATTGAATAGTGATTGTGCATAAAATATAGTCTTTTGGCAACTGCTTAAATTACCTACAAGCCGAAGAGTGCTTCTGTAGGCTTTGAACGTACTGGGATCTCCTAACATTTAAGCCCATATGATTTATGGAGAGTTTGCCTGGCGACTGGCCAGTGGCGACTCAACTGTCACTTTAAATTGATATCCAGTTTCGTATAATATACCTATTTACTATTGATTGCAGTACCTCCATAGTTACATGAATATCATTGGTTAAGTTATTAATTAGAGTTTTTGGTTTGAATATATACCTCTATTGTCTTTTGTTTTGTTATTAATATTTATGTAAACTATGGCCTGACCGGCCTGACATATATACGCTCTAGTTATTTAGTACTTTTCTTGTGTGGTTGTGTCCGAGTGTGAGTTAGCTGCCTCTCGTGCAGTCGTAACATCCCCAAGACCCTAACTCTGCTCGTGACATCTGGAGGGGACCCCACTGACATCTGAAGAGGACCCGTCACCTTCTGACATCTAGAGAACACTACTATCATCGGAAGAAGACCCCGTCAACAGCTGCAGGTCTACCACTCTAAGACTCCACTGTTATTTATGTAATTTTTGTAGTTTATAGTTTTGTATACTGCTGATTTTTGTTTTTGTTTCTCCCCCACATGTCTGGCATGTCCTCTCGTCATTGATCCTGGGACCACTACGAGGGACTGACAGCTAGCATCAGGAAAAGACAAGACCAGCGCTGTGGACCAAAGGAAAGAGCCAGTCCATTTTGCCCAGTTAAGTGAACCATCTGTATTTGTCTTCGTTTGAGGGGTTCGTCGTTCCAGCTCCCCTACTTTTGACAGGCATTATTTTTTTCTTTTGTGTTAGATTAGATAGGCGGGAGGTTGGAAGGGATCGAGACTTAGCATACCTCTTTTTGCCAGACTAGCAGATCTAGATGGCGTTTAAAACGGATAGGAGATACGCTTTGCCTTGAATAGTTCTGTAGGGACCTGTTATTCGTATAGATTGTTAGCGTTCTATCTTCCTCGTATTTTAGGAAGACGTCTCTCCTGTTCTTTTTCTTACCTTTTTGTAGATAGTTTCAGGTTAGTCAGGTCTGTTGTTGTTCGTGATTTCTGTTAGTCTAGCGTCTTATTGTAATTTATCGTTCGTTCTGTTACTCTTGCGTCTTGTTTGTAATGTATTACCTTTTTATATATTCGTTATATAGTATTTATCTTTCTTGGTTACACTTTTTTATATTTTTTTTTGATTACATACTTCCATTGATTCACGCGTTTTGACACGTTGAGCGGTTTTTAGAGGTAACTTGGCTTGGTGAGAGGGAAAAGTTTTTAAGAATTAACCCTCCTGTGCTGTAGAGTGACAACACTGTTTAAATGACAACTCTTAGTGAATTGTTGGAATCCGTGCAGTGAGTACACTGCCAGTTCTTGCTAATTATTAATTTATACCGATCTCGTCTTTAAATTGACGGGCTCCCAAGAGGACAGTATTAGACTGTTTAGGGAGGTGACCTTTTTTTTTGTGTAGTGATGAATAGTGAGTATTGGTTTTATTGTCGGCTGGTGCCGCCGCCCGAAGGAGCAATAAATTGTCTCAGGGGAAGAGTCTGTATCAGTGTCGAAGTGATATCAATATAAGAGCTATGTGAATTATATATATTGAGGATACTTTTTTTTAGTCGTCTGCGTATGACGTCGACCCGAGGAGAGCAACAATGAGATTGCCTCGTGGGATGGATGATATTGGTATTTTTCGATTATTTGAGAGATGTTTGGCAGTGGTAACGTAGTACACTGCGTATTCGTGTTTTGAGAGATATTTTGCAGTGGTAACAGAGGACACTGCGTGTTCGCGTTTTGAGATATTTTGCAGTGGTAACAGAGGACACTGCGTGGTCGCGTTTTGAGATATTTTGCAGTGGTAACAGAGGACACTGCGTGGTCGCGTTTTAAGAAGTTTTGGAGAAGTGTGGAGTTGTTTTTTATACAACCGATTATGACTATGGTTTTCCGCGTTTCGTGGACCATCTAACGTAATACTATATATGACAAGTAAGAATAACCGATTATGATTGTGACTATCCATGTGGCCAGTGGATGAGTTACCTAAGAACGTACCCGATATGGATATTGAATTGAACCGTTTATGACTATATTACCGTGATGACTGTGACACTTGACGTGTGCATGGCTTGCGTACGGAAACGGCACATTAAATTAACTGCTATCGCCTCGTGGCATCTCATCTATACCGGATTGAATGTTGGAAAGATTTAAGTGTCATGTTATTTGAGATCTAGATTATTGTTAAATGCGAGAAGCGCTATGTAATTCTTAACTCAAGACGAGGGCTACGCGGATTTTGAACGAGAACATCAGACTAAATTATCTTACGGACGCTTCTGTTAGTGTTAATTAAGCTTAACTACGCCGAAATTTCTAGTTGTGATGCACCAGAAATTTTGTTCTCCTATTTAGGTCTGTCATATGTACTGGGGTTGGATAGGATTAGCACCTCATTCAGAGACCGAGGGATGGTATCACATATTGTTCACCCATTGTGAACACTTTTCACCTACCTCTGTGCTTTCCTTTGTTCCAACAGCTATTTTACTGACGTCGACCCGTATTTTGGCCACACCAGACGTTGTTGCCCAGGGTCGAGGACGAGAGGTCATGGCAGACCAGGAGTCCAGATCCACTAATGCCATCGATGCTACTATAGTTATCTTTTCTTGAGTATTATTCATTGTATGTATGCATTCCTGATGACATTCGCACAGGATCAGTGTTGTACTCTAAAATTTTAGAGTTATGATTGTTAATGTCTACGTATTTAGAGGTAAGATTTAATCCTCAGAGAGATATATACTTTTGGACGGAGCCTTAAGATTTTCATGAAGTTTTGTCCATCAATGATACCCGTCCTGTAGGTTTTTTTCAACTTTAGTACTAGTCTTAGTTATTACCTAGTATTCTTAGTTAAGTTAACCTTTCGAGCAATTTCTCGACTCATGCCTTCCCCTTACGATAATCAGTTATATCGTTAAAATTGCAAATTTTAACTGGGGTGGGGGATGTGTCATGATTCGGATGTTGTTAAAACTCACGCAGAGAGTGAGTTGTTGTTGTTTACCAGGGCCATGAGAAATTGGCTGGTGGCCTTGAACGGTCCTCGCCAAATTATAGTTGGTGGGTGAATAAATGTAGGGTTAAACGGTTAGATTCACGCTTGTCGGTTTTAATGTTCGTGATTGGTGGGTGGTGGAGTGGGGGTGAGGCAGGGTGGGGACAGTTGACATTGTTGAGTGTGGCTAGACGGGTTTTTGCGCGTTGACTGGCTGGTGGAATGGTGCAGACGTATTGCTACAATTGAGGATGGTGGGAGGTTTCGACCTGTGGGATAGCTGGGCTGATTGGGCCAGCGGACTGGCACGCTGGGTAGTTAGATAGTATATAACATCGTGTAGCGTTCAGATTTGGGGAATACAGACGAGAGAAGCATCGTTTCGTGAAGTATCTCCGGTTGGCCAGTACCTGAACTGTGTGGTCTGAAGACTAAGAAGTCCTTGCTAACGGACTGACTGAGCTCTAGAAAGAAAGGTCTGAGTGGGCTGACCTTTGAAAGCCCACGCTGCGCTATTTTGATGTTCGCGCCTCTCAGTAGGCGTGAGCAATGGTAATATATCTTAATTATTCAAGTATAATAGAGATCGGAGATAGAGAGAGAACTACAGCCTCATAGGAAGACTAAGGAAACCCCAGCTGGCACTCGACCACGAGTGTCCTGTATGATAGATCTATTGCCATAGTATGATTGGAATAATATAGCACATTGTTGATGAATTGAATAGTGATTGTGCATAAAATATAGTCTTTTGGCAACTGCTTAAATTACCTACAAGCCGAAGAGTGCTTCTGTAGGCTTTGAACGTACTGGGATCTCCTAACATTTAAGCCCATATGATTTATGGAGAGTTTGCCTGGCGACTGGCCAGTGGCGACTCAACTGTCACTTTAAATTGATATCCAGTTTCGTATAATATACCTATTTACTATTGATTGCAGTACCTCCATAGTTACATGAATATCATTGGTTAAGTTATTAATTAGAGTTTTTGGTTTGAATATATACCTCTATTGTCTTTTGTTTTGTTATTAATATTTATGTAAACTATGGCCTGACCGGCCTGACATATATACGCTCTAGTTATTTAGTACTTTTCTTGTGTGGTTGTGTCCGAGTGTGAGTTAGCTGCCTCTCGTGCAGTCGTAACATCCCCAAGACCCTAACTCTGCTCGTGACATCTGGAGGGGACCCCACTGACATCTGAAGAGGACCCGTCACCTTCTGACATCTAGAGAACACTACTATCATCGGAAGAAGACCCCGTCAACAGCTGCAGGTCTACCACTCTAAGACTCCACTGTTATTTATGTAATTTTTGTAGTTTATAGTTTTGTATACTG
This sequence comes from Onchidella celtica, assembly GCA_963931925.1. Classification (NCBI taxonomy): domain Eukaryota; kingdom Metazoa; phylum Mollusca; class Gastropoda; order Systellommatophora; family Onchidiidae; genus Onchidella; species Onchidella celtica. The sequence continues at coordinate 1,904,749 of OZ007578.1, read as the reverse complement.
CTGATTTTTGTTTTTGTTTCTCCCCCACATGTCTGGCATGTCCTCTCGTCATTGATCCTGGGACCACTACGAGGGACTGACAGCTAGCATCAGGAAAAGACAAGACCAGCGCTGTGGACCAAAGGAAAGAGCCAGTCCATTTTGCCCAGTTAAGTGAACCATCTGTATTTGTCTTCGTTTGAGGGGTTCGTCGTTCCAGCTCCCCTACTTTTGACAGGCATTATTTTTTTCTTTTGTGTTAGATTAGATAGGCGGGAGGTTGGAAGGGATCGAGACTTAGCATACCTCTTTTTGCCAGACTAGCAGATCTAGATGGCGTTTAAAACGGATAGGAGATACGCTTTGCCTTGAATAGTTCTGTAGGGACCTGTTATTCGTATAGATTGTTAGCGTTCTATCTTCCTCGTATTTTAGGAAGACGTCTCTCCTGTTCTTTTTCTTACCTTTTTGTAGATAGTTTCAGGTTAGTCAGGTCTGTTGTCGTTCGTGATTTCTGTTAGTCTAGCGTCTTATTGTAATTTATCGTTCGTTCTGTTACTCTTGCGTCTTGTTTGTAATGTATTACCTTTTTATATATTCGTTATATAGTATTTATCTTTCTTGGTTACACTTTTTTATATTTTTTTTTGATTACATACTTCCATTGATTCACGCGTTTTGACACGTTGAGCGGTTTTTAGAGGTAACTTGGCTTGGTGAGAGGGAAAAGTTTTTAAGAATTAACCCTCCTGTGCTGTAGAGTGACAACACTGTTTAAATGACAACTCTTAGTGAATTGTTGGAATCCGTGCAGTGAGTACACTGCCAGTTCTTGCTAATTATTAATTTATACCGATCTCGTCTTTAAATTGACGGGCTCCCAAGAGGACAGTATTAGACTGTTTAGGGAGGTGACCTTTTTTTTTGTGTAGTGATGAATAGTGAGTATTGGTTTTATTGTCGGCTGGTGCCGCCGCCCGAAGGAGCAATAAATTGTCTCAGGGGAAGAGTCTGTATCAGTGTCGAAGTGATATCAATATAAGAGCTATGTGAATTATATATATTGAGGATACTTTTTTTTAGTCGTCTGCGTATGACGTCGACCCGAGGAGAGCAACAATGAGATTGCCTCGTGGGATGGATGATATTGGTATTTTTCGATTATTTGAGAGATGTTTGGCAGTGGTAACGTAGTACACTGCGTATTCGTGTTTTGAGAGATATTTTGCAGTGGTAACAGAGGACACTGCGTGTTCGCGTTTTGAGATATTTTGCAGTGGTAACAGAGGACACTGCGTGGTCGCGTTTTGAGATATTTTGCAGTGGTAACAGAGGACACTGCGTGGTCGCGTTTTAAGAAGTTTTGGAGAAGTGTGGAGTTGTTTTTTATACAACCGATTATGACTATGGTTTTCCGCGTTTCGTGGACCATCTAACGTAATACTATATATGACAAGTAAGAATAACCGATTATGATTGTGACTATCCATGTGGCCAGTGGATGAGTTACCTAAGAACGTACCCGATATGGATATTGAATTGAACCGTTTATGACTATATTACCGTGATGACTGTGACACTTGACGTGTGCATGGCTTGCGTACGGAAACGGCACATTAAATTAACTGCTATCGCCTCGTGGCATCTCATCTATACCGGATTGAATGTTGGAAAGATTTAAGTGTCATGTTATTTGAGATCTAGATTATTGTTAAATGCGAGAAGCGCTATGTAATTCTTAACTCAAGACGAGGGCTACGCGGATTTTGAACGAGAACATCAGACTAAATTATCTTACGGACGCTTCTGTTAGTGTTAATTAAGCTTAACTACGCCGAAATTTCTAGTTGTGATGCACCAGAAATTTTGTTCTCCTATTTAGGTCTGTCATATGTACTGGGGTTGGATAGGATTAGCACCTCATTCAGAGACCGAGGGATGGTATCACATATTGTTCACCCATTGTGAACACTTTTCACCTACCTCTGTGCTTTCCTTTGTTCCAACAGCTATTTTACTGACGTCGACCCGTATTTTGGCCACACCAGACGTTGTTGCCCAGGGTCGAGGACGAGAGGTCATGGCAGACCAGGAGTCCAGATCCACTAATGCCATCGATGCTACTATAGTTATCTTTTCTTGAGTATTATTCATTGTATGTATGCATTCCTGATGACATTCGCACAGGATCAGTGTTGTACTCTAAAATTTTAGAGTTATGATTGTTAATGTCTACGTATTTAGAGGTAAGATTTAATCCTCAGAGAGATATATACTTTTGGACGGAGCCTTAAGATTTTCATGAAGTTTTGTCCATCAATGATACCCGTCCTGTAGGTTTTTTTCAACTTTAGTACTAGTCTTAGTTATTACCTAGTATTCTTAGTTAAGTTAACCTTTCGAGCAATTTCTCGACTCATGCCTTCCCCTTACGATAATCAGTTATATCGTTAAAATTGCAAATTTTAACTGGGGTGGGGGATGTGTCATGATTCGGATGTTGTTAAAACTCACGCAGAGAGTGAGTTGTTGTTGTTTACCAGGGCCATGAGAAATTGGCTGGTGGCCTTGAACGGTCCTCGCCAAATTATAGTTGGTGGGTGAATAAATGTAGGGTTAAACGGTTAGATTCACGCTTGTCGGTTTTAATGTTCGTGATTGGTGGGTGGTGGAGTGGGGGTGAGGCAGGGTGGGGACAGTTGACATTGTTGAGTGTGGCTAGACGGGTTTTTGCGCGTTGACTGGCTGGTGGAATGGTGCAGACGTATTGCTACAATTGAGGATGGTGGGAGGTTTCGACCTGTGGGATAGCTGGGCTGATTGGGCCAGCGGACTGGCACGCTGGGTAGTTAGATAGTATATAACATCGTGTAGCGTTCAGATTTGGGGAATACAGACGAGAGAAGCATCGTTTCGTGAAGTATCTCCGGTTGGCCAGTACCTGAACTGTGTGGTCTGAAGACTAAGAAGTCCTTGCTAACGGACTGACTGAGCTCTAGAAAGAAAGGTCTGAGTGGGCTGACCTTTGAAAGCCCACGCTGCGCTATTTTGATGTTCGCGCCTCTCAGTAGGCGTGAGCAATGGTAATATATCTTAATTATTCAAGTATAATAGAGATCGGAGATAGAGAGAGAACTACAGCCTCATAGGAAGACTAAGGAAACCCCAGCTGGCACTCGACCACGAGTGTCCTGTATGATAGATCTATTGCCATAGTATGATTGGAATAATATAGCACATTGTTGATGAATTGAATAGTGATTGTGCATAAAATATAGTCTTTTGGCAACTGCTTAAATTACCTACAAGCCGAAGAGTGCTTCTGTAGGCTTTGAACGTACTGGGATCTCCTAACATTTAAGCCCATATGATTTATGGAGAGTTTGCCTGGCGACTGGCCAGTGGCGACTCAACTGTCACTTTAAATTGATATCCAGTTTCGTATAATATACCTATTTACTATTGATTGCAGTACCTCCATAGTTACATGAATATCATTGGTTAAGTTATTAATTAGAGTTTTTGGTTTGAATATATACCTCTATTGTCTTTTGTTTTGTTATTAATATTTATGTAAACTATGGCCTGACCGGCCTGACATATATACGCTCTAGTTATTTAGTACTTTTCTTGTGTGGTTGTGTCCGAGTGTGAGTTAGCTGCCTCTCGTGCAGTCGTAACATCCCCAAGACCCTAACTCTGCTCGTGACAACATGAATGAAAAAAGTGATCGAACTCATCTTTCTCGGAAACGAATCTTATAAGGACATACAAAATCTTCTAAATAGAAATAGCATTTCCACATTGGTTACAATTCAACACTATTGAGTTAGATCATCATTTGACCTATGGGCACTATTCAGTACGATGCAATTTATCTTACTTGAACTGAGCTTCAGTGACACCCAACAACTTGGCTAGTGCGCGAGCTCTCATTGAAACTCAGCGTGGTGACCTCACCATCCACCTACCCGCCCCACCAAAGTCTCCTACTGCACGCCAATGTTAGTCCTTTGCACGTCCTTTTTGCCTGACTTCTTTGCTTCCTGCTATCTGTTTCTTTTCCACCCCCCCTACCCCCCACCCCCCCTACCCCCACCCCCCTACCCCCCACCCCCCCACGTCCAACCGCCGCCCCCCCCCCACCACCTCCCATTCCCTTCAAATTCCTGGATTTTATTATTTTTTCTTCACATTTAACTTTTTGCTTACCAATGAATAACTGATTGCAGTATAATGGTAAGTAATCCTCATTGACAGATGCTGAAAATTAAATTGAAGAAGTAATTTTGTAAAGCGAATCAATTCCTCTCCTCTATGGCCTTGACCTGATCGTTTTGTTTAGAGAGGGGGAAAAATTGCATTTCAAGGCTGGTGGTGCGCAGTTTGTTTTGCACAAAGTTTGACTTAGACTTGAACCCCTTTTGTACCAATTGGCGAGACAGACTTCTTTCAGTCTCATCGGTGCGCGAGGTCCCATTAAGCTCCAGAGTCCATAAACGGTGGCAAAGACAGACTTGACTGACGGTCATCCAACTACGGCCCGCGGGCCGGATCCGGCCCGCGACGTCAGTTCATCCGGCCCGCCATGGTACTTGATTTTGTTTGATAAAACTAGGGATATCTAGAGCTCTAGAGTTTTTCTTCTGGCTTGCAAGTATTGAACAGATTGTTTATGCGGCCCGCGCTTGTGAATAAAATTTGGTGACCCCTGGGTTATCTGAAAGTATATGATGAATCTGAAAATCGGCACTGCTCTGCTCTAATGGCATGTTAGACTTATACCAAAAGGTAACTGATGATTCATTGCATTCCTGAGTAAGAGGACTATCAGATAATAATATTATAGGTAAAAAAAAACGCGCCTGTAGCAAAATGTCATAATCCCATAGAATCATAATGGCTTAAGTCACCAAATGACACGAAAAGAAAGTGTTTTCTTAATATCTCAAAAGTGTCAAAAATGACTTATGCCATTATCGTAAAGCATCGTCGATATCTTTGAACTGAGGAGATACAACTTTCTCATCAGCTCAAAGACCCGAAGGCCGGCGTGTTGTACTCCACGACGTGTGAACTGTCAGTAACCTTGACAACAAGAGAGCCCCTACAACTTCTACACCGCCATCCTGTCATCTATATAAAATACTCGAGCTTTTTATGTTCCCTCAAAGCTCTCTAGGTGCAGAAAGAGACACAAAATTAGCAACCGCCTCGCCCTCTTTTTGTACTAACCTCAGAGGGAACACACACGATGGACGAATCAGCGTAACACGTATCGATATCTTTATTCATCGCTTCAGTACACATAATCCTAGAGACAGGATACCGAGACGAATCAATCCATCATATTCCGCCCGTCGACTTGTGCGCGTATCATCCATGTCAGCAATGCAATAATTCGCGCCACACCGCTTCATAATTGAACGAAAAACACGAGTACGCACCGTACTTATAGGCGCGCAATTTGTGGTCAGTGGGAGAAGGAATGTTTCGCCTCGGTATTCTGTGTCTCGGGTATGATACATGAAAAGATTCATATTCTGTGGAAAGAGTAGATAAAATAAGGTGCAAAGCGTGTTGTGAGCAAACGGAGTTCATGATTTTCTGATAAACGAGACAAATTATAACTGATATCAGACAGTAATTCTGTGACTTGTTGGGTCACCCTTAGAGAGATTTGAGTTTCCTTACCTGGACTAGAACATACTTTCCAACAGCAAACAGAACAAGGTCTGTTCTGAGATTATAAGTCCAAGGCACTGTTACTAAAATGAGATAGGGTTACATTGTTACAAAATGAGTATGGCTTGACCAAAAAAAATATAAAAAATAAACGTGTATTCTCTCCCCCCCCTCCCCCCCACCCCCCCCCCCCAAAAAAACGACATGGAGGTATCTCATGTCTGGGTCTGGGATTAGATTCTAAAGTGTTAAATAAGAACTGATAAGATTAGGTAATATAACACAAGATAAGAATAAGTTCATTATCCCATGCGAGAAATTCAGTTTCACATAGTTTTGTTTTAACACGGTGTATAGTTTAACTTGACGCTAAACGGTTCAGGTCAGTGCGTTTCAGTGAAATTCAACTAGTCGGCTTGTGCTTGTGGTCAGACTGAAAATCAATGTCGTGACGTCACAATCCAACTAGTCGGCCGATCAAAACTCGGTTGGTGCTCGAGGTCTCAGTGAAGACTGTTGTTAGGGGGACGTGGTGTCTTACATTATAGAAAGCTATGATCTGTGGCTGAACAGTGAACACACAACTCAGTATTTTCTCTATTTGACTTTGTCATCAGACTACGCCCCCCTAACTACATGCCTCATGGAAACTCCATGTCGTGTCGTCACCATCAAACTCGTCGCTGTCAAAAAATCGGCCGGTGCCCGCCGGGCCCAAGATAAAGTTCTTACCTGAAAAGGGAATATCGATACTGCCACGCACTCTCTCAGTTATTTTTTTTCCCTACAGCCTGGATTCTTTTGCTTGCGGGTGAAACCAATCTATTCGCCTCTCGCCTTTTCAAATGCAATTTTCCACCGCTCTTCAGAACATTCATTTTGCTTTTGAGGTGGGTAAATCTAAATCCTCTCATAGACACAACGTGTTAAGATGAATGGTTACTGTGATTTAATAAACGACTAATCTCTGCCTTGCAATTATGCTTTCTGAGAAAACAACAGCAGGGGACAATTAGTGTAAATGAGACAAGTCCTCAGATATGTTAATCTATTTTAGGTACGTCAGTGGTTTTCATACTAAATTTTATTTATTTACACGTTGGTCTAGGGGCGAGGTGTTCACCTCTCATACCAAAGGTACCGGGTTCGATTCCCAGACGGTGCAGGAGTGTTGGAATTTTGGGATTATTCTCATATTTTCCTGTCCCTGATCTTATGATAGGTAGGAACAAGCGCCTAGTCTTCTCGAATAAGGACGAAAAACTCGGATGGCCCGTATGTACGTTTCGCACGTTAAAGATGCCTTAGCAATTGGAAATCGAGAAGAGCAGGCCCAACCAGGCCGCTGCCTGGGTCAAATTGAAAAAAAAAAAAACCAATAACAAAAACATTGGTCGATGAAACTGTATGGAAAAACAAATATTGACCGCATCAACGTGCTGACTGCACCTAGTGCATTGACTATAGATCTAGAATCTAGATTCACTAGGTGAGAGATTGACCTGTAGCCGTAGGAATTTATACATTTTTGTTTGAAAAAGCTCTGGAATGCACAATCCAGCTGTGCTCAAACCTCTGAATAACTAGGCTACGGCTCTTTTGATTTTTAGACAGATATATTATATGCTTGACTGAGTGAGTACAACCAAGCTTGTAGGTTAAGATGTTCTTCTTCTTGGCTATCCAGATCATATGCTACATCTCGGGCTATGATTTACATATATTATTATAATTATGCCTCTCTCTCTCTCTTTCTCTCTCTCTCACACACACACACACACACACACACACACACACACACACACACACACACACAAACACACACACACACACACACGCACACACACACACCAGCTCCTGGATCTTAATGGGTCTATGGCAAAACCAACTTTCCCTTAGTTCTTTAGCATGTTTTTTTTTGTGTGTGATTTTTTTATAATTGTTATGGGTACACCCTCTCATTGTCGGTTATCTGAGAGAAACTGACTTGCAAAGTTTCCTCTGTCCACACGCTGATTTTTTTTTTTTAACATGACTCATCATGAGCTAAACTAACATGCGTTAAAAAGAGTACTACATAGTTCCCTTCCCTTTTGCTTCTAAGTGACTGACCAATTAATAAAAATGCCATAATGTAAAAACAGCATAAATCATAAATTTATACTTATTATCAAACACTTTCAAAGAAAATAATACAAGTATATGATAATCCGTAAATAACATAAATGGTATTATTTCTGTTTGTATCTTTTAATTTTGATCACCACCGTGAAAAGAGAAAAAACAGCACTGACTAGGCCGTATCTATTACATACAATAGTGTACTGGGCGGGCCTTGCGCTGCCGTACTTTGCCCTACTTTTTCCGCCATCTTGGGGTTTCAATAGTACGCGGCTCGCAGGGCAAGCGAAGAGAACTGTGCGCACTCCAGTGTTATTAGTACCTCCATGAGCAGCTCAGATTGCAGAGACAATAATTCCAACATCAACAGGTACACAGTAACATTCGGTGCGCACCGAGTGTTCTGTCAGATCAACGCGCGCCACTTGTAACATGTCACTCAAAAAATCCCGAGAGCTTTATATAGGATTATTTCATTTTCCGGACCATTCCTCGTCTGGACTTATTTGTATGATTTTACAGATCTGTTTGCTTCACAAGCATGATTATTTAACTTCTTCATGCCAAATTTCAGAAAGATGCAATCAATAGTTTTCGATTCTATTGGTATCAAAAGGGGTTTCTAGTAGTTTTACAAAATAAAATTCTAGTAACCCATCCGGTATGATTAAAAAAACAAACAAAAAATAAGCAACAATACGCTAAGATATTAAACAGGAAAAGACTAACGTCCAAAGAAAATGACCACAAAATCTGAAATTAATAGCACTTTTGTATTGAATAATTATAAAATGCTAATTATTTATTATTGTTCTCTTTGAGCAGTAGGAAAACTGAATCAACCCGTTCCCCAGGCTAGTATTCCAGTTGTCTTTCATGCTGACGTGATCAAGATATTTTAGCTTTACAACTCTATTATCCAGCTAGTTATTTTTTGTATTTGTTTGTATTTTGTATTTTGTATTTGTATACTTCTTTAATCCCATTTGGGAAATTCGACTTTGTGCCATTGCAGCCCAGTTATAACTGGTGCAGGCACATCGTCGCCACAGTGCAGGGCTGGTCGGCGCTTGGAAATCGAAAAGGGCAGGCCGAATAGGTCGCTGACCGGGCAAAATTAAATAAAATTCATCCCTACCACTCTGTCCCCTCCCCCCCTCATCCACCCCCCCCCCCAAAAAAAATCCCCACGAAACGGGGCTGCACTGTGGCGACGACATGCCTGCTCCAGTTGTAACTGGGCTGCAATGACACAAATCCCCAAATGGGATTTAAGAAGTATACTAAAATAAATAAATGAATAAATAAATAAATAATTTTTTAAAAATAAACTACATTAATTAAAAAAAAGGAAATAATATCAAAGGGCACGTCGGCGAGTCAACTGCTCACACCCTTTAAAAAAAAAAAAAAAACGAGGCCTCGCGCACAGACGAGATAGAAATAAGTCTGTCTCTCACTGGTTCCAATGCGTCAAAACTGTCTCGGGTCTGGTGGCTGGAAGAGGGACCGCGCACACTGCGTCTGAGCACATGCAAATCAGATCTGCCTCAGAAGTCGCGACATATCATGCATTCTGCTTGAAAGTAATTTATGTTGGGCTCATCAGTTCCACAGAAAACACTGGCTGGAAGTAAAACTGTGGCAAAAGAGAAAGGTTGTATGGTGCAAAACCTCGGGTAAGAAATAATACAGAAACGGTGAAAAAAAACATGTACAGGAAAAGGAGAGATGAAACGAGCTTTCCATCAAAAGATCTTCTCCAGGCAAAAATTTGAAACAGTATTGTGACTTGGCTTCAACACTTGCTGGGAGCCTGCAGATTTATATATATATATATAATTATATAAAAACTCAGCATACCCCAGATGAATGACATTAGCTTCCCACCCACGACCCATGAGATTCATTTATTTCCACACAGGTGGTTTTGTTTCATCTCGTGAATGTTCTAGTGTACATGAAACAGGGTTAAAAACCTACCTAAATTAGTGAACTTCGGAAAGCCACGTACGTTTATTCAAGGTAGTCGGGCCGGACTGGCTGAGGCGTAAAACTTTTAGCCCGCATTGACATTGCCTAAGGGGTGAACCAGTCCAAGGCTGGAACAGGTGCCAGACTGGTGGCTCGCCGCCTAATTATTATTCAACCCTAAGTCCGAAAGCTCAAATCTTGTCGACGAATTAAAACCGCATTCCACGAAGCATATTATTTACGGCTGTTATTACAACTACATACCTAGCCCAAGGTAGTTTTGTGCTAGGGGCGACTACGTATACGTACCTATCCCTAACCCCGTCCTGATCCTCAACCCTTAATCTTATTGAATCCCTAACCCTGCCCCAACACTTTCAACCAAAACAACAGGAGGAAAAACAAAAATAAAATCTGAAAGAATAATTCATTAAGGCTGTTGTTACGAGGAGTTGGGGCTCTCTAGCTCTGTAGCCACAAAAGGCTTTAAAATGTGTACCCCTAGCACAAAAAAAAAAAAAAAAAAACTTAGGAGACATATACGTTCTACAAAAAGAAAATGTGAAAGAGTAATTAATCATTAATTAATTAACACTGTTGTTAGGAGCATTTCAGGAGGAGCTCTGTAGTTCTGGAGTCACAAAAGGCTTTAAAATACATAAGCCCAGCGCTAAAAACACGGGGGACATACGTACTTGTAACAACATTCAATTTTTTACGTACGTATTTTCTTTAACGCGTACGTCTTGCAGAAGCCGTGCCTACTTTTCATTTCTGAGGTGCGTTTTTCTTACATGCCCCATGGAAATGCCCATGTTAAAATTGTGCGACGCGTGTTTAAAACTGAGGTATGCACGTTTTCTTTCGGGTCCGTAATAATTATGTACGTAAAAAGGCATAGAAATACAGACCATGGAAAGGGGTCTTAATTGTAAAGTTGATACACTGACATTCATGATGAGTTCGGTGCTTAAGGAAGTTGTAGGAGTGTTAAAATTGTGTTGAAAATTCCCCAAAACATAACAGTTGTATATATAGCTATTCCGCAAAACGATGCGACAATTTTTTCCAGGAGCCACTGATTTTTCAGAACGACGCAGAATAATGTCGTAAGACAAACATTGAGAAAACTGACATTTTTAGCCTTATCCCCGTGGAAGAAGTCCTTGAGGTTTAAATGCAAGGGAAAAAGGGGGAGGGGGGGTGGCGAATTGAAAGCAGCAGCCCAATACAAAACATGTTCTTCAAAGCCCCCTTTCCATGGCCGTATTTCTATGCGTTTTAGGTACGTATCACGGATCAATACCAAAGATAATAGAAACAATAAGAAGAGACACGCCTTTCTTCGCGCCTCTATGAAAATCGTGCACACAGTTTGTGCGCCGATTGGTAGCGGGGCCCATGACGTACAACATGAAAAAGAATGCTTGATATAATGAAAAATTAATGATGCTGATTTTTTACAGTGCCACTCCGATTTTTAAAAAAAATAGCCAGAGTTTTCCCACAGCGATTGAAGTTAAAATTACAAAATAAGTGTCGTCAACAAGATTCAATATTTTCCCAATTTGGATTTGTAAAACAGCCTTGTTCATTACTTCAGCGCATTTGCCGTTAGATAGCGGTGCCAAATCTGTGCACGCTAAAAGCGCTAGCTGTCTCAACTTATTATTACTAGTATCTTTGCCTCTACAGCAGGTGCAGAATACATGCGCAATTATTAAATACACATTTTCTTAAATCATTGTTGGCATTTCCGTCGAGCTTGTGCAAAAACGCAGCCCGGAACTGAAAAGTACGCACGACTTCTGCAAGTACAATATAATATATGCATGAAAAAAATAATTTAAAAAACGTATGTAAAAAATACCCTTCGTGGAAAATGGTATTTAAGCCTGGACGAGAGCGTGGACAATGATTCCGTTCATAAAATAAATTACGAGCAGGCAATATCCCAAAAGACCTTGCTGGCGACCTCTAGAGTTCAACATGAATAAGATCAGTGTGTGATATACTGTCATGGATTGCTCGGTCCTCTTTGCCCTGAGGGAAACAGGATAATGGGCTTGAACATAACGTGAGGAATTGAAGCGATGTTGAAAAGATTTAGGGGATTCTTTACGTTGTGCAGCGTTCACAGATAGCTTTCATCTTTTTTCTTCTGAACTTCTCATTTAGCTATCGGAGAAGGAGCAGCTCGTGTCATATATAAATTAGTTGTAGCGCGGTAGGCCGGGAAATAGTGTTTGCCAAAAACGAAAAACAAAAGGGATTACACTGCAGAACAGCAAAGACGACAACAACGGCAAAATTAACAACAAACACAACAACCACAATAACGACAACAACAGCGTCAACTAAAACAACAACAATAACAACAATGAGAACGAAAAACAGCAGCAATAAGAAGAAGAAATAACAACAGTGACAGTCAAAATACGTCAAGTAAAGTGTGAGATTTACTTCTTACGTATCACACCTTCACTTCGTCATCGGTTGACTCATGGTGACCGTCAAAATACGTCAAGCCAAGTGTAAGACTTACCTGTTAACTACCGTAGCTTCATGGCGGCAAAGTTACACTCAAAGTGGCAGTCAAAATACGTCAAGCAAATTGTGAGATTTACCTGTGACCTCTTCATTATTACACTTTCACGTTTTCAGTGTTATAATCTATTGAGATGACAGTATATGACTTGCTGATTAGTGTAGATCCACTTTGGAAAGGATCGACCGTATTAGGGCAAGTACAAACCCATTGACAGGCACATAATGACGTAAAGACAAACATTAATGGACATTTGAGTGTATTTCCAAACCCGCTTCTCCAAGGCTACATTCATATTGCTGCCAAAGAGATCGAAGAGACCAGTTGATACGGAGACATTAGAAATTTTCTATATGGAATTAATGGGCATTACTTTTCAGTGCACCAGAATCACACAGAGGTCAAGGACTGATAGTGTACACTAATTAATGTTTTGGTGTCGCAAAAGCAGCGGATTTTACCACTCCCGGTGACAATCACATAACCTCTGCTAATCAACACAATTTTTATTTGATAATAATGATATTCACTTTTTATTTTGAAATAAATGTACTTCTGTGTGAATTCAGTTTATAAAGCTCTTAGCCTAGTCGTTGAGGGAATGGAGAGCTGTATAAAATGCCATGTTTTATTACTGTGGTTATTATTTGTTATTTCTTCTTGTTGTTATTATAATATTATAATTTATTGGAATATATTGCTCACTGCCACTTTATTATTTATGTTTTTTCACATTGATTTAATTTCAAGCATTAAGAACATTTTTTTTTTTTTTTTTACAAATCAAATTTAATTGCTGTAAATAATTAAAATGAGTCATCGTAAAAATACGAGTACACAATTTGAACTATGAACCAGAGAAGTACAAAGAGGTGACTACATTTTTTTGTTGTTGTTTGTTTGGTAATTTTTTATTAGTAAACCTCCCGAAGCTGCGAAATTGTGGTTTTGATAACCATCTAAAAGATAGAATGCCATAAATAAGTGTTTTCACCGACTCAGGACTTATAGATAATAAAAATAGTCTTATGGTAAAAACGAGATAACAATTACTCGTAATAAGAAAACAACAAAGAACAAATTAATCTCAGGCTTTTGCAGCTGATCACTAAATCTGCCCCAACCAGTAAAGATGTCTGTCAACTGCACAAGGATAAAAAAAAATACATTCTATCCTTCACTTCGTACGAGATATTTATATTTAATATATTAAACATTCAATTAATTTTTTTTAATACGACCGGTGGCCAAAAGTGGGCAGAGACAATGTCGTGATAGGCACGGGTAAATCTATTCAATAATTTAAAAAAAAAAAAAATTCTTTTGACGCTGTTGTTTTTTATTTCACAAATACTGAGAAGGATGATAGGAAAGTGAAGGTATTGATGACAGCTTCACTCATGGAAACTACGGCCGTAAACAAGAGCCAGATGTGGTGACTTGTAAAGCTGGGTTTTTTATATGTACGGAAATGGAAACGGCAACAGAAACAGCTAAAAATCCATCAAATAGTAAAAAGAAATAGTGAGTCCATATGCACAGAAATGGCTTTTCCATACATACGAAGACGTTCTTTCTATTTCATTCCTTGCAGAGTTTGTGACTTTCCCTTGCCGTTTCCGTAAACATGCAAACGCAGCTTAATGTTTTCAAGGACGTCACTTCAGTCATCAGAGACCAGAGTGAGGTTCTGATCTCGCTTCTAACAGAGATAAAGAAAATAACACTAAGACAACGGGTCTTAACATTGGTAAACTATTCCATTAAAAGAGTGTTATCATTGTCATCATTACCCTTGTTGTTGTTATCATTATTATTATGAATAATTATTGTTATTGATTGTTGTTGTTGGTCTTAGTGACCTCCTTTTGTCCCGAGAGGCAATGGATTGTGTACTTGTGGTATTTCATTTCGGGTCGCTGCAGCCGTCTGCCATGAGTGTACAGTCTGATCCCGGAGCATTAGGTTGTGTAACAGTTGCTGCCTTTTGAAGATCTTTGCATCTGGCTCCAGGGTTGTTTCTGCTGACGGCTTACTGCGTTCCTTCTTCTCCTCCTACTGCTCTTGTCTCCGCGTCTTCCTCGTGTGGATACATGTCCCGACAGCAATCATCCGGCTACAGCAGTTTGGGGCTTGGGTTTCCCAGTTTGCTGGATTCATGCTACCCGTCTTCATATCCCGTTTGCTGAAGGGAGGGCCTTCCTGCGGGTGGGCTGCCACTGGCAAGCTCCCCATACACGATGTCCTTGTGGATTTGCCCCTCTTTCATTTGTCTGACATGACCAAACCTGCGCAAGCGAAATTGGGATGGTAGGGCAAACAGGCTCGGCATTCTTGCTTTTGCCAGGACGTCCTTATTATTAGTGGTACTATTTTTATTATACGGTTGTTATTATTATTATGATCTTTATTATCATTAGCAGCAGTGTTATAGTAGTAGTAGTAGTAGTTAAGTAGTAGTAATAGTAGTAGCAGTTGTTACGGGGATGGTTATTATGGAATTATAGTTACGACTGCATTTTGATCTATCGAGAGGTTTTTAGAAATTACTCTTCCATACCATGCCACATATACTAATAACAATTCGAGTAAGTTTTACAAGGACCTTGCAGGGCCACAAATTTATTACTTTAAATTCCCTAACAAATTTCGTCTAGCTTTTACATTCTAAAAGGACAACATCAGCAGCATCAAATGAAAAACACAATAATATATCACTAGAAGTCTCCTCTAGATGCTTAAAAGATTATATCATTCTGACTCATTCACAATTTAATTATTACTTATCTATCTTTCAGATTTAGCCTACCTACTATCTAACAAATAATATCTTAATGTCGCAGACGACAATGCTAACTCAGTTATTTGTGCCTACCGCTTAACAAGGATATAACTCGTCAACACAACTGACGTAGTTACATTAGATCTAGATCTACTCTAGGATGGGCTGGCAATCCCCAGCCTCATCCAGACACATCAATTTCAATTTACAAATGTGTATACCAGACACTCATGCTAGATCTAGTTGCATGTAAAATACATTGTAGTCTTGCATTCTTCGGTAGCACTTCTACTGGAAAATTAAGGTCAGATTCACGTTCATCGTCGAATCCGGAGGTAGAAACTTACGATTGTTCCCTGATACGAGATCAGGGAGCTGGAGATAATAGCAGTAGATGATTTGGTAATAGCGTATGGTCTCATTCCCATGTCTATCAATGGCATAGACATGACTTTAACAGTCTTCTGATTCTCTCAGGCCGAATCCAGCCGACTACCCTCGCAGATGGAAATTTCTGCATGGAGTGAAGAAACGTGGGAATGGCTCCGCTTAAATACTGCTCGGCCATCTGCAAATCCCCAGCCAACTGCCCAAATTTGATTGGTGCATCCATTTCGAGCTCAGCTCGTAGTATTAATAGATTCTATTAATAGTAACAGACAAGGTCAATCTAACATATCAAAACCCTTGCTAAAGTCTCCAAACCCTCTACGTTTTATGTACGAATTTACTCACTCCCTTTTCTCACCCCTGTTAAAGTTTATCAAAATCACGGGGTCGAAAACTGCACCGTCACTGCCCCACTTTCTTTCCATCTCTAAGAAAAAGCGTTACAAAAACAAACTGTCCACGAGAATAGTTCAAGGACATTTGCACTGGCTAAAATCAACGCGACCCTGAAATAAACAAACCGTGACCCAGCACGGCAATTCTAGTCCTAACCCTGACATATCCCCCACCCCAGTGAAAATTTTAAATAAAATTTACACGATAGGATCCAAGAAATCCCAAAGTTATTGTGGTAGGGGCTTAAGTAGTACTGTAGAAAAATGAGCCTTAAGCTTGAGAAGAAAAATCTAACTAAGAACGTGCATATTGGATGGACAAAAAGCATACAATTATTGATGCCACGTTCTATAGAATCTAGTCTATCTAAACATTCTTACTGCACCAATCAAAATTCTGAGGAACATCTATAATAATAAATGAGTATATCACTGTATACTGCTGGATTAAAGTATAACTATTATGAAACAATGAAGCCTTACTGAAGGAATAGGCTCATAATTATCTAGTCAACACACACAATTGCTGCTTATATACACATTCACACACAATATATTGTTAATTAAAATACTGTGGTATCCAATGGCAGCAGTAGCTCTGGTAGCTTGGTTTGCCATGTCTCCATCTCATTGACCCGCTGACAAGGGCGTCAGGTTTGCCAGAAGTTCAGGTCACAGTCAGGAATGACGCTGGTGGAAAGAGGATATTCACAAAAAAGGATTGTAAAATTGGTTCATAAAGTAATGAACAAGATAAATGTGAATCCATCCACCGTCTAGAATTGAGGCGGACAAGCACTATCCAACCCAATACAAGACACAACACTCTTTAATAGGAAATTAAATGAGACGTGACAAAATATCAGCTTGGGAATTGTCACCGCCAGGGATAGCCCGGATAACAAACCGGTATTCCTGGAGTGCAAGACTCCACCTCGTTAATCGAGCATTTTTAGCCCTGTTAGCCTTCAAGAATAACAACGGACGATGGTCCGTTTCAATTATAAACTCGGACATGAGTAGATATCGCGAAAATGCGTTTACAGCAAAAATGATAGCGAGGCACTCTCGCTCGATAATTGCATAGCGGCATTCCCTATCTAGCAACTTGCGGCTGGCGTATAGACATGGCCGCAAGGTATCGTCTCGTTCCTGTAATAACACAGCTCCCAATCCCTTGTCCGACGCATCAGTGCGGACAATAAATATTTGGTTTATATCTGGCAGTATGAGAATGGGGGAAGTGGAAAACAGTTGTTGAACGGTACGAAGTGTATCAGCACATTCGGTTGTCCATTTGACTTTATTAGGAAAATTCTTTCTTGTGAGGTCCGACAACGGAGCTGTAAGCGAAGAAAAATTTGGAATGAATTTCCTATAATAGTTAAGAAAGCCCAATAAACTACGAACTTCTTTCTTAGTTCGAGGGGGTTGGAGCTTTAAGATGGTAGTTATCTTCTTGTCATCAGGAGTCTGAACGCCGTGGGCAATTGTATGGCCCAGAAAATTAATTTTATTATATCCTAAAAACACCTTACTGGGTTTCGCCGTAAGGCCAGCTCGACGAAGGGCAATAAAAACTTGTCGTAGGGCTGCGATGTGGCCCGACCAATTGGTTTCATAAATACAAATGTCGTCAAAATACGACAATACGGAATTCATACCCTGGAGCAATATTGTCATCATACTGGGCGAAAGTGGCAGGGGCTGTAACTAACCCGAAAGGCATATAGCGCCACTGCATAAGACCCAACGGAGTCTGAAAAGCGGTATATTGCTTGCTATTCTCATCAAGCGGAATTTGCCAATAGCCTTTGGAAAGGTCAATTTTCGAAAAAAATCGTTGCCGTCGCTAACTGAGCAAAAAGATTCTCCTGGTTGGGAATCGGTTCAGCGTCATATATCGTAACCTCATTAAGTTTACGATAGTCAATACAAAAACGCACGGTATCATCTTTTTTTTTCACTAAGACGATGGGTGAGTTATATGGGCTCGTCGATCGCTCTATCACTCCCAGGTGAAACATGTTACGTACCTCGGTTATTATAGTCTCCTGTGCGTGCAGCGGACGCGGGTATGGTTTAACAAAGACGGGTATATCCGTCTTTAATCTTATAACATGCTGTACTAAAGAAGTATTACCTGGTAGATCAGTAAAGACTGTAGTAAACTCGTTAAGCAAATCTCTTATATCTTGTCTTTGCGATTCAGATAAATCTGGATTTATATTTACATCCGAAGTGTTTTCAGAAGATCGAAGTGCGGGGATTGAATTCTCAATCTTAATAGGATCATCATCGTCAACTGAAACCAAGGCCGCATTGGCCTGGGCAACCACATTTCGGCGATTATTCTGTCGATTATCATCGTCGGACAGGTACTGCTTTAACATATTTATATGGAAGACTTTGTCCTGTCCCCGAATCTTGATAAGATAATTTACTCGAGAAAGTCTCTTTAGAACTTTAAAAGGTCCCTTCCATGTAAGAAGGAGTTTATTTTTCGTCTCCGGAAGGAGAACAAGAGTTTGGTCTCCGACGGCCAAGGTTCGCAATCGGCTACCTTGATCACGATATAGTTTATAAAGACTAGCATGCGCAGCTGAAGATTTCTGTGCGAGCTGACATGCGTTAAGAATTCGATGCCGCAAGTCTACAACGTATTGATATGCAGACCGCGTATCATTGTCGTCGGTGTCTGATCCGGCGAATAAATCATGGAGTATGGCCATTGGACCACGCGGCTTACGACCATACAATGATTCGAAGGGGGAAAAACCCGTCGATGCGTTCGGTAGTTCTCGGTATGCAAAAAGAATAGCGGGGAGTTGTCGATCCCAATCACTCGGCTTGTCGGCCGAAACTCGTGCAAGCATCGCTTTCATGGTAGCATTCCACCGTTCACAGCAGCCATTAGACTGTGGGTGGTATGGAGATGTCAATCTTTGTTTAATCCCGACCAATTCCAAGACTTTCTTTAAAAGTTCAGAGGTAAACTGTGGACCTCTGTCCGATAAAATTTCAACCGGGAACCCAAGACGCGAAAAAACAGTAATAAGGGCCTCAGCGACATGATCAGCTGAAATGTCTTTTAGCGGAATGGCCTCTGGCCAACGGGTTGCGTAGTCAATGACAGAAAGTATAAAACGATGTCCTCTGTCTGACTTGTGTAGGGGCCCAACTATATCTACGGCAACGCGCTCAAATGGTCTGGAGACCATAGGCATCTCCTGCAGAGGAGCCCGCGATGAGTACGTCTCTGACATACGTCACATGTTGATACGAACCGGTTTACATCTGCGTAAATACTGGGCCAAAAAAATTGCGATAGTATTCGAGACTTAGTTCTGGCCTTTCCTTGGTGACCCGCCAAGGAAGTGTCATGCGCGAGACGAATAATGTCGCGACGAAAAGATCTCGGTACTACAAGCTGCATAACGGTCTCTCGCTTACTCCGAAAATTACGATATAATAAGTCATCTTTAATAAGAAACTTAGAGGTATCCGGTGCGGTAGGATCAACCTTAGCAAACAACTGTTTCAATGTGGGATCTGAATGTTGCTCATCATGAAATGCACTAGACGTTATGTTCACTTCAATAGTAGGATTACTCAATGGACTGTCTGCTCGTCGACTCGATTGTAGGCGTGTTGTCGCACAAGCAACACTCTCATCCTCAGTCCAAATTTCCAAGTTACCGATAGGAAACTTATTTACTTGAGGTACATTCCCTATGATTATATCAGCCACGGGATTAGGCAGTACACATGCGGTAACAATACCTGTGAGAAAAGGTGTATCAATATAAACTTCTGCAAGACGGAATCGCTCTACAGATCCGCCAAAAGTAATACAAGTTACATCCTTGTCCAAAAATTGTGTTGGACGGACTAGTGACTGTCGAACGCCGATAGTCGTGCATCCGGAGTCACGTAGAACAGAAGCGCGAATCGCGTTCACGCGGCCCTGGTAAAATGTTAATTCACCCAGTTCATGTAGGGCGGACATGACTGGAATAGCTTTTGATTGTCATGAAGATTCAGAATGACCGTCAGTCTCATAAGGTGTAGATTTAACCGAGCAGGCATTTGTTGATTCCATTTTCACGTTACAAAATTTTTGTACGTGACCTACCCTATTACACCTAAAACACATAATACGATTAGGATCGTTTCCACGATAAGGAAGACTCTGCGGTGTATCATAATCATGATTATTATCAAAATGGACTCGTCGCGGCGGTCCCTGAGGCCGGTTATATTGTTGGCCTGGATAGTTGCCACGATAATATGGGCGAGGCTCGTAAAAAGAATAGCTCTGGTATCCTCGACGCGGGGATACATTACTTCGATTCGGGAAATATCTCTGTCTAAAAAAAGGCGGCTCTGATTGAGAGCGCGGATTTGGGGCCTGACGACGAGTCGGCCTTGAACGATCGTGTCCGGTTGGCGCTCCTTTGCCCACGTTGGCATAACACGGTGCTATAGTTGAAGGCTTTGCCAAAGGACGATTTGGGTGGGCGGACGCGTAACGTTCCGCGCACGATGTGATTTCTTCAGAGGATGTCGGTGCCCTCTCTTTAAGGTGGGCAACCAAATCGGAATGACATGCCGTATAGATTTGGTCCTTTAAGACCAAATCATAAAGTTGGGAATAATTTCCGGTAGTCACGTTCGCGAGCTCGATCCAGCGATCTAAGTAATGTTTCAGCCGATTCACATAAGTTGAGAAATTTTCAGATGGCTCAGGTTTACATGCGCGAAATCTCTGATGAAAGCCATCCTCGGTATGCTGGAATCGCTTAAGCAGTGCTGTTTTAAGCTTGTCATAGTCGTTGGCATCCTCTACTTTGAGGCTATGAAATACCTCCAGAGCCTTACCTGTTAGTAAATTAGACAGGCATGAACTGTACATCGCCTGCTGCCATCCGACGCATTTAGCGTGTAGCTCGAACCGATGTAAATATGCGTCGATCCGGTCGAGTTTTTCATTAAACGTAGGCAGCTTTGGTTTGGTAGCATAAGTATTGGTGGCAGTAGTGGGGGTTACAAGCGATTCTCGCTCTAACTTCTTTATGGCGAGTTCATGCTGCCTTTCCTTTTCTCTCTCTCTTTCTTTTTCTCTTTCTCTTTCTTCTTTTTCTCTTTCTCTTTCTCTTTCCTTTTCTCTCTCTACTTCTTTTTCTCTTTCTCTTTCTCTTTCTTCTTTTTCTCTCTCTCTTGCTTCTTTTTCTCTTTCTTTTTCTCTTGCTGCTACCCGATCCTCACGATCTCGGTCTTGCTGTACTTGTCGTTCGCACCACGAGGCGCGTTCTTCTTCTGGTATACCCAGAGCTTTGGCAGAGTCAATGTATTTGAGAAACTCGGCCATGATATGTTAAAGTCTGTAACTAGTAAGTATTTACCTACTGTTAAGGTATATCGCGGTATCAATATTATTATCTCTAACAGTTATTCTCTGTTAATATTAACTCAGTGTCTTACGTTAGCACTGCTTCGCGAAAAGAACGTTCTATCTCTCTCTGTAAATTGCAGGCAGTGTGTCTTCCACTGCAAAAACTTTATCTTTCTCTCTCTGAATATGAATTCTAGTAAGGCAGTGCCGTCTATCCGTTGCTCCCACTGCAATAAAATATATATATCGCCTTTAATGCGATAAATTAATGTCTTGAGTGATCACTCTCAAAATTTATATCGTTGCGAACCAGTGTCCTCTGTTATCACTGTGAAAAATGAATCGCTCTCTCAATGCGATGAATCAAAAATATATCTCTCTCTCAACGCGACAAATTTGAAATATCTCTCTCTTCTGAAAACGCGGACACGCAGTGTCTTCTGTTACCACTGCAAAATTATTCTCTCTATCTTCAACGTGAAATTGTCACGTGAACAAAAAATTTATTATATCTCTCTCTCTCTCTCATATGTCAATACCAGATTACAATTCAACGTGGTTTTAGCACGTGAAACACCTCAGGCATATATTGTAAACATAACAATGTTAGTATAGTAGTTTAAAGTTTATAAGGAAGCAAAAAGAAATACAATTAACAAGACGCTATACTGACAAGTAAAACGAACGATAACAGACCCTACAAGTCCTAACCTATATTACAGAAAGTTTAAGAAAAAGACAGGAGAGACATCTTCCTAAAGAAAAGTGAGGAAGTAAGAAAAACGCCACAATCTATACGAATAATGGATCCCTAAAAGAACTATTCACAGTGAAGCAAATCCCCCCGAGTTATAAATAGCCACCAAGGCACTCCAATATCCTTCGAAATGGCAAAGAAGATATGCTATACTATGACCCCAACCAACCTCCCGCTCTTAAACTAAACATATAGTAAATAGTAAAATAGCCTGGAACCCACACAGAGCGGAAAGTACGTCGCCCTCCTCAAGACTGTTAGATAGATGGTTCACTTAACTTTGTTTTTGAGGTATTCCGATGATAAGTATCCTCAAACCATAGCTCCAATCCAAAAAATACGTTTCTGTCTCAGGTAGATCTGTAAGGTGAAGAGTATCCCTCGCCGGTGTCGTCGGGTCAATGGGATGTTGAGTTGACCATATGAAATTGAAACAAAATGTTAAATTAATACCAATTGCCTAAAATCTATAATGAAAAGGACCTGAAAACATAATGTTACAACAGTACAATATCAAATAATGGAATAAAAATACAATAGGTTTTAAATAATTTATCTATGGCATGGCGTTGTTTAAGTTCTTTAAGGGTCCCTCTCCAGTGTTACGGGGATGGTTATTATGGAATTATAGTTACGACTGCATTTTGATCTATCGAGAGGTTTTTAGAAATTACTCTTCCATACCATGCCACATATACTAATAACAATTCGAGTAAGTTTTACAAGGACCTTGCAGGGCCACAAATTTATTACTTTAAATTCCCTAACAAATTTCGTCTAGCTTTTACATTCTAAAAGGACAACATCAGCAGCATCAAATGAAAAACACAATAATATATCACTAGAAGTCTCCTCTAGATGCTTAAAAGATTATATCATTCTGACCCATTCACAATTTAATTATTACTTATCTATCTTTCAGATTTAGCCTACCTACTATCTAACAAATAATATCTTAATGTCGCAGACGACAATGCTAACTCAGTTATTTGTGCCTACCGCTTAACAAGGATATAACTCGTCAACACAACTGACGTAGTTACATTAGATCTAGATCTACTCTAGGATGGGCTGGCAATCCCCAGCCTCATCCAGACACATCAATTTCAATTTACAAATGTGTATACCAGACACTCATGCTAGATCTAGTTGCATGTAAAATACATTGTAGTCTTGCATTCTTCGGTAGCACTTCTACTGGAAAATTAAGGTCAGATTCACGTTCATCGTCGAATCCGGAGGTAGAAACTTACGATTGTTCCCTGATACGAGATCAGGGAGCTGGAGATAATAGCAGTAGATGATTTGGTAATAGCGTATGGTCTCATTCCCATGTCTATCAATGGCATAGACATGACTTTAACAGTCTTCTGATTCTCTCAGGCCGAATCCAGCCGACTACCCTCGCAGATGGAAATTTCTGCATGGAGTGAAGAAACGTGGGAATGGCTCCGCTTAAATACTGCTCGGCCATCTGCAAATCCCCAGCCAACTGCCCAAATTTGATTGGTGCATCCATTTCGAGCTCAGCTCGTAGTATTAATAGATTCTATTAATAGTAACAGACAAGGTCAATCTAACATATCAAAACCCTTGCTAAAGTCTCCAAACCCTCTACGTTTTATGTACGAATTTACTCACTCCCTTTTCTCACCCCTGTTAAAGTTTATCAAAATCACGGGGTCGAAAACTGCACCGTCACTGCCCCACTTTCTTTCCATCTCTAAGAAAAAGCGTTACAAAAACAAACTGTCCACGAGAATAGTTCAAGGACATTTGCACTGGCTAAAATCAACGCGACCCTGAAATAAACAAACCGTGACCCAGCACGGCAATTCTAGTCCTAACCCTGACAGCAGTATTGGAATTGTTATTAATATTCTTATACTTGTTATTATTATTAGTAGTAGTAGTAGTAGTACTGTTATTATTATTGTTGTTGTTTTATTGTCATCATGAAATAATATCAAGTTGACGAAGTGCACACCCAGAGCCAAAAAATGAATAATATTAAAAACATAAGGCAAAGATTCAGTTAATATTTTCATCATCACGGTCATTGTTATTATTATCGAGTTAAGTATATGGGCACTTGGATCGACTTACCACTCGTTTCCCCCTGCTTTATTAGTGTACAGAAATGATACACTTGAAGCCAGTACTGTGAATTAATTAAACAGTTGTTAGTCTGCTGAACCATCTCTTGAAAAATGAGAGGGAAACACATTTTAAGAGTGGAAACTTGAAACAATGCGTTAAGTAGAGGTTATTAAGTTTCCTACTAGCCAGCTCGGTGGATACGGTATGGTTCACAACACATAATGGGGGAGTAATGAACTTGTGACTAGAAAGCTAAATTGGGGAGAAATGCTTACAAGGTGAGAAATGAAAGCAATTTCTCTTTTGCGCCGTTTAAGTTTGGATGACTGAGAAAGAATGAGTGCGAAAAGGAGAGAGAGATAGAGGGCCGGGGGGGGGGGGGGAGGGAGAAACAGAAGGAAAGAGAAAGAGAGAGAGAAAGAGGGCAGGACAGAGAGAGCTTCACAGACAGACAGACAGAGCCAGGGAAAAAGAGAGACAGGGAGAGATACGGAGAGAGACAGACAGACATACAAAGACAAAGAGAGACAGGGACGAAGAAAGAAACTTACAGATAGGCAAGCAGGCACAAGCGCACAGAGGGAGAGAGAGAGAGAAGAAATAGAAATAGAGACAGTATGGGAAAAGAAAAGTGAAAAAGATAAAGAAAGAGAAACCAGAGAGAGAGAGAGAGAGAGAGAGAGGGAGGGAGAGAGAGAAAGCTACTAAAAAAGACATTTCCACAGGCGTGCTGGAGAGTCTTGAAATCTTTATTTCTTGGGTGGCACTTTTGACCATCTTGTTTGCCCGAGTTATATGCTAAAGCCGGGATGAAGCATTATTATACATCCAGAGATATCATCTTACTACAGATGCCAGAACGCCATCTTATGCAACGGAAAAACAACAACAGCAGCAGCAGCAATAAAAACAACACAAAAAACAACAACAACAACAACAACACTTTCAGAGAGATTGACTGGCTCAATAGACATCAGCAGATTCCTTGATTGGGAGATTTCGTGCCTAAAGAACGAGCGATCTATCTAGATTATCTCCAGGAACACATGCTGTGCCACTGTAAAAAAAGGGCAGATTGTTCTATTATAAAAATCGGGTGCTGGCCAATTATACATCTGAAGTAAAACCCATTGCTATAGATCTTCCTAGGCTGGGAGCAGAGTCGGATTCAGATCTTGGGGGTACCCTTTAGGTTCGATGGGCCTTTTTTACTCAGAATTAAAATGTACGGTAAATCACCAGATTTATACATTGAAGTCCGTTTATTGCACATACTTGGAACTGGCAAGTTATACTTTAAAAAGACGGGTTAAATGAACTATACATCTGAAGTACATTATATGCTTGTATACATGCTTCACATATTGCTTCGGGTGTTTGGTCTGGAACATGTTCAATAGATCTCACTACCCTCTAGTATTGGGAGTAAAAGTGGTTATTTTATCGCAAGATTTTTTTTTAAAGAAAGCAATTTTTTATTACAATATTTTCAGAGCAGCCCGGAGATTCACCCCGGCCCGGATTTCAGGTCCCTTTGGCTGGGCCTGAACAGGCGTTTGGACAACCTTCAGTCTACACTTCCATGAATGTACGTGCCTTATAGGCCTTGGGACGAAAATCTAGGCTGGTCTGTGTATCAATTTTCTTTATGGACACCATAGAGGAAATCTAAATATGGTTTATATAATTATGTCTTCTGTCAGTCTTAAAATTAATGTGCTCATTCCTTGTAAAATATGGTTTATTTCGGGTATTTCATTGTATACAACACTCCCAAGTTTCGTTTTTCCTCAAAGTTTTTTTTTTTTTTTTGGCGTTTGCATACAAACACCGCCCTTTTAGTGGTGTGAACGAACCAAATTCAGTGTCGTCTGGCACCATTTACTATCCTTTCTTATAAAATTAAAACAAAATTTACTCAAAGATGCGCAATATTTGAAACTAGATGACTTACCGGGCATTGCCGGGAATAAACAATCATGTGCTCCCCACCCCCCACCCCTCTCTCTTTCTCTCTCTCTCTCTCTCTCTCTCTCTCTTTCTCTCTCTCTCTCTCTCTCTCTCTCTCTCTCATATAATAGAAGTAATAAACTACTTAACTACAGTCTTGCTTCAGAACTCATGCGCACCAGAACACTACGCACCAAACTGAACGCTTGATACTTTTTATGACATGCACGGTACTATGATTATATACATGTATTACGAAACAAATATGCAAAAATACAGATGTTACATAGCAATAAATATTGGTTATTTTTTTAAAATACATGCTTGAAGTAAACAACTTTTAATTATAGCTATCATCTTCCTTATCTCAATTGCCACCTTCCTGCCAAATTTAAGGCCTGAAGAGTGTATAGTTTGGTCAGTTAGTCATGCCAAAAGTTGCGAGTTACTGAAATATATAATAGATGACAACATTGGTTATTTGTGCCTGAAATCTCCATCAGAACTTGCATGCAAAACACACAAATTTTCACTTGGGAAGGCGTAGCGGAGTGACTTGTTCTGCAGCTTTGGTCCGACGGCCTATTATGGATGGTCCCAGAGACTTGACAAGTAGGAAGGTCTGTTTTTGTCACCGGCTTGTGGTGACTTTAGTAAACTTGTCACCGGCTTACCAGTGTTTGGATCCAGCACGGCAGTGACATTAAACTGAATCGCAGACCTGGCCAATCAGTTTGAAACGAATCCTATCTAGCTGGATTATTGTTTTGATTTTATTCGTTATTCACCCGTTTTTGACCATACTGTGTAATTGGCTGGATCGCAGCCAATCAGAATTGATCAATTCGTCACTATATTGAAATATCATCAATGATATCATCATTATCATCAGCATGATCATCGTTATGAATATTTATGAACGATAACATTTTATTTTTCATCCAAGGAAATCATAAGAAACACATATAAATCATGTCTAAATTTTCCCTATCGGCGAAACTAAAGAATATGTACGCATCAGCTAGGATCTTCTTCTCATAGCCCACATTAGATGTTTAAATATTCCTACAACTCATGTCACTGGAGACAATTAACTAAAACGAATATAATTATCTAGATCTAGTTATTGCCATACATGAAAAGGGCAGGTATGCTCTCTCAGAAACTCTAGCGGGTCTTTCAAAACCTTTGTTCTTGTGTGTTCCAACTCTACTTTTTGCACAACTCAGAATTTCGACGTTAAACACTTGCGGCAAAAAGTTGTTACGATAAGGAGTTAGAATAAATCGGAACTGTGAAACAGCTTCATAAGTGCCACAATACATTTTAAACACTGCCAAAGTGTGCATTTTTTTGTTTTCAGAAAATGGAGAAAGAACAAACAAGAACTCACTTTGGTGGACGCATCTGGTAGCATCTTTGTGTCCTATTATTCTGTTCTATTCTGTCGATCGACTTGCTTTCTCCTACCACAATATGGCCATTATAGAGCAGACTTGCATTCTTAAACTCAAACTCAACGACCCTTGAAACTTCACCCTCCCGTAAGCTTTTCACGCCCTGTGAGCACCGCCCCCCCCCCCATCCACAACCTTCCAGTGTATGTGCTATAGGGAGGGGCCCCATACTGATACACCATCGCCCTACTCAATTCTGGTCAACCAAGACTAGCTTCAGCTCAGCCTCAGTGACTGACCGCAGATTGAAGTCATCAGTCCATCCTCAATCAAGATAATGCTGACAAAAACGGCCTAAGTCAGATCTAGGCCAAAACTGCACAGACATTTCACGTTCTCCTTGAGGTCAACTCCTTGAGGCCAACCTCAGCACTGCCGTTATGAATGAAAAATAGTCGCTCCGATTCCTTTCCCGAAATAATGCATTTAAAAAATCCATCTCTTTTTCTGTCTCTTTCTCCTGTCTGTCCGTCTGTCTGTCTCTCTCCCTCTCTCTCGCTGTCTCTCTTTCTCTCCCCCTTCTCTCTCTCACACACACACACATGGTCTATGATCGCAGTTACAAACATGATATCAAGGAAAATATGGAATCCAATTTAAAGAAAAATAAAAAGATAAGGCAAAAGAATTTCTTTCATCAGAGGAAATTAGAAATCAGTCGGTGTCTGTCAGTGCCCAGGGGCTGCTAAGAGTTTTGACGTGTTTATCCCGGGACATAGGCAGAGCAGAGCAAGTGTTAACTGAACACTTACGCGGCGTCTTACACCAATTTTGAATGACTAGCTGAAAGAGGCCGTAAATGATGCAAAATTTGACTTACCGAGTTTTGGACAAAACGCTCTTCAATTTCATTTGGACGACTCGTTATACAACTGAACTCCCTAGTGAGAAAGTCTTTGTATTCTTTTTCAGAGCATGAGATTCTTTAGAAAAAGAAAAGTGTAAGAAAAGAAGACTTGAAACTTTTGAGAGAACGATACCACAGAAGGTCTGCAGAGGATAAGAACCCCAGCCAAACGTAAACAATAATCTGTCCTTTACTGCGTTCCACGGTATGGGGCCGGGTCACTCCCAGATCACTAAGCAATAGTAACTGATCAGGAAAACGTAATGAAAGTCACAGTGTGGCCGTGTAGCCAAAACTGGTTTCTTTTTTCTTTTTCTTTCTTTTTTTGTTTCCACACCAAATTTTTAGTCAGTTTTAGGTTCCGGGTTAGAGTTAGTGTTCGGGCTAATTATTATGTTAAATGTTATTACAAGTACACGTAGGTCCCCCAAGTGTGTTTGTTTGTTAGTTTTTTTGCGCTAGGGGTTCGTATTTTAAAGCCGTTTTGTGACTCCAGAGCAAGACAGCTCCTCTTGAAATGCTTCTAACAACAGTCTTCATTAATTATGATTAATTTTACTTTCAGATTTTCTTTTTGTTTTCCTCCATTTTTGGGGGGGGGGGGGTTGAAAGGATATGGGAATAGGGTTAGGCATTCGATAAGATTTAGGGTTGAGGATAAGGACGGGGTTAGGGATATGTACACGTACGCGCCCCTAACGCAAAACGCTAGGAATGGGAACGCACTTATTAACAACAGTCTATGACGCTTTGCAAAGATGACCTCAATATGGTGTTGGCAAAATACCGGGATGATTTCCTACAATAGCCGGAAACACGTCACGAAAAGACCGCAAGTCTTTCCGCCACATGGAATAAACAACGATTACTAAAATGCATGTAATATTATTTGAAATGATTAGAAAACAGAGCTGTTTTTCATAGGTTCCCCCATGCATTGACAAAACAGTGTCTGTAACACAGCGAAACACACATTTTGAATAGTTATTAATACTAGGTAAATTAAGATACATCCAAGATTTATAATTCAAATTAAATAGGACAGAATGTTTAACTATTTGAGTTACAGTGTGTGTTCATAGTGGTGGCCTTTCTGTGCCAGACACTTATAACAACACAGCTCAGCAAACAGCATCAGACAATAAATTTCCCTAGACCAGTATTATAATAATAATAGTTCGTCCATCAGGTATGATGATGACCTTAACAACACCAGAGGAATAAAGAACAGAAATTGTTGAGAATTTCAACACATGGACAATAAAGAGAACTAAAGGACACAGAGGACAGAATGGAAAGACTGTTCTTTCATGACTTATGGCTTCTCATGTGACTGATAAGTCCTATTTTTGCCCTGCAGACCCTTCCGCATAAATGACAAGAGTGCTCCGTTGGTTCAGTACCACTGGGCCTTTTCTTGCGCCGTTCTCTTTTTTTGATAGCCTGCTGGACTCTGTCAGCTTCCCATGCTTTGCTGCCTCTGGTAAGGGCCGCCCTCCAATTTGCACGATCAAGCGAGAGCTTTTCCCACTCACTCACATCAATGGCAAAGGCCTTCAGTGATTGCTTGAGAGTGTCTTTGTAACGTCTCTTTGGGGCCCCAACATTCCTCGTTCCATTGGAGAGCTCAGAGAAGAAGATTTGCTTAGGGAGTCTGGAGTCGGGCATTCTGACAACATGTCCTGCCCAACGTAGCTGAATTTTTTTCAGGTGGCAGAAGATGCTCAATTCCTTGGCACGATTGAGGACCTGAGTGTCTGGAATTTTATCCTGCCATTTGATCCTTAGGATCTTTCTAAGGCAGGCCAGATGAAAGTGATTTAGCTTTTTGTATATTTAACTATTTGAGTTATAGCGAGTGTTCATACTGGTAGCCTTTACGTGCCAGACAATAATATTGTAACAACGCAGTTCAGCAAACAACATCAGGCAGTCCATTTGTCGAGACACCTCTTATTTCTCATGATTGTATAATATTATACACTGTTATCATCAGATACTCCGCTTTGAAACTGAGCCCTTCAGCTTCCAATCTCCAACCATCAAAACAAGAATACAAATCAAAATAACCTTTTTGTTAATTAAAGTTTCTCCTTAACAACGGCAGTCATTAAAAAAGGATTGTAATAATACTCCAAATATAACAACACAAAATAATTATATAGACATAACAACAGGGTGGCTTATTCATGACAATGTATTATAATTCAAAAGATGTGCTGTAATCAGAGCTTTCTTAAATGGCTGTAATCAAGCTCCGATATTTTATTCAATATTTTTTACTCTAGAATTCGAATTGTTTACGAGCATCAACCCACCCTGTTTTGCAAGTTGCTAATGGATATAGGAAATAAAAATATAAATCTAGATCTAGTATTATGTCTGGTGATGTTTAATTGTGAAGTATCCATGGTAACGGAGATTTTAATCTTTTAAATTGCGATGTATCTGACCAGAAGGCTTTTTCCTAAAACATAGATGTAATTGTAGATCTGCGTATTTCTGAACGGTCGATCATGATGTTATTTGATTATCTTCTTGGTGTCTTAATTACTATAATTTTAATTTTACTCTTTCCTTTTGGCTTGAAATTGTGATGTCTCTGACAAGATGTCTTTTTTTTTTTCTTTTCTTTTTTTTTTCTAACCTAAAACATAAATTTAATTGTTGATCGATCTATTTCTGATTTGTGCCTCATGATTTCCTTTATCTTCTTGATGTCTTAATTACTGTTTTACCCTTTCTCTTTCCCTTCAAATTTGGATTTTTAGACATAGAATTCGCTTCTTTCTTTTAGTCTAATAAACTACATGTAAAAATCTCCATGATGTTGTTATTGTGTCTGTGTTGCTCTAAGATTTGCACTTGCTTTTGTTTTTAAACCACCCACATCCAGCCGAAGTTAAAACTCTTGTGTCAACTGTCGGCACACAAACGTTTAACCCCCCCCCCCCCCCTTTCAAAAACAAACAAAACAGCAGCACAAAATCAACAAAATCATGCAAGGGATAAGGTTAAAGGTGAGTTCCGCTGTTATATAAGAAAAGAAAAATAATTAACACAAATGTTTAGGCCCAAAAATTAACCTCAAATGCCTGATGGCCTCAGCAAACATTAATTTATTATCTTAAATAACAATCCCTCTGTGGTCCTTTGTTAAACTTTTAGTTCAAAATATCGCATTTTATATCGGGCTGTCGAAGTTGTTACTGAGGTATTGCCCTCTCACACAATCCCCCACCCCCTCTTCCAACAAATTCTAGCAGGACAGGAGGTTTATTTATAGGATTTTTTAACATCAACATACAGTACGTAAGCTGTTTGGCCACCAAGGTCCCCCCCCCCCCTTCCCGCTTCCCCTCAACCCAATCTTCTCCCATGCGGGGAAATTTTTTTTTCATATTTTCTATAAGATTAGACTCCCACGTGTGTGTCCCAAGCCAGATGGGTATTTTGTGACCTTAGATGAAATTTGGAGATGATCGACTGATAAAAATACGGGCTTCAAGCTGTAAATCAAGTGACTCCTCACAGGGCAGAAAATTGCACGTTTCAGCATGTTGGCATGTAATTTTCTTTGACAACGAAAGTGTTGACAGGGATAGTTTGCTCCTGGCAATTTATTTTTGTTGTGTTTGCCAGATTCTTCAAGCCCCTCCCTCCACCTTTTCAACAAAAACAAAAACAACCTGACACAAGAATCCAATAACAACAGCAAGAACAAGAAATGGACTCGGCTGTTCTTTCTGCAATAGACTAAATAATCAGATTTTCTGGTAAACTCGTACACATCGCTAATTTCCTTGCACGGGCGGCCTTCTTAAAGATGCACTGATTTTCGAATATTTTTTTTATTGAAGGCAAAGGTTGGACTTAAGCTTGTTAAACTTGGAAAGTTGGGTTTTCAGTGGGCTGATTAGTTTACCTTACTCATTTTGGCTACGCTTTACGAGCACAGCCAAAATTATTGTTATTATTACCTTTATTACCATTATGGTCAATCGATCAAATTAATTTATTGTAGAGAAAGAAATAAAATAGAACAGCAAAAGATAGAAGCAGTAAAATGAGTTGGCACGGGCACCACAGTTGTTACTATACGTATATTAATATTTCCCGGCTGTTTAGCATTCTAACTTGGACGGTGTCAGCCATCCAGTTTACAAACTAAGTTTAAAGTTAACTTAAGGCCCGGCGCGCCCTATGTTAAAATTAACCATCCGTTCAATGCAAGCAATCTTTCGCGTGGTGTGCAGAGCTGAAAACTCATTGCCAAGCAAGCAAAAATCTGCGTTTGCGCGCCATGGAGCAGTCCATTTGGCTTCAGTTTTACTGTTAGATATGAACTTTGGAGTTGAACGGGAGCTCGGGTACTGCCGAGACTGAAACAAGTTTGTCTCACAAATTCCGGTGCGTCTAAACTGTCTTGGGGCAGCTGGTGGAACGAGAGACCTTCGCACTGAGTTAAACCAGACGAAAAACGCCATTAATCTCAAGCTGTACGCATGCGCACACTTGTAGACGGCCAGACTGGAACCCCAATACCACGCCTCATAGAGAGCATTTGGCCTGAGTGCAAGAGATCTCTTGTTTGAATTCGAGTTTTTGTTTGTTTTTTTTTCTAACTTCTCATGAATCCTAAAACACTCATTCATAGTGGCCTGGCGGTCAATTAAATCTCACCTATAATAATGTCCCAATGTGCTGAAAAAGGCTATAAAACCTTAACAATGCCAACAGCCAATTTGAAATTCCTCTTGCCTAGTCAAAATGTCTTTCAGAATATCTTACCAATGCCGAAATAATTATAATCTAAGATT